>OZ020522.1:25598820-25925811 GCA_963971425.1 Bryoerythrophyllum caledonicum
CCCGACCTTGACGGTACGCGCCCGGCCCTGAGTGCAACGCGCCCGGCCCTAACGCGTACGCGCCCGACCCTGAAATGCACGCGCGAGGCCCTTAGGGGTACGCTCCCGGCCCTGTATGCACGCGCCGGGCCCTAATTGGAACGCGTCCGGCCCTACATGAACGCGCCCGGTCCAGATTGGTACGCGCCCGGCCCCAAATGCTGCGCGCGCGGTCCGAAGGCACGCGCCCGCCCCTTGATGTGACGTGGAAAGCCGTGTGACGTGTCGTGCACACGTGTTTTACTAGGGGGTAAGTTGAAAATTTGATTTAGGGTTAGTAATTTTTTTTTACACGCAATTGTCCGCCAAAAAGTGTTGTCCGTCCTATCCGTTCGTCCTACTGTCCGTCCGTCCGCTGTCTTTGGGCCCCTGTCCGTCTATGTAGACAACCATGTGCAATCCAAGTGGTTCTCCTGAAATATTTCATATCAGGCTCCCACCTTATCGATCAAGGTAGTGTCAAATAAATTGATAATGACTTGCTCCTCGCGCTCGCCATTATGCCGCAATGTGCGCTCAAATTGCCGGATATGCGCATCCGGGTTACCTCTTTCTTTGTATAGGACATAAGGCAAGGGTTTTCGATGACCCAATGTCCTAGTGGCCGAGAAACTCCGGGCTGTCGGTTCCGTTGGCCTCCCCGGGTGTGCTGCCAAGGCTGGTGGTCCTGGAGGGTCACCGGGCGGCCAGTAACTCCGAACACCTCGACCATCATCATGGGTAACCGGGTGCCCGGCTTCCAGCTAAGCAGCTCTCCGGGTATCCACTGGTGGATAAACTCCCCCCGTGAGGTGATCCATATAGTCCACCGGCATTGTTGGTCTCCGGCTTGCTCCATATGGTGGAACAATACTCCCCCGATTGATAGTCAGACCTCGGTATGTACCCGGGTTTGGGGCCCCATGTACCAGGACTGGACCCTGAACCGGTCGTCGACCCGTGCTTGTGGTTTGCCACTCACTGGGGCTGGGTATCCTTGGTGGAGGTCCGGGTGCTCCATAAATCTCCTCTCCAGAGACATTCTGCCACCGGACGGTCCGGACCAATGGATCTGGTGGTGGTAGTTTGGTGTGAACTGGCTACTTGGGTGGTTCCATCATCGTCTTTGATTCTTGCCAAAGTCAGTAAGACTCTTACTGCATAGCCCGGGCTTGCTCTTTCTTCCTTTCTAGCTCCTGGTATTGGGCATGTAGACGCTGGTCCTCCAATCGTTGTCTCTCAGCTTCCTGCCGGCGGAGCCGCTTGCTCCTGATCCTTCAGGGAATCCATAACATCGGCTAGGTTAGGGAGTGGCTTGAACGCCGGCGGCTCTCCACCGCCACGTCCAACCGGGTCTTGAAGTTCTCTCATTTGAGTACGGTATAGGTCCTCTCTGGCCCTTCGGTGTCATGTATCATGTTCGGCTTGTGTCTGGGCTCTTCAGGCCTCATATCTTCGATAGTACTCCGAGGTGTCTTCGGCCGGTTCCAAAAAAAATTCCTTCTGAAATGGGGGTGTTGTCGGTGACAAGTGAATCGGATCAGCAGCTCGGTGTCCAGGGGCTGGGTGCCCCATGTGCGGTCCATACCTCCTCGGCTGGTCTTGTTCCAACTTTCTCCTCATCCGCTCCAGACTATCCAGTAGGTTGGCTGGTGTGCGGTTCTCCTTCGGTGTTGGAGATAGACTGGTCACTTCATCAAAATGGACCTTCATGTTGACCTCCCGGGGGTCCGGGTGCCAATGGTACACGGTTGAGAGTTTCTCCATGTGAAAGTCCCTCCTTTGTATCTACGGTTGTCTTCTGTCTTCGCCAATTGGCTGCCACTCCTGCCATCCTGGAGATTGCTGACCACCGGGTTGAGCTCCGGGTTGACCGTCGGGTTGTTGTCGGGTTGCCCTCCTGGATAGTCCGGTCTCTAGGGCAGGTTCTGGGATAATTCCGGTCTCTCCAATTCCATCTCTCTCTCGTGTGGTAAATATGAGGCTTGCTGTACGCTGGCCTCCGAGTTCATATGTGGTCCGCCCATGACCGTATTAACCTCCAATTTGTCCGGCCGCAGCATTGGCCGGGTTGTGCGTGGTTGCTAGAATTGACTCCCTACATCTCCTGGACCTCCTCCTCCCTAGTCACCATCCATGCTGAGTGAATTGTCTTCTGCTTCTGGTGACTGATTTCCGGTGTTGGCCTAGTCGAGTTGTCTTGCCAGCTATTTCAGTATCCGATCTTCCCTGGGTGCTCCGGTAGTGATCGGGGATCTCCTTTGTCCTCCGTCCCTACTGAGTCCTCCCTTTCCGGGTGCCGATATACTGCTCTGGTCCTGTAATCCCACCAACCATCCACTGTCTTTCCTCCTTTCCGGTTAGCAATGCATTCCTCTAGTCTACGACCCTAGGTGCTTGTAGCCCAAAAATTCCACTCTCCAAAAAACCCAAGAATCACTCTTGATCCAAGTTCCTCGTCTCGGGATGGTCTAGCGTCTAATGTTAAGTAGTTTGTCTTTAATTGTAGGTCAAAAGTTATCTTTTATTGAATTACTTAAGTTTATGCACTTGTTTTTAGGGAATTAAACCTTTAAATGCCTCTCACTTAGCATTTCATTCTTAAGGTGTTAATCCCAAGGATTTATATGCTTAGGTAGAGCCTTGCTCCTCTAAAGAGCCTTGCTCTTGAATTAACTATGAATGTGCTTATTAATTAGTTTCTTAATTTTTACCATCTTCGGCTCATGGATCCTATCCATTGCACTCATTGCTTGCTCCTTAATTAATTCCATTTAAATTTACAAATTTACCGCATACAATTTGCTTCACTTTTCACGTGCATCGAATCCGCTCACGCATTCATCACAAGTATTAAGTTCAAACAACATACAAGTTAGATTAAGTTCCTAAATAATCCTACTCTAAGTCCCGACTTAAGTCTAACTTTCTATTAATCCTTAACACTTGAATGCAAAAAGAGTATCTTCACTCTTATACTTGTATGACTTAAGCTTGCTAACTCAAACCTAAGTTCTATCATCCAAACTTAAGTTTTCCCTCACCGTAGATTTAAGTTTAATCACTTAAACTTAAGTTCTATTCCACTTTAGACTTAAGTTTACTTATTTACACATGCAAAAGACTCCCGTCTTATGTCTTAATACTTAAATTTCCACATTCAAACTTAAGTCTAACATTAACTACTTATGCATTCCTCACATTAATGCATTAAGTTTCCTACTTCAAATTAATTTCTAAATGCCTTATATACACTTAGAATTATTACATTAATATTCACAATGTCACTTTGACATAGTTAGGATCTTTCCTAACTTTATCTCTTGAAGATTTAATGTTAAGTATTCATATTTCACTCATATGTAATACATTATATTTAATTCATTAACACACACAATTTCATGTCACATAATTAATTAGGATAGTATCCTAATTTTTACAATGAAGATCTAAATAAATAATGCATTTATGCATAGGAATTTATTCACAATTAATACCTCATGCATATAATTGCATTTACAAAACACAATGTCAAATTTATTCTATGAAGCACTAATATTATTGCAATTATACATATTATTTAAGTCACACACAAGACTTTACATATGCAAATTCAATAAAATTTATATATTAATAATTTCACACATAACATAATACTCTTACAACATAAGAGATTTCTTCAATTATTAGCTTTTCACCTAAGCTAGTGCTCATTCCAATCTTCCTCCAAGGAATGTCTATGGTAATGGCCAAGAATGCTAAAAATTTAAGCTATTCATTCTACTCAAATCCAAGAGGCACACCTCTTGGAAAAACGGTTTTTTCTACAATTAACCGTTAAAACTAACATTACTTGATCCTCACATCCATTCATATTTACTTATGAAAAGGCACACCCTTTCCAAAGGGTGCGAGTTCAACCATTTTCCCATTATCTCTTATCTCTTGGATATGAATAGGCATTTTTTGGTTAATTAACTATTTAGTGTAAACTTAATCATTAATTATTTAATTCTCCATATATCCACAACCCTTTTTACACTTAATTTTCTGAAAAAATCTATTTTTAGAATTTAGGCTCTATAGTGTTGCCTAGTAAGCAGTGTCCGCATATTGTAGTTCGAATTTTTCCTTTGCAATCATTTACCTAATAACACAAAATTTTCCCAATTTCCTTTTCTTTTTAATGTTTAGTTTTTAACTTGAAAGATGTATTTCCAAAAACTTACCTGGTCCGGAAGCACCATCCCCCTTATGAAGTGGAACAGTCCTCTGGTCCAGATGGTACACGGGTTAACCCGGGAAGTAGTTGAAGTTGACCGGATTTCAGTCTGCCTAGTCCTCTGGTCACCAGAGTTGCCAGTCTTCTGGTCTTGACCCGCCGCTGTTGGCTGCAGTTGGCAGATTGTCGGGTTTCTCGTGTGGAACCTCCGAGCTGAGTTTGAATTGGAGGGCCTCCAGGTCTCCAGGTATCACCGGAAATGATCGGATGTCGGGGTTGGGACTCCTTGCTGGCTGCAGCTGGAAGCCTCCGGGTCTCCAGGTGTCTTGAGAGTGCTACTAACCGTCCAAAACTGGGCTTTAACTGCCACTAAAACTGGCTCCAAAATTACCGCTAAATGTCCAGAAAGTTCTGCTAACCGTTTAGAAAAGTTCACTAAACGTCAAGAAAGTTCCGCTAAATGTCAACACAAATTGTGAAGTTGTAACCGGGATCAAAAAAATTTAAATCAAAAATTCGAAATGGAAAGGGGGAAAACCTTCCTGGACATTTGTTGTTGGCTGCCGGCTGTTGCCGGCTCCCGATGAGTTGCTGCCCGGCCTGCTCCAGCTCTTGATTACCTCCACCTCTTGGTTTTGGGCACGGTGGGCGGGCTAAGCTGCTGCTGGAACTGGGCCTGAACTGCTACCTTGACTGGGTCTGAACTGCTGCCTGGGCTGGGCCCGAACTGTTGCCTGGACTGGGCCTAAACTACTGCCTGAGCTAGGCTCGAATTGCTCTTTGGACTGGGCCTGAACTACAGCCTTGGCTATGCCCGAACTGCTGCCTGGGCTGGGCCAGGGCTGCTGCCTGGGTTGGGCCCGAAGTGCTGCCTGGACTAGGCCTGAACTGAGCACCTGCGACTAATATGGCTAGAAACTCTAATTTTTCCTCTTCCTAAAAAAATCACAAATGTTGGGGTTTTGACAAAAACCCGTAAAATTCTAGTAGTGCAATGAGTAGAGAAACACTCTAAACCCAATATGCAACTCAAAAACAACCAAAAGTTTCAAATACAAGCTTCCAAAATCCTAGATCTAGATCTCCAAGCTTCAAACCCTAGTTGCCTACTTGTAGCAAGAGCCATATGATTCGAACTTGTGCATGGTCGCCAATGTTAAAGGGAAGTTGATCTACAAACTCACTTTCACATAAACCCTAGAAACCCTAATGAAACCTTGATTTGCTCAAAACTCCTTGTAAAACCTCAAATCACTTCGGATTTTATTGGCTAGCTCATAGTTTGTACATGGCAAAGTCTCTCCAACTCAATGTTACCTCCAAAACCTCTACAAACTCCTCCAAACCCTAATGTCTAAGCTCTAACTCCAAGTTCCAAGTGAGAGAGAGAGAGAGCTTCCAAGCTCTCCCTCCATGTGCACTAAGCCCTAACGGAAGTCATTCGTCGGATGAACATTGGGCTGGATGAAAGTCATCCGGATGCCCAGGTTCATCCAACTGATGGACAAAACTGGTCAAGACGGAAATCATCCGTCTGGCCAAATTTCATCCGGCCAACCCAATGGATGAAAAATTGTCCATGAAGAAAATCATCCGTCTGGTCAGGTTCATCCACTGGACAACCAAAAACTCAACCGGAGTCCAAAAAATGAAAATTACTACCGGGGTTTGCTAATCCTGGTTCTCCGCTTAACACTAGCACCCTCCAACCTCCTTTGTCACACCTATGCTTCTAGGATGGCTTTCCTTCGGAACTCACAAGCACCTTTGAACCGGTGCTACTCCGGCGGTCTTTCTTCTAGCGTTTGGAGTCTTCTTGTTCGGTCGGCCTCTTAGCGCTCTCTAAGCCCACTGCGGTTCCCTTGGCTTTCTCTGAGTCTAAAACCTACAACCTAATTGAAGCTTTAAATCGGGCAGCGCTTCCGCCAGGGTTGGCGTTATGGAACGATTCGTGTACATGTATGAGTTGGTTCACATCTCATCCTAGGCAAGACCTCACCAACAAGGCACCTTAACATCACATCATACAAAGGAAGAGGGGGGAATTAGCTTTCTAATTCATTGATGCGTTGCAACCTTGGTCGGTGTCGCTCCTCTTCCTACTTGTGCCGCTTCTATATCCTAATGTCAAATTCCTCCGTGAACCCACCCTCGGTCTTCTTCCGCTACAACAATTCAAATCGCTCCTACGTCTGCTACAGCAACGCTCGCCCGGCGTGCATGGACATGCCCACTCCCACTGGTGCTTCTTCTTGTTGATGTGATCCAGATAATTTGCCGAGTCCTTCACCACGCACTCGCACACGCTATAGAAGTACACCGCCTGCTGGCTTAGCGACGCCACAACGTCACCACCTACGTCCTCCCCAGCCGACATCAGATCCACCTCGTAGTCGTGGTTCTTCAACGGCTTCTGCTGCACCGACGGCGCCCTAGGCTTTTCCCGGCTAGCCTCTTCTACGCGGCACACGCTCGCTCTAGAGCTCCTTCTGTCCTCTCTCCCTAGGCTACAACATTCCTTGGTTCAGGCCTTTCACGCACCAACGCTTTTCGGTCACAACCCTTGATCAGGCTTGCTGCCGTGACTCTCTTTGCACCTAAGCAAATCTCCCACTCACTCACTCAAAAAAATCCCGAAAAAAATCTCCCCGCAATGCCAGAACCTCATTCCAACTTCCGCAAAACGCGCATCGACGCCCTGTTACAAAAAAAAAATGGCTTCCAAGGACCGAATCTTGAAATCTCCAACAAACGATCCGCTCTACGTCTTTCTCTGATTGAGGAGGAGATGGTAAAAAAAAAAGGATGTGGCGAGCTCGGAGGAAGCTGCATCTTGTGTCAGTGTCGTTCCTCCTCCCACGGTATGGCGCGCTCCCACTGTAAGCCCAACTACTGTCGCCAATCTTATTCCAATTTTTAATGCTTATTTTCAATTTTAGTTTGCTTAGAATCATATAATTCCTCCCTAGGCCACATGCCTCCAACTCATGGCGTGGAGTTTTATTTTTAGCTTAGCTAATGTAGTGACCACATCATGGCCGCAACTCCAAGCTTTTCAATGTTTTATTCTTATTTTTATTTTTAATCTCCCTTTTTGTGTTCTCTTACTTCCCTTCTTTTAATATTATTTCCTTTGTTGTCTTTTAGGCAATTTCCTTCTACTCTCGATTATTCAATATCTTTTCTCAACAAGGCGCTATCTAATTGTGTTAAAAACACATGGATTTAAAGATGTTTTGGGTTTTTGTTTGGTGAGGGTCCCTTTTATTTTTAAGGTTTGATTTTGATTTACTAATATTTAATCCCAATTGGAGATGATGAGTCACTTCTAACTAGGAATTAACCTTAAAGAGCATCTTTGGCGTATTTAGTTATAATTGGTGGTTTTGTTTAGCCCATTTGTTCTAATTATTGCTTCCTAATGCTAATAAGTGAATGTTAAGGCCAAATGACACCGTGAGCGCTTTTTGGGCTCACATGAAAGCACTAAGGCATATTGGCTCATGTGCATTAAGACGAAGAAGATCATTAAGAG
Organism: Bryoerythrophyllum caledonicum; assembly: GCA_963971425.1. Taxonomy (NCBI): domain Eukaryota; kingdom Viridiplantae; phylum Streptophyta; class Bryopsida; order Pottiales; family Pottiaceae; genus Bryoerythrophyllum; species Bryoerythrophyllum caledonicum. Next base: position 25,606,596 of record OZ020522.1, read on the forward strand.
TCGTGATGTAGAATTTGTTGAAGATACTACTAAGGCAGAGGCACCCAATTCTGATCGGCCACCCAATTCTGATCAGTAGAGTATGCATGAAAATGGCAAATGCATGAAATGGTGCATGAAGTGATCCAAGATCGAAACCCAAAAACTGAAAACACTAGTCATTATCGGCATTGGGTCATAAAGTGTTCAATTTTGGGTTGCTCCATTTCAATTGAGCTCTCATTCGTGGTCTTGCCTCGAAAGTCAAACAAGGCCAATCGGCATTGAGTACTTCCATGAGTTGATTATCCATTGCATGTCTTCCCTCTTTTATTCACTCTCAGTTTTTGGCATTGGACAAAGGAGGGCACCAAATCTCACCTACTCTTGAGTATGATTATGGGCTCTTATGGTCTTTGGGCTTTTAAATTCTATAACAATTCCAAATCTTTGAGATGAAATTTGAAAAATTATTTGTTGAGTTTCATTCCTAATTCCGCATCTTTCTACATAAATGTTTTTGACATACAATGTCATTTGAGTCCCCAACTTTCTTAAGTGATCGGAATTGGGTGCCTCTACCTTAGTATTGGCGATGTTTTGGAGATAAGTCCAAGTAGGAGAAGCGAGACCCCTACCTTGGTGGACAAATCTTCCAAACCACCACCCTTGAAAGATTGCGATGGCGATATTAAGAAAGAAGAGAGAGTAGATGCCAAAGAAGGTGTAGCATCTTCATCAACATCTTCACCAAGCTATGAGGACTTGGGGAACTTATAAGAGCCGCGGTATCACAGAAGAGAGCGTCGCCCGCCCGGTGAATGGTCGAAGAGCTACATTTTGCCTCAATATGAGATAGAACGTGCAAATATGGCGTCATTGGAGGATCCTTTAAACATGTGTGAGGCTATGCAATCGGAGGATGCGAGCAAGTGGGAGTCGACCCTGCAAGAAAAATACGATTTGCTCATGGTAAATGGCAAGTGGGAGTTGGCTCCTCTTCCAAAGGATTGCAAGAGCGTTGGATGCAAGTGGGTGTTTCGTACAAATAAGGATGCATTGGATCGAGTGGTGCGCCACAAGGCAAGATTAGTTGCCAAGGGATACTCTCAAGTTGCGGGAGTAGACTTTCTTCAAATGTTTGCTCTCGTTGTGAAGTTCACCACCATTCGGTGCATTCTTGCACTTGGGGCGGCCTTGGACTTGGAGATCCACCAAATGGATGTGAAGACCGTATTTTTAAATGGTGAGTTGGAGGAGGACATTTACATGGACCAACCACTAGATTTTGAACAAGAAGACTTTGATCATCTTCAATACAAGCTCAAGAAGTCATTGTATGGACTCAAGCAATCACCAAGAGCATGGTACCAACGCATCGATGCTTTCTTCACCAAGGAAGGTTTTACAAGGAGCCAAACAGACCATTCCTTGTACATTAAGCAAACGGGTGTATACATGTTGATAGTCCTCGTTTATGTGGATGATTTGATTATCTTTGCTAGCCTTTTGGCTAAGTTAGCATGGCTCAAAGGTATGTTCAACACAGAGTTTGAGATGAACAATCTTAGTGATTTAAATTATTGTCTTGGAGTGGAATTTGTGAGAAACCGCAAGGCACGCACCATCACCATGAGCCAAAAGATGTATGCTAAGGAGGTGCTGAAGCGTTTCAACACGAAGAAGTGCAAGCCCATTGGTACCCCTCTTGATGTGAATGTCAAGTTGTTGAAGCTTTCAGAGGAAGAGTTTCAAGCCATTCAAGGTGAGATGAAAGGCGTGCCATACAAGAGTGGAGTTGGATCCTTGATGTATGCCATGATAGGCGCACGGTGTAAGGTTTAAAACGGGTCAACTCACAAAACACCCAAGACTCATACACAATCTCCCCTAGACTCTAAATTTGTTCCCGGGATGGTCTAGCGACTAATATTAGTAATTTAGCTATACTTTCCATACTAGAATTCCTTTCTAACAACAAAACTTAAGTTTTAACCCAAACTCTTAAGAAGTTAAGGTTTCTAAACATCACTCTTAAGTTCACTCTTAAGGATTAAGGTGTTAATTAAAACCCGGACTTAAGGACTTCCATCCAATTTCCCCCACGGTTCATTAATTATATTTTCCTTAAAACTCAAATCTAACCTCGTGCAATAACGCTTTCTCCACTCTCACTTAATCCTCTCTATATTCCAATCTTCAAGTTCTTCTCGAACATTAATCCACAATTGGTTCAAGACTAGGAAATCTTTTCATTTCCATAGAACTTAATTTATCAATTGCCTTCAATACATAAGCAATTAATCCGCCTTAAGGAATCTCTCCTTTCTAGTTCAGACTTAATACCAACTTATCTTCACAGTCTTAAGAGTAACTCTCTTACTCTTCAACTTCTTTAAGTTTCTTCACTTCATCTTTAATACTCCTTAGTGCCCATGCATTCCTAAGGAATATTGCATTAAGTCACTTCTTGCTCATACCTCCATAAACATCTCATTCATGGGGTCTTTCTTTAACAACAACTCTTCTACAGTAATCTCTACTTAACACATCTTCAAATTCCCACTTCGATTTCACATCGAAACAATTCAATTCCACTCACAACATATTACAACAATTAATGTTAATTATTAAAACACAAAATTATAATAGTTAAACAAATTAGAGTATTTCTCTAATTAACAATAAAGCACAAATATTCAATGTAATATAAATTATTTAATTCAAAAAATTAATATAACAACTACACATTGAATAATCACATTTATTAATCAATAATCAAATACATCACAACAATTACTCTTCAAACACAAGAGTATCACCAAAATACTAGCTTTCAAAGCTAGGACGCACTCCAATCTTCAACGTGGTAGTGGTGGAATTATTGTAATTCCTATTCTATTTATAACCTAAAATTTGGAGAAGACACCTCTTCCCAAGAGGTGTGTTCCATAACTACTTTAACTTCCACAACCGTTCATTAAAGAGTTGCACCTCTTCAAATCTTAACTAATTTCCCGTGAACTCTTTGCTTAATGTGTCTTTTCATTATTTTAACTACTTACTGTAAACTTTTAACACTAATTACTATTTCTTAAGTATATCTACAACCCTTTTTACACTAATTTTTTTTAAAAAGCTATTTTTAATGTTTCGGCTCTATATACGGCCTAACCTTGCTTTTGCGGTGAGCATTGTCAGCCAATTCATCTCTAGGGCTGATCCGACACATTGGAGTGCCATGAAGCGCATCATGCGGTACTTGCAAGGTACTATAGACCACAAATTGTGCCTTGGTGGTATAGACATTACTTTGAGGGGTATTGCGATGCGGATTGGACCGGAGATGCGAACGAGCGTCGTTTGACAACGGGGTATGTGTTCTTTCTTGGAGTTGGCACCTTCTCGTGGAATTGCAAGAGGCAACCAATCATTGCCTTGTCTACAACGAAGGCGGAGTACATGGCAACTAGCCATGGTATAAAGAAGGTCATTTGGCTTTGCAAGCTCTTGGCGGATGTAGGGTTTGTTCAAAAATGAGCAACAACCATCATGTGCGACAACCAAGGGTGTATAGCTCTTGCAAAGAACCCACACACCACTTACGCACGAAGCACATTGATGTCCAACATCACTTCATTCGCAAAAAGTTGGAGAGTGGCGAGATAAGCTTGAAGTATTGTCCAACAAAAGACATGGTGGCAGAAATGTTGACGAAAGCACTTGCAAAAGAGTGGCATCAAAGGTTAGCAAAGGCGATGGAATTGCAAGAAGGTAACTACTTGTAAAGTGAGAGTGTTAGAGATTAGAGCTGCTTGTTGTTATTATGATATCATAAATAGTTGAAGTAGATTTAGAAGGGAAAATATAGGGGAGAAAATGGAGAGAGGTGATGGGAACGTAAAGTAGTCCCATATGTATTGACAAAGTTTGTTACCAATTGGTACTATAAGTGAAGGCCTTTGAAAGAAGGCCATATCTCACTCCAAGCATTGTTTGTAATATCTTATGTGTTTCATTTGCTTGTGCAATCATTTCTCTGTTTCTTTTGAACCTCAATAATCTTTCTATCTAGTAACAGAGCAGCTAGATCCGAATCCCTCATCGCATGATCAGAGACATGAAGAAGCTGATACGTAGGGAGTGAGAGCATGTCAAAATCCAGTTGAAGTAGCTCTACAAATCACTGTTGATATACAATCAGTGAGAGCATACCAAAATCCGGATGAAGCAGCTCTGCAGTCTACCGCGTCCACAGTCGGCAGCAACAAACGAGCCCCTTGCCATAGAAGTCACCACTTTCCTCAATGAGACAACATCTTTCTATTGCACAAGCCATATCTTACACGACCATTTCTCTTACTCTACACTTGCATAATGTGTATCATTTTCTTCCAAAACATTGCTTGTGGTAGATCTATAGAAGCAACCTACACTACTTATAGAACTAACAAACTAGATAATTACTCTAATCCCATAAATCTAGTACTATCTACATTCAATCTAGGGTGGCAAGGGTGGCAGGGTCACCACAATATCAGCCTCAACCAATGCTGTCAACCGAAGCAAACTGCAGCATGGCACAACATCAGCTCCTCGGTCATCAATTCACGTAAGTCTCCTAACTTGAGTTGTCACTTCCAAACAAACAAATTTGTGCACACTAAACTATCCACTTCTCACCTATATCACCATAACAATAATCTACTAACGCGCACCCTATCAAAAACCATAACTACTGATAAAACGAACTAAAAAAACACACAACACACATAAAATCAAACCCCAAAAAATCAGAAATTCAATATCGCAATTCACAAAAAATGAACAACTTGTACCGCATAGTAGAAGGATTCAATGTGCAGGTAAACAAGGCGTTCCAAAACTCACCGACCAAGAAGTTGAGCAGCAAGCCAAGGACGCACACCGCACGCTCTAGAGCACAAACTTGTCCACAGCAAATCGTCAGCACAGATCTCCACCATGGCCACAAAGTAACAACCAACAATTGGAGTATCCCGAACCTACTTGGAGGTGTCTCAATTTTACCTTGCAGAGTTTTTCCTCCTTAAATATAGAAATCCCAACCGTTGAAAACAAGACCTCCGCTCAAGATCGAAGGGATTCTATTCAAGCTTCTAGAGTAAAGCACCACCGGTGGCACTTTGTACCAAGAGCACAAAGTCCATCTCAATAGGCGCAACGTCCCTCATGATCCCAATACCCCACTCCGCAATCACAACTTTTGGAGTTCGAAGAGAAGACGGACAACTCCAACACTCCAGAGCTCATATTGAAGGCAGTAGCGGCACAAACCAGAACCTCAGGGTGACTCATTGAGATCCGCAAGCCTCACAACAAGTTAACAACCTCCCACAACAACCTTCGACCCCAGCTAGAACCTTCTCAACTTCTGCAACGACATCTAAACTATAACAATCTAGATTGTAACGAGCAACAGAGTGATCGCAAAAATTGAGGAGCGCATTGTGATTGTTTGTGGTGGGCAACATCCACTGGCCAAGAAAGTGGCGATGAACACTTCCCACTAGAAATGTTTCCAGCAAAACGACATGCTGCAAAGCACACAAGCGTCTCCGCTCAAACACTTGCCGCCAAAACCTATATCGACAACAAAAAATGAGCAGCGCAGCCGCTCTGCTCCCTATAGGCTATCCACCATCCACACCAAGAAAAAACTCCAAACTTGCCCCGCATGAGGACGCGCAAGTAGTGAAAAACTATTCAAAAGATCCAGAACTGCCCCGCCTCAACCTAAACCCCAACTCAGCCAAAATCCACCAACAGACAAAACAATAGAGAAGCCCCAACCAAAGGCAACAAGAATAGCAACCAACACTTCAACTAGATACAAAGTGATCCTCACTCTAGAAGACTAGTCTACATTGAGGAAGAAGCCTAGGAGGGCGTCAACCAACCCCCACCAACAAACTAAAGGGCAAGTTGAAGCAATAGGCTCCACCCTCCAATCCCATCTTTATGATTAGTGACACCCAAGCTCCCTACACCTTCTTCAAGCAATAGCGCAAACTCATCAGGAATCTACAATGGTACCAATGGATGTGAGTCGTAGTACTTGTTGGCAACTATTCACATCTTAACACAAAGATACCCTTAAGGTAATCGTTCCCACAGAGAATCACCGAGAACTACAACGACTAACAATTCATCTATATGTACACCAAGTTAACTATATCACAATAATTACATCAAAGGAAAGGAAGGAAAAGGGTTAGATTACACCGCCTGAGCGTTTATCTACAGCCACCATCCCGCTCTCCGTACGAGGGCTTTCCCTGGGTGGGGACATACCTCGCCCGAAGATAGGGACCTTCGGGTAACGACCTACCTCGTCGGAAGGTAGCGACCTTTGGGTAAGGACCTACCTCGTCGGAAGGTAGGGACCTTCGGGTAAGGACCTACCTCGACTTAGTCTCGGTTAAGGAAGGGGGGGGGGGTTATCTTTACAGCTATACACACTATGGACATCCGGGGTATACGAGTACCCAGGTACAGATTATATCACCACGGATGGTAGTCCGTGGACTCGTAGAGATTTTAGTGGTTGACATAAGTAACAGCTACTCTACCTCCCATTCTCTCCTTCTAACTCTACTCACTCACTTGGATGGTTATGGTGTTGCTGAGATCTCCCCGAAGGGGTGTTAGACCCGTGTTTCCGAGGCTGCGAGCGGCGTAAGGTAAGTGAGCAAGGGGCCTACCCGCCCACTATCCGTCCTCCTCTCAGTCTCCCTCCACTTCAGCTGCAGCTGGAGGTAGGATATTTCAGGGATTGGTACGAGCCTTCACAACCGACACCAATCGCTACGCCGGAAGGTCACTCAAGACTCGTTAGGACCCTTTTCACATCCGTCACTCCCCCCTCGTCCTCCTCTAAACACGTACAATCTCACCTGTTATTCCCATCCACCCCCACTAATCTACTTGATGGAACAAGGAAACAACTGTACGGTTAGAGTTAGAGTCACGCCCATACTAGCTATCTTCTCACCTCACCTGTTATTCCCATCCACCCCGACTAATCTACTTGATGGAACAAGGAAACGATGATCAGACAGTTAGTATAGACTTTGAGGAGTGGACTACTTGAAATGGCACTCACAATCATGTATGCAATCCGAGCTCTCCAACCATCGAAGGTCTTCTCAGAGCGTAGGCTTTAGAATTAAACTGAAAGCAAATACACACATCAAGCAGTGAAGAGAGGTGCCACGGGACTCCTCTCTTATACCGCAAAGGACTCACACAAGAGTCCAAACTCAAAGATACCTTCTAACGGTGACATTAACTACTCTTGGCGGCGGTGGTTGCCACACCACACGACGTGCACCGTCAGAGGTCACTTATTACACAAAACCCAAGGCAAAACCAAGTCAAATCCCAAAGTCAACGCGGGGCCTAGTCCGCGAATGAACAGTGACCTATCAACTAAGATTCTGACCCTACTTCCAGGCCAACTCCTCAAGTCTTCTCTTCTCTTCCCTCCTCTTCCGCTTCTTCGAACTCTTGCTGGAAGTCGGGTGCGCCGCAGCCTTCGCGAGTGTCACAAGTGGTGATAATAGATCCGCAGATGAAGAGGGTGCCGATCCGGCCATGGATGACCGAGGTAAGGCCTCCATCGAAGTCACGGAGGCATCCGGACCACCCGGAGTGAGTAGCACGGAAGTTGTGCTTCGGTGGGGCTCGGTTCGGGGCGGAAGGGTCGGTGTGAGACTCGGAGTCCCAGTGAAGACCTCCGGTCGTACTGGAAGGTGCAAGTAGGCCGAACTCTCACTCGTGGTCTTCCCAAAAGGAGACATACCCGGCAAAGGAGTAACCGTCGGTGTTGTGCGGACGGGGTCACCAAGGGAAAACTATCGGAGAAGAGTCGCGCGCGGAGGCTCCATCGGAGCACCCAAGCTATCCTTCCTTCCACTTTGTACCTGCGTGGTGAGATCTGAAGGGGAAGGACAAGAGGGAGCTCCCATAGAGGGCATTCGAGAAGGAAGGATAGGACTATCGAGATCAATCACTCCCTTGCCCGGCGGAAGTCCTTGGTCACCCTTCTCCGAATCCACATCCAAACCAGAGTCACCATCCTTGTCCGAATCCTCCACAAACTTGGGTAGGATATGGGTGAGGTTGCTTACCAACAACCTCATGTTGGCATATGCCTCCTCGATCTTCACGGTTTGTTCCATCATGAAAGCAATCACCTTCTTGCTGGAAATGTGGCCATCCCTCTCCAACCTCGCGTCAAACATCTTCGCCTTCATCACTGCATCCGCCGGGACGTGTAAGGCCTCCTCCACTTGTTGCAATGCCGCGGTCGAGGCATTGGCTTGGAGGAGAGCCTCCTTGCAACTCCTTTCTGCCTCCAGCGCCCGACTCTTCATCTTGGTCACCTCCAAAGTGAGTCGGTTCACTTTCTGTTCCATAAGGCGGAGGTCACCAACTCCTCCCATCTTCTCCTTGGCTGTTGCGACCAATCCTTGGTAAGAGGTATCGCCGAGCAGACTGCCCAACTGACCCAAGGTCTTTTCCACATCATCCACATACACTCTAAGAGCCTCTACCAACTCGGAGGCACGGTAAGACTTCCCTCCGAGTTGAGCCAATCTCGTAGGGGTTGCCCGGGCAGCAGCTCGAGTTCGGGTGGAAGGTGCTCCTCCATGGCTCGGTCGTTGACGCTTGGGAGGTGGGGGTGCTTCTCCCTCTGACTGCGATGAGCTACTCCCTTCTTCAGATCCGGGTTCGGACTCCGACTCCGTCCCCTCGAACTTCTTCATCATCAGTTGCGTGCCGTACGCCATGGCCTCCTCCGGGGTGGTCTCCTTGAAGTGGTGATAGAGGTAGATGAGGTAAGGGCAAATGGGAGAGCGCCTTGTGCTATTGACGCTCTTCGTCAACCTCATCACTACCTCCTTCATGATAAGAACCCAATTCACCATTCGCTCTCCCAAATAAGCATCATACAAGGTGTTAGCTATAGTGATCGTGACTCGGGTGGGCTTCTCCGGGTGAAAGATGGGTACGAGGAACGCGAACACCCTCTTCGCCCGAGGATCTTGGCAATCTTGCAATGCATAGCCATTCTTGGCATCCTTGGTATCAAAGAGCCCCTTCGCGTATTCCTCCTTCTTCAAACTCGTGAAACCCGCCCCTTGTCGCAGGAAATCGTACACCTCCTGCCATCTTCCCATGGTCCAACGATCCGGGCAAGCTCGGATGCTACCCCCCTCTGGCTCGGGTAGCGGGTCTTGTCGTAACTCCTGTACCGTAGAGTCCACACAAAAACTCCAGCAGAAGTCAAGGAGTGAGAGACAACCCATCCGAAGAAGGTCTTCCTTCAATTCGGTGAGTTCAAGTGGATCCCTCGGGATGGTGGGGGAGACATCCTTCGTTGTGGAGGTCATGGTGGTTGTGGCTCTTGCTTTCCTCACCGGAAGCTCCTTGCCCTTGTCCTCGTCTCGTCCTTGCTGCTGGTCACCGTTATGCTCGTCTTGGTACTGCTGGTCACTGTGATGCTCGTCCCATCTTGGTGCTGCTGGTCACCGTGATGCTCGTCTTGTCCTTGCTGGTCACCGTGATGCTCGTCTTGGTGATCCTCGTCCCGTCTTGGTGCTGCTGGTCACCGTGATGCTCGTCTTGGTGATCCTCTGACCTTTAGTGAACTCGGACCTACTTCGCACCCGTGAGCTCAGACCTACCTCGCACAAGTGAGCTCGGACCTCCCTCGCATCAGTGAGCTCGGACCTACCTCACCTCTCTTGCTGCTGGTCACCATGATGCTCGTCTTGGTACTGCTGGTCACCGTGATGCTCGTCTTGGTGATCCTCGTCCCATCTTGGTGCTGCTGGTCACCGTGATGCTCATCTTGGTGATCCTCGGACCTTCAGTGAACTCGGACCTACTTCCCACCCGTGAGCTCGGACCTACCTCGCACCAGTGAGCTCGGACCTACCTCACCTCTCTTGCTGCTGGTCACCGTGATGCTCGTCTTGGTGATCCTCGTCTCGTCTGGGTGCTGCTGGTCACCATGATGCTCGTCTTGTCCTTGCTGGTCACCGTGATGCTTGTCTTGGTGATCCTCGGACCTTCAGTGAACTCGGACCTACTTCGCACCAGTGAGCTCGGACCTACCTCGCACCAGTGAGCTCGGACCTACCTCACCTCTCACTAGTACAAAACAGGGAAAAAAAAACCGCACTCGAACTGGAGTTACGGTTCGTTTGACCACGCTGTCGGAACAGTCAGCGCTGTTCCTATATTGGGCTGTCCTGGGTTTTTTGGCCATAACTCCCTCATTTTTGGGAGTTTTTGGACGTGTAATATACCGTTGAAAGCGCCTTAAAAACACGCTTTCAACGGTATATTACACGTCCAAAAACTCCCAAAAATGAGGGAGTTATGGCCAAAAAACCCAGGACAGCCCAATATAGGAACAGCGCTGACTGTTCCGACAGCGTGGTCAAACGAACCGTAACTCCAGTTCGAGTGCGGTTTTTTTTTCCCTGTTTTGTACTAGTGTCTCTTGCTGTTGGTCACCGTGATGCTCGTCTTGGTACTGTTGGTCACCGTGATGCTCGTCTTGGTGATCTTCGTCTCGTCTTGGTGCTGCTAGACACCGTGATGCTCGTCTTGGTGATCCTCGTCTCGTCTTGGTGCTGCTGGTCACCGTGATGCTCGTCTTGGTGATTCTCGTCTCGTCTTGGTGCTGCTGGTCACCGTGATGCTCGTCTTGTCCTTGCTGGTCACCGTGATGCTTGTCTTGGTGATCCTCGGACCTTCAGTGAACTCGGACCTACTTCGCACCAGTGAGCTCGGACCTACCTCGCACCAGTGAGCTCGAACCTCCTCAAACCAGTGAGCTCGAACCTCCTCGCACCAGTGAGCTCGGACCTCCTCGCACCAGTGAGCTCGAACCTCCTCGCACCAGTGAGCTGGAACCTCCTCGCGCCAGTGAGCTGGAACCTCCTCGCGCCAGTGAGCTCGGACCTCCTCGCACCAGTGAGCTCGGACTTCCTCGCTTGGATACTCGGACCTACCCGAGGTTCGGATTTTATGCTTGGAGCTTTTTAGACGTAGCTTCCTTGTTGGTGCCGGTTGAGTTTCCTTGTCGGTGCCGGTTGACCTTCCTTGTCGGTGTCGGTGGACCTTCCTTGTTGGTGTCGGTGGACCTTCCTTGTCGGTGTCGGTGGACCTTCCTTGTCGGTGTCGGTGGACCTTCCTTGTCGGTGCCGGTGGACCTTCCTTGGGGAAAGGTCCCTCCGAGCTCTCGATCCACCCGTTTGACAAAGGTGTTAGGATCCGGTGTTAAACCACCACTTATCCCTTTTAGCACGTCTCTAGGGTCCTATTCCTTTCCTATCCTAATTCTCCCTAAGAGTCATTACTAGGTGTCTACTTTTCTCTAAGCTTAATAAGGTGGTACGGTGATACACTTCCTAAGTAACTAATTACAAAAAATTTGAAATTTGGGATACGACAATGTGGAGGACATAACAACTAACCCTAGATAGATCACAGCAAAAAGACCGTCCACCCCTATTTCACTAAGCACACCACATCTCAAGCACGCCATGGCAGCTTCCACCACAAACAATGTACCAAATCCGGCCAAAAAATTGAGAGGTAATTCCCTAGACTACATCCATGTCTCTTCTCTAGATCTTGCCACCTTCAGCTTTTGGCTTGGCTTCCCTACCATAGAAAATTTTGGCCCAAGATGCAAGGCTAGACGCCTAGTATAGTGAAGAGACCAGTGTGAATGACATGCTCATTAGGGGAGTGCCCAAAGGTGAAGCAAATGAAGCCTTAGAAGCCACAATAGCATATCCAATGATTCCACACGTGCTCTACCCCAAGGTATGTAGTAATAGTGTTGAAGGACAACACTTCAACATCACTCAAGTGCCCTTTAATATTTCCACTGACCCTGAGATTGGATTGTCATTGGATTTCCAAGTAGCTATCCACTTTGAGTTGCCAATCACCCTCTGTATCACAATGACATTATAAAACTTATTAAGGCGAGACTTGTACACATGAATATGCTTTTGGGTACTAAGCTCATTGACCCTCTTGCAATTCTGTGCAACGGAGTCCAGAAAGAGGGGCAAAAGGGTGTTTTTTCCAGGATTATCAAGGTACACTTGCTCCACCCAGAATCCAACGCCATCGCTCTCTTGCGTGGCACTCGATACTTTGTATTGCCACTTGATTCCATGGGCCTAGTGTCCTTGGGAAAAGTGTGCAAAACTTGGCATGCAGTGGCCCGTCAAGGACTCTCGGTCCGTATCAAGAGTGACAACCTCAAGGGAATCACCGCACAAGCACTCTTTGAGGATGTGGTGAGGCAATGTTTCTCTAGAAACTTTGAATTTGAAGTAACGGATGTGCAGAAGGAGGCGGTGGAGTCTCACACGTGGATCTTTGCACCCACCCCCAAGCAAGCAAAGAAACTCGAGGGCCAACAAGTCACCACCTTCTAGGAGATTCTCCTCGCCAAGGCTAGTAGCTCTAGCATTTTTTCCAACTCCAATAGAGCCAAAAGGGACACTCTAACATTCATTGTCTCAATTTTCCATCCTCATGGACGTGGTGGATACAACAGCTGCCATCACCCAGGTTCTTAAGGCCAAGAATATTGTCACCACCTGGTTCCATTGGCAACAAGATGGCAAGCACAATGGCTCCGCCAATGTCCAAGTTATTAACCCCTTTGTTTACAAGTAGTATCCCAACAATACCTTCACCATCGGGCGTCATCAAGTGGAGGTTTGATCGCACTGAAGGAGTCTAGATGGAATTGACCCTCCATCCGCCACTTTAATGGCAAAATGGCGGTTCAATGACATCATCACGGCGTTGATAAACACCGCGAATTCCATCAAGACCACTCCCACCTCCACCACCACTCTACCGGAAGAAATAACTGCGATCATGGAAGAGAGCCACAAGCAACTCTGCTTGGAGCTCTCATTCTTCAAGAATGACATCATCCGTGAGACAAGTGAGTACACCAATGCTCGCACCAATGAGGTAAAATCAAAATTTATCAATGTTGAGCAACTAATGTTGAATGCTCTCTCGATGATGCAAGGTATCAACAAAAGTAGCTCGGTGCCATCTCTCCCGCCTTTGAATGAGCCATCAAACGTGGATTGACCATGGACCATCTACAAATGCTACATCAACTAGGTGCCTATATGGTCCTCTCCCACCTAACTCCATCCCTTTGATCTTTAATTCTCTTCATTATACCTCACCTCTATTGTGCCCTACCTCATTGTTTTCTCACTAGTTTCTCTTCACTTTGTAGTCTTGGTCTAGTGTCTCTACTTATAATAAATGCACAATATTGCTCCCCTCTCACTCGTTTACTCTAGCTCCTCTATACTCTCCCCACTTTCCTCACTTATTATTTCTCTCTCTCGGTATATCTTCTTTTGCATTTGTCATTTATTTGAGTATAGACTCATGGAGGGGAAGTCATCCCTCCCATGTTCTCCTCACTCTTTTGTAACCATGCATTGTATTCAATTCCACTACACCAATATATAATCTCTTTATCAATGCAAATGACATTGGAATAACATCAGTCTTTGGAGAAACCTCCACAACGCACACATACTACACACCAATAGATCATTCTCTTGGCCAACACCAAAAACCTTTGAAATTACCACTACCAAAACACCCTCCCACCTTACACTACCAACACACACCAAGCATCACACAAGACATAACATACACACCAAACCACTCCAAACAAACATAACACATAGAAATCTCACCACCATACACATTCCCCACTCACATAAGCCATTAGTCCTTCCCACTTACATACACGCCTTACAACAACATCACACCCTCTCACCAAAAATCACCTCACCATTCTCCACACCAACTCAAACACACATACACTCCCAAGCTTCTACACCAGATACATGCACAATTCAACCACATCCCCCTCCTTGAAACAACAACCTCATATACAAAACATCAACAACCTCACACACATCCACAAAAACGTCATGATTCACAACACTATGTCCTCACACCACTAACGTAAACACTAATATAACTACACACTTCAACACCAATAAAATTTCAATAATCAACACTACTATAATTTCAGGCTTCAATACCACAAAACCTACATACTTAAACACCACAATAACTTCATACTTCAATACCACTAAGGTAGAGGCACCCAATTCCGATCAGCCACCCAACTTCGATCAGTAGAGTATGCATGAAAATGGCAAATGCATGAAATGGTGCATGAAGTGATCCAAGATCGAAACCCAAAAACTGAAAACACCAGTCATTATCGGCATTGGGTTATAAAGTGTGCAATTTTGGGTTGCTCCATCTCAATTGAGCTCTCATTCGTGGCCTTGCCTCGAAAGTCAAACAAGGCCAATCGGCATTGAGTACTTCCATGAGTTGATTATCCATTGCATGTCTTCCCTCTTTTATTCACTCTCACTTTTTGGCATTGGACAAAGGAGGGCACCAAATCTCACCTACTCTTGAGTATGATTATGGGCTCTTATGGTTTTTGGGCTTTTAAATTCTATAACAATTCCAAATCTTTGAGATGAAATTCGAAAAATTATTTGTTGAGTTTCATTCCTAATTCCGCATCTTTCTACATAAATGTTTTTGACATGCAATGTCATTTGAGTCCTCAACTGGCTTAAGTGATCAAAATTTAGTGCCTCCACCTTAATACCCTCACATCCACCAACAAAATCACACACACATTCACAACACCACAACCACATCTACCATCCCAAACACAAACCCTAGTACAGTTTTATTTACACTAACAAAAGTTCCACCTATACACGTAATAAACAAATGCTAAAACATCCTAGATACAAAAAAGATACAAATACATAGACCAATTAAACCAACCACAACCACTACTACAAAGATCAAAACAACTACTTTTCTATATTTTGAAAATACAAGAAGTCATACAATTACAACGACAATCACCATCAGATATACTCATATCATACAAAAAACACCTACAGTTACAACCATAGAAACACTCACACCCTCCATTACAACCAGTATAGTAATCAAAACAAAAACACACCCCCATATATGGAACACTCCACACTAGAGGCTCAATCACTACCACAAAACTTCCGCAAATATATAAAAAATAGCCACCCTCGTATCAATAATACCCAAAATATACAACCCACACCTTTAATTGCATAACATCAATCACTCACACCACTAATCCATCACGTCTTACTCCACCAACCTCCACTAAAGAAATTAAATCATATATCCACCTACAACCCACTACCACCTCTAATAAATTTATCCTCTATCACACCCCTTGTAATAATCACTATTCTAACCTCAATAACATCTCTTACTACCACTACAACCATTATAAAGAATACCTCTATATTTGGTCATAACCCCCACAACCACAGTCCAACAACAAATTCACCAACAACACAACAACAATCAAAATTATAATAATAAAAACAAACATAAAAAGTCTACCTTTAAACCAACACACATCTCACTATCACTACTACTGAACAGAGACATTATCCACTGCAAAGTTCTACTAATATCGGGTGGCGATTTCAAAACTAATCTTGGCCCAATGCCCAATATCCTCCTCAATTACTCAAAAAAACACAAAAAATGGCTAACACATACTTCATCTACAACACAATAAAACTTCTTCCAAAATATCAATAACTAGCCTGAAACTTTGCACCACTATTAAAAACTATCCACATGCTCCATCAAACATATGCCTCACTCTACCCCCACATTGCCCAATACATACAACAAAAAACATAAACACCCTTCCACATTCTATATGCCCTAATCACCACTCTTCATCCTTCAATAGACGAATGTAATAACATCACATGTCAACACGCTACAAATACTAACCCCATACATTGGACAAACCTATTACTAAACAACCTTTCCTCCTTACAAAATCCCTCCAAAAGACATTTTAAGACAACTCATTTATACATTAAAATCCTAAACAAAAACCAACACATTATACAACATAAAAACTCCATCCATAATGACCTATATCACTTCATTCATAGTCAAACTCCACCCCCCTATCCCCAAAGAAATACAAATCAAATTCCCCTTCCACCCTAACAACCTTTAGATATATTAAAAAGATAAAAATATACAAATGTGTATACATATCTATACATTCATTGTTCATGGACTACATAGTACAAGTTGCTTTCATATACCAATGAGTTGCATCTCATCCTCCCACCACTTTTGATGTTTTATGTCACCTTCTATGATATCACAAAATCCTAAATTTTAAAGATGTCCTTAAAATCATGATCTTCAATTAACCAAAGTAGCACATAACCAATACCAAATATCAACTAAATTTCTTTAAAATTAAAATGAATATTTTGAGGGAAGTGGGGACTTAACACAAAACAATATAATTGTGTACGGAGGACACAGGTTCCACTAGTCTATATACATAATAGAATTGGTTGCGTGCGGTCAAACTTATCTACATTTTCGGAAGATTTTATACTTTTTCTTTTATGCTTATACTAGAGTGATACCCGTGTCCTTCGGACACAACATTTTTTTGTGTTGAGTCCCCACCTCCCCGTCCCCTAGCCCTTTCCCTCCAATCCATCGTCCCCCCCATCCTTGTCCCCTTGTCCCCCGTCCCCTGTCCCCCATCCCCCGTCCCCCGTCCCCGTCCCCGTCCACGTCCCCACTCCGTCTTTTTATCCAAAATCCTAACTTTTAGCTTTTAGCTTTTCATTTTATTCAAAACCCTAACTTTTAGCTTTTTCATTTTATCCAAAACCCTAACTTTTAGCTTTTAGCTTTTCATTTTATCCAAAAGCCTAACTTTAAGCTTTTAGCTTTTCATTTTATCCAAAACCCTAACTTTTAGCTTTTCATCCAAAAGCACTTTTTTCATCCGAAAGGATCGATTTACATCCAACGTGTTCTTCATCCAAGATTCTTTTATAGATATAGATTATACACAAATTTTACTTTGACACTTTTATTTTCACTGATGACGGGAGTAATTATGCAAAAATTGGATTCAAGCAGTGAAGTCTAGCAGCACCGCAATATTTTTGCATGTTCCAGGAGTTGATGATATCGTCATCTTCCTGAGGAAAATAGCTCAAGTGAGGATAGAAAAAAAACTGAGAATTCCTTCTGAAAACTGAATTCGAAGACTAAAAACATTGGTAGACTAAAACTATCACATGTGAAGCGTTTGATCTGGCTGTTGATTGCAAATAGGATTTTGCATTACTTGTGTAAATAAGCAGCAAAAGGAACATCGTTTCTGGAGCTGACATTAAGGTTGGATAACCTATCACCACCACCAACCCCAGAATCGACAATATTATGTGGGCCAAAACCACCAGCCGCCCACTCCATTTCCGAAATTTTAGGAAAGTCAATTATGATTGGATGTCAGTTTACAATCGGTTCAAGTTCTCCGTTATTAGTCTCTTGCACAAGTGGTTATAGATCATCCAACCTTAGGTGTTCAGAACTCATCAAAAGATCAGCAAGTAGGAACTACCCAAGGGTGAAAGAATAAGCTACACTAAATACAAAATATAGTATGAATTCATAATGGATGTGGATCACCCACGCTTCTTTGCATCAAGCACATGCATGTCAAAATCAGATTACCTCTTCATATTCAAGCAAGTGTGTGCCAATCGCTGACTAGATGTAAATTTCCAATTTGTGTACAAACTTGAACTACTTTGGTCCATCTTATATGCAATGTTTAGTATGCTAGAATTAATAGGTGACACTCCAAAGACACCACCTCATCATCCTTGGCTCCAGCATCCCCTTGAAAGCATGATTGGTGACATCTTGCTCTAATATCCAAACCATGATCTAATTTTTGCAAAATGTAAGAAATGTAGATCCAAATGTTACCTTCAAAAGTTCTTCAAAATGTAATTCCTCACAATTTTCATTGAGATTTAAAGAAACCCAACCTAATCCCACGAGACTAAGCAATGTGGATATTGGGAGGGAACACATAAGAATATCATTATTTCCCAATGATAATACTTAGTATCACATCTCACACTTATTGTGACTATCATGAGCAACTTACATCTGTTCATATCTACTCTATATTATAAAAGAGCAATGCCAATAATCGGACCTACACCTACGCATCCCAAAATGCGCCATGTGGTAATATTTGGGTCACTTTTACTTTGTATATATAGGAAATTCGGATATCTAAATAATGGACATATGTTTACTTTATTGAGGATTATCATTGGCCCGTTGGGGACAACAAAGGGTCTACTAGTCTTTATATAATAAAAGGCCTATGGGTCTCATGTGATATCTAGGTGATACTTGTTGTATGAGGCGGCAACACATGGCATTTACTTTATTGTTTTTACTTTGATTTTTAATTTTTACAATTTTAGTTAACTTATTACCTAAACATACATTGCTCATTGGGGACAACGGGTTAGTATATACTAGACTTTCTCTATATACATATAAATCAATTACTTACAGACTGGATCTTCATTGTTAAAAGCGGAAGTCTGATCCCTACAATACTCCAGACTGCTACAAAAGAACTTGTATCCATCAAACAAAAAAAAACATCACGGTAAATATTGTTGAAGCAACATGCTGTCGGAGAGAGCAAGGTACTTACTTACATAAGGTGCACCAAGTTAAAAGATCGAAACTAGGGCTCCGTTGTGCCCATCAAAGGTTGAACATGACCTTGATGGCACTGCCTCCCTTGGCACTTGTCTCAAAAGCGTCCACCACCTCCTTCTGGCTAAACCCAAATCGGTGTGTAATCAGGGGCTTCACATTGATACGCCCACTGCTGAGCAAGTCCAAGCAAAGTGGGTACGTGTTCCGGTAACGGAACACCCCAAGAATATCCACTTCCCTGTCAGAGCAACACAAAAGAGTGGGTTATACAGGCAGGATAAAACTTCAAACAAGTGCAATCATCTCAGCACAAAGCAAACTGAATATTCAGTTCATATCCATTTAAGAGTTGTGATAAAATACATCTTTGATTAAGACTGCACTAATAACAAGTGCAAACAGCTTACTCCTATGTAACATTGTTCAAATTTTGAACGCTACTGAAAACTGTAAATGGCAGCAATAGAAAAAGCATGAAGAACGATGCAGGCATGTTACTGCATGATGGAGGATGAGGAACGTACCGTGCTGCAGCAGGTGTAAGAGGAAGTGTCATTTCATTATGACCCATGCCAACAAGACAAACTCGTCCTCCAGATCGAGTTGCTTTCAATGCAGTCTTCATGCTTTTAGTCATCCCCACACAATCGATCGTAACGTCGATATCGTCTCCCATGGCTTTCTGCAAAGCTTGCACCTCGGACTCCACATCCTGATCATATCAATTTTTTCCAATTGCTTTGTTAAAAATTCTTGAATAATTCAATCAACTTGATCTTATGACAAGACAATTGACACAGCGTATTTAAACAAATTTGAAAGCAAAGAGGAAGGTGTAAAATTGAATCTCAGCTTCAGTCACCAGAAACACGTACAGAGTCATTAGTGGACAGCGTCACTGTAGCGTTTGCACCAAGCTCTGCGGCAACCTTCAAACGTTCAGGAGATATATCTGCTATAATGACCTTAGGGCTTCCAAATGCATGAGCTGCCAGCAACGTGACCAGTCCTATAGGCCCTGCTCCCATTATCAGAATTTTGGTGTCGGGACCAATTTTTGCACGCTGACATGCGTGCACACCCACGCTCAGAGGCTCACACATGGCTCCCTCTTCTAATGATACGTTCTCGGGTAGCTTGAAACACATGTCTCCTGGATGAAGGACCTGATCCGCCATCAATTCAGAGAGCTTCAGTGAACTTATCCTGGCAAGGCCTCGCTCTATAGAAAAATAAATTTTCAGCTTCAACAAAGTTATTTCTGCAGACATGGTATAAAACTTGCCAAAATATGAAAAGAGAAATCTACAGGGACTAGCAGAATCCCTGTATGAAAATTGACCGTAAGCATAATCAAGGTTTGCAGATCAAGTACTTGACCGTAAGCATAATCAAGGTTTGCAGATCAAGTCCTCTAAGCATACTAACTAGGAAACGGAAGAGGAACCTTCTGTCAATGCATCATGTCTGCATAACCAGGTCTATAAGATATCTACAGGATTATCCCGCCAGCAATCGAGGTTCTACATGTGAACGTGATTTGAGTTCCTATTTCACGGCAATGACAAAATGACAGTTCAGGATAATTGATGCAAGAAAACATTTGCATAATTTGTGCACACGATTTCCTTACCTCCTCCATGGTTAGGTCAGGAACTGAGGTCTGTCCTACACATAGTACAAAACAGCTCTACTGAAACAGGAATAACAACAGTGGAGACAGACATACGTGATTAGCAAGGGATCCATGAACAGGAGGAGTGGCGAAAAACTCCATGTCCGGGCACAAGTTGTAAAACCCTTGCTTGCACAACTTGCACTTATTGCAAGCGATGCCTGGCTCAAGAGCTACGCGGTCCCCAACGGCGACGTTCTTCACTGCCTTCCCCACCTCCTCCACGACTCCGGCACATTCGTGGCCGATGACCATCGGCTCCTTCACTATAAAGTCACCACATCGCAAGTGCTACACAATCGCACCACATACTTCTCAGCAACGAATGCAAGGCATATTTCTAAACAATCTATGTAACTTCTTGGATGATTCATTAAACAAATCACATCACATTTCGTCGAAAACGCAGAATCTTAAGAGGCTTTCTACCTTGTAATAGTGGACATCGCTGCCGCAAATCCCGACCGCTTTGATTCCCACCTTCACCTGGTGGTCACCTGAAATCCAGAAACAACAGCGAAAGCTCGAACACAATGAGAATTCCACAACATATTTCCTGCAAACTTTCAGAACTAATATTCATGACCTAATCATATTGTTCCCAAGCACAAGTTAGCTTCCGAAACCCGAACATAACCGCATTCACAAGCGCATTATTAAAAGAAGGGAAAGGGAGAAAAGCGCACCAAGCGAAGGCGGCAACTTGAACGGCTTTACTTTCAATTCATTCATGCCGCAAACCCAGGCTGCCATGTTTTCGCCTCCCGAGTGAGCCATGGCGGCGGCACCGTTATCCGACTGCACAACCATCGCCTCACACTGCTGGACGCCTCAATCTCTTCACGACACCTGATAAAATGGCAGAACACTCTCCATATCAAAAGTCTAAACCTCTGCATTAAAAACATGTAATCCTAAACACGATCCAATCAGAAAAGAAGCATCCTCCAGATAACTTCAGTTTCAGAACTCCTAGTAAGCATATTCAAGATATCTTCCAGAGTAACAACATGCGAAGCCCCTCACAAATACAAAAAATCTGAAGGTCTGCAACCAGCCAAAATCACATTTTACGAGCTTACGAGGTTTGGACAACGGAGCTCGTGCTTAAAACAGAGGAGATAAAATTGCAACATCCACGTCCTCAAACAGAGACTCCAGACAACGATGATAATCATGTCTGGAATAAGAATTCACATTAAGGTGAAATTCAACAACGGAACGAGGTTTGCAAGCCCTAACATCCTCAAGAAGGCAAAGAAATCAAAAGATCAGGTCCCTAGCATCCTCAAGCAGTCAATCATCATCAAATCATTAGCTCCTCAGCATCCTCAACGATAAACCATCAGCCTGTCAAGAAACGGAAGCGGAAAACGATTCCACAATCAATGGAGCACGCCTACAACAGCAAACGATTGCGAATTGCAGAAATCGAGAAGCAAATTCACGATGTGCCTTGTTACCTGCGAAGAGAGAGACGATTCCAGCACGCACAGAAGCTCTCGATCGTGATCCTTGGCTGCTACGAGATGGAAAAGAGTCGGGGCACATGAAAAGACAATGAGTGTGTGAAGATCCCGATATGAACGCATTATGGAAGGATCAAATCAGTTGAAGAATGTTGGCGTTGAATGTGGATGTGAATTATGGATGAAAATCGTCGTTCTGAGGGGTTCTCTATGAAGCGGCGGCGAATGAAACAAGGTAGGCGTTCATCCACGCACGCGTCATATTATGACAGGTTTGGGAGCCCATTACAGTCTTGGGGACAGTTTTGAAGATATTTCAGAGAACTCGGCGAGTCATTCACGTTGTGATCTTCCGAAAAACATTAAAAAATACAAACCCTAGCCTGAAAATCATAGAGATTTCTGACAGGACTATGGAAGTCAAAGGGTGTATTCGCACTCCAAGATTTAGAGGGTGTTTGGGCGGTGTTTGAAAAGTACGGTTTCGCACCAGAAACGGTGGTAGGTGTAGAAATGACATGGCCGATGATGCTTCAGCTGAAAATCTGAGCTGAATGACGTAGGTGGAGTAGAGGCGGTGGTTTGAGTTTAGTGGAGGGGATATTTGTATTTTCCAAAATTTTCATTTTTAAAATAAAAAAATTACCACCTCATGGAGGTAGGTGAGAGGTACCTATTTGAGCCTTGAAGGGATACTTAAGTGACTTGTCAAAAAGACATTTTTTTTAAAGTATGGTTGTTGCCCGCCACAACAAACATCTAGTGCTCAACGTAAATAGTCGCCATAACCACAAAGACGACATTTGAGTACAAGACGTGTCTAGATATGGATGCTAACAAGACCTCTAGATATGGATGTTAACAAGACCTGTCTTGGAAGCAGTCGAGGTAGGAGAGACATTGTGCGAGAACATCCTCCAGCAACACGTCACATACTCACCTTCTCCTTATCGAACTACAACAACAACTGTAGGAACAGTCGTAGCAGCAACCAGTGGTCTTCTTCTTTGATTGAGTAAAGACGAGCTTGTTGGACTTTAAACTAGAGTGAAAGTAGTCTTAACTGGCTTTGAGAGTTTGTAGGAGATACCTAATAACTATCAGCTGACTTTCTCTTGTTTGAGTTGGTTTAATAGACTTAAAATTATGTAAATGAGATTTCTAAAATTCAAGTGCACGTATCATATTCAAACTTCGGGTGACTTTATAAGAACTTCATACACGTTGGAGCTTTACAATGAAGTCATAGTCACCGAAGCATTAATTCTATCGAGGTTTCGGTGCGATGCGCGTAGCTTTGGGTCAAAGATGGCGGCAATGTCACTCGCCAGCAAACTCGACCGAAACCTGCAAAAAAACACATTGTGTCGTCAGTTCTAAGACATAAAACTTGTCTCCTCCACAAGCAGATCGCTCGAACAAAAAAAAACATTCAAAATCCCTCCCATCCTTCCCCATGGCGATCCGCATCTTCATTCCGATCTCAAAACCCTAATCCGACTGAATGAGGAGATCTGTTTGTCACCAGCTATAGCCGCACCTGCTCGTCATAATCCGCCTTAGACCTCTCATCCTCCTCTACGATCTGCGCCTCTTCATCACCTCCAGCTTGCCTTCATCAACAACACCTTCCCTCGCACATTCAGTTCCAACTTCCTTCACATACTTCCGTTCTAGTCAGATTTGGGGTTTGCAGGCATGGAAGAGATATGGCGATTAGGTCAAAGTGGGGAGAGGACAAGGCGTCTAATCTGCACAGACGTTGAGGCCACTATCAGACCAAAAATTCAAATCCATCAACTTACTCGTCCCTCTTAGTAGATGAAAATAGCTATTGAGCGGGAAAATAGAGGTTGTATTAGAGACTAAGACTCTAGAACCTTCTAGCAAGTTTATTAGAATCTTCTAGAAGTTTCTATTGGAAGCTTCTCTAGAAGTTTCTGTTAGCAACCTTTGGAAGCTTGTCTGGAAGTTTCTATTGGCAACCCCGAAAAGCTTCTATGGAGGTTTCTATTGGTAGTAGTTCTAGGAGTATATATAGGAGTCGAGGTTGAAAAGTTCTTTAGTCTCGACAACGCACTTCTTGGAATTCTAGGTCACCCTTCTTGGTGTTGTTCGTGTACTCATCTTGTTAATCCAAGTTCTTGTTAGTTCTTGTCTTGAACTCTCTTCCAGCCTCAGATCACTTGTTTGGCTATTTCCGTGTCTGTGACAGATTGAGGTGGAAAAGCGTTCATTTATACCACATCTTACGGCAACGGATGGAATCAACTTAACTCTCAATTTAAAACCAATGTAAATAGGTTTGCGAGTTTCAAGGTATTATGATAATATGGACCTCAACTCGCAGGTACGTACTTCTAAGTTCGAATACACGGATCTGTTTAAATCATGTAGATGGATAGTACGGGAAGCATGGTGAGGACAAAATTTGGCCCCTATTTTTATGTTGGAGGGGGGCCCTATTTAGACCAAGGTGGGGCCTGTAAGGATAAATTGGTGCAACAAGCCCCAAATTTGGCATTAAAAACAAAAAAAGCTTTCGGACCTCCGAAATTTAAAAAAAGCTAGAAAAAAGAGTCTCCTTGCGCCCCACCCTCTGGTGACATCTGTCTACAACAAATAAAGAGGTCTCGAATACACCCAAGTTATCCAATCATTGATCCAAAATAGTAGAATTATTGTTGCTTGTCAGAGAAGACTTCAAGCCGGGAACAAAACTCAAATAGTGAGAGGACTAAAAGAAAATAAAATTGAAAAATAGAAAGGGAGTGTAAATAAACATTACTTTCTTGCACTCAACACACCTGACCACTAAGTCCTTGCCACAACTTAGTACTTTATTTTTATATTTAGTGTAGGCACACTACATGATTTATAAATGCTATAAGTTTTTACTCTCGATGAATATTATTACCAACCATGTTGACAATGATCACACTCTTTAAGTAGCATAGATAGATGGACTCTTAGTAAAATTCGTAATCAAGAGTAAAGAGTTATAGCCCTTTCAAATGAATTGGCCTTGCATTCGAGTTGCGACGCTTGTGAGAAGAGAAGTTTGAAAGTCGGGGCAGTAGGGCAGTGTCGTGGAAATTTTCCTGCCACTCACAGGCAGGTCTGTAACCGCTTCTTTGGAGATGCCTAATCAGGCTCTGAAGAGTAACTGTAGCGTCAATGCTCACTGCAGCAAACAAGGAATATGAGGAGCTCAATCCACTTGCACCATTGATGAAAAATCTGCAGTTGCACTGTTGATGAAAATTTTGCACTTGCACTTTTGATGAAAAAATTGTGGGTCCAGGCTCTGACTGATCCAGATTTTCAGGATCTGCTGCAGAAGAGGTCTCTCGTCATATTTGATGGGGTCGTAGCGCAGCCGCGGTGGCTATGGTGAAGGCGTCACGGCGATCGGCATTCATGTCGACAAGTGCGGGGATCGGAATTTGATTGGGCGTTGGCCGCTGCTTCATCCGTTCCTGGATCGCGAAAGGTGGATCAGCTTCGGAGATGCCCACGAAGATACAACTCAAGCCTCAAGGGTCATATACACTTGGAGCGGCCGAACCCACTTCTACACCCATTTTTCTGCCCCCACTCTCTCCACCCTTGTTTCAAGAACCATTTTTCATTTACACTTGAGGTAGCCCCACTAGGGGCGGAAGGGTGAGTTTTTCAACAAGGAATACAGGATCAAATTGAAAGAATGATATGAAAATTAAGATTTGGTTTGTGATCAACCTCTAAATGGAAGTAGAAATATTGGAAACAACATAAGTGTGTTGTAATATGTGAATTTGGGGTCTTAAATAAAAACCTTTATAGCCAACGTATTTTATAAAAATATGTTATCAACACACACATGTTTTTTAGAATTGAGAAAAAACTGTGTTTTTAATTGGAGATAATTAAGATTGGATGAAATTCATTCATGCACTATATAATAAAAGAAATGATTCTTAAAAAAACATGCAATTATTTCACGAAAATTGTGAAATGAAGACTACCATGGCATCGTTGATGCATTTTTCTTCCAAAATCTCATAGAGTCAAAATTATAATTGAATTTAAAAAAATTTGAAATGGAGCTTAAAGTAATCTTGCCATTGAAAGTAGTAAATAAGAGTCCCCTAAACCTTACCGCACCCACTTCGTTGCACCTGCACCGACTTCAAAGTGGGTGTGGCCGCACCCACTCTTGCACCCGCTTGCCGCCCCCTCCTACAAACTTGGAGACTGAAAAAAGTAAACCCTCTTGCACCAGCACCCCCTTCTGCCCCAAGTGTAAATGACCCTTCAGTTTCTTGAAGGCATTCTGTGAGCTCACGCACATGTGTGTGGATGAGCTTGCGTTGGGGGCCAAGGCGAATTGACCCCCTCATTCCCCCTCATGGGATGTAGGGGGCAGTTGTTGTGCCCATCTTCATCCCTCCCAATTGGTCCAGCCAACACCCACAAACCCCAACCCGCATAGAAACCCTCCCCATGTCCGGGCCCGTGCGCTCCTCTCGCCAATCGTGACACATTTCTGTACAAAATACCCATGACAGTATTGCTGCGACACATTTCACTACAAAATACCCGTGATGGATATTGCCTCCTGTGAAGCTTGTGTGTGTAAGAGCACGTGTAGGGTTCGCTTTTGTACCTCCCCAAGTGTTCTCAAGTACTATCATTTGTGCCCATTTGACACTAATATTGAATATGTTATTTTCTTTGATGGTTTCCAATCCGTAGAGATTGGTCTTTTGAGCTCATCTTTTGTGCTTAGGTATGTTGTTATTGAGAACTAAGGTTTGAGTTTTATATTTTCAAGTTTCTTGAGTGATATATTAGTCTCTTCAATAAGTGGTTTATTATAGTTTAGGACATGAGACATATTTCAATCATTCCATTTAGTGTGATTTAGGATTTTTATGGCACAACTTTATGCTAGATACATCATAGATGTAGACACTGACGTATTTCTAAATTTGATTATCTGTGTGACAGGTATTGCAATTGATATGCAAAAGCTCCCAAGGACGTTTTAGATAACTTTTACTGCGTGTAACGGATATTGCCTTTTAAGTGCTCACTCAAGTACATTTATTAAGACATTTTTCCTACGTGACGGGTATTGTGATAAGAAACCAGAGACGTTTTGTTTCATAAGATGGTAGCGTGACGGGTATTTTGCTTGAAAAACAATGTAACTATGGGAATGTTTTTTAGTTGTCATCTCTGTAAAGTGTATTGCTATGTATATTTTGTCTTCTCTAACCTTATAGTTACATAAATTTCTCATAATTCAAATAATTTTTTTTCATTTCTACCGCATTAAAAATAATGAATATTTATGTACTCAAATTGACCTATCCGCCACTTTATTTTCCAATACTTAATTTGCCTTTCTTATATTCTAACTTTTTCTTATAGAATCAACATGCCAAAATCAAGGAAGACTATCAACGTCGAGAATCCTCCGCCTGGACCTATTTCATTCCATGACATTACATGGGAGCATGCCAATAGACAAGAATGGGGCGATGCAAGTGCAATCGTGCATTCATACATTCCTTATGAGAGGGTTCAAAATTTCATAGAAAGTTAGACTTGTGACGACAGTTCATTGGTTGGTTGGAATGTGAAAAAGCGAAAGAAAGGAGAAGAGAAGAAAAAGCCGTACACTACTTTATTTATCAAGCATGTGTGATACGAATGTGTGTATGGCCCGGAGGATCATAGGAACAATCCACGAATTTGTAAGTCTTGTATACGTGGATGCATTGCTGAGTTTTCAATCAAGCACTTACAAATGTATCTAGATGTTGCCGAAGTAGCATACTATCATGTAGATCACACACAAGAAGATGGGGCTCCAGCTTATGGTCCTAGTGATCAAGAGTCGTTTGGAAGGAAAGTCGTATATCAACTGCGAATGAGTGGCGAAATGAAGGTTTGGATTCAAAGGAAATTGAGCGTAGAATTCACATCTCTTCAAATATATGAAGAGCATTGGCGGAATTGGAATGACCGAAGGAAATTATATATGCCTTACAATCGAGATGACTTCATCAAACTCAAAGATATAACATACTTGGTGGGACGCCAGAAGATGAGAATTTGGCGTAGAGATCCTTCAGATTTCACTAGCAT
This sequence comes from Bryoerythrophyllum caledonicum, assembly GCA_963971425.1. Lineage (NCBI taxonomy): Eukaryota > Viridiplantae > Streptophyta > Bryopsida > Pottiales > Pottiaceae > Bryoerythrophyllum > Bryoerythrophyllum caledonicum. The sequence continues at coordinate 25,634,610 of OZ020522.1, forward strand.
GAAGATGTGGACCGAAGCATGTTCCGAAAATATTTTCATGTGGCATGAATAAGTTGATGTGATGGATTTACCTTCCATCTTGGGTATCCAAATCGATTGGCAAAAGAAAAATGATGATGAAATTTGAGCATAGAAGAGCGATCTCTATGGAGGCAACACATGGTACAAATATCCCTAACTATCTTCTATGGTCTCTACTTGTGTTTGATGATTGGAAGAATGGAATTCCACTTGTTTGGATGCTTTCGAGTCGATCTATGGAAGAGGATTTGACCATATGGTTAGAACCTTTGCGGCCGCATATCGAAAGAAATATGCCCCACTTCTTACTTTCATGCTTCATGATTGACGATGTTGTGGAGATCCGAAACGCTATTAAGCGTGCTTGGCCGTTTGACAATGTCTCCATTTACTTATGTGCGTTCCACATTATTAAAAATTAGAAGAATCATATCCCCTTTAAGGTTCTAAATGTGGAAAACTTATATGATCTTATATACAAGGCTCTTCATTATTTTTTGTACTTCTTAAGGATCGAGTACAAAGAAGAAGAATCAGATTTTTTGGAACGTGCAAAGAAGATTGGTGAAGTTATCTTCCAATATTTATATGTCGATAAATTCCAGAACTACTTCAAAACTCACTACAAGCATCAAGGTATATGACCTCTTCTTGGATCTTTATATTTTCGCATGTATTATATTTTTTAAATTTAAACACTGCATTTTATTTTATCATCTACTACGAAAACAATTTATAAATAAAATATGTTTCTTTTATATTGTTACAGACTTATACCTCATTGGTTACTGTCGGCTTCATCATTCAATCAAGATACTCAATCAAGTATTGAAGGCTATGATAGAGCTCTTAAACGGTAGATGTTGGTTGATATTCGAGATAGACAGGGGAGAAGAATTGATTTTTTTGTATGGCGGTTGATATACCCCGTTGTCAACCACCAAGGTAGAGGCACCCAATTCTGATCACTTAAGCCAGTTGGGGGCTCAAATGACATTGTATTTCAAAAACATTTATGTAAAAAGATGCGGAATCAGAAATGAAACTCAACAATTATTTTTTCAAATTTAATCTCAAAGATTTGCAATTGATATAGAATTTAGAAGCCCAAAATCCATCGGAGCCTATAATCAAACTCTAGAGTAGGTGAGGTTTGGTGCCCTCCTTTGCCCAATGCCAATAAGTGAGAGTGAGTAAAAAGAGAGAAGACCTGCCATGGATAATCAACTCATGGAGGTACCCAATGCCAATCATCCTTGTTCGGCTTTTGAGGCAAGGCCACAAATGAGAACTCAATTGAGTTGGAACAACCCAAAATTGCACACTTTGTGACCCAATGCCGATCATGACTCAAATTTTCAGATTTTGAGTTTTTGGTTTTGGGCCGCTTCATGCACCATTTTATGCATTTACCATTTTGATGCACCATTCGATGCATACTCTCCTAGTCGGAATTGGGTTCCTCTGCCTTACAGGTATATGCAAGTGCCAAAGGTGAACGGTTACATTTCCAACAAATCCGAAGAAGAGATTGTAGAGAGAGGAATCGCACAAGGGAAGACAATTATCCTCCACGACATTCTATCACCAAAGGAAGATGATTTGATATGGAAAGTGAAATTACAATCTTCTCACGACCGTTGGTATGACATTTATGACCCAGTTACTTTGTAAGCGTGTTGTTCATGTGAATGGAGCATACGGGGCAACTTTTGTAAGCATCAACTTGTTGTTCTGAAAGTGTCTACTGATTTATCGCGGAAAACTTTGTTAGAATATTTAGGAACTTTTTATGGTTCGGTTCGAAGTGGGCACGAAGCTATGTTCACTCACAATGTCCCAAGTGATCCTTTTGAAGATGTTGAAAGTGAAGACGGTCATGAAAAAGACGTAGCGGAAGACAATGTCGTACCGAGAACCAATAATGTGGAGGGGGATGACCTTGTATCGGAAGTTGATGATTATGATGTATTGGATATAAACGGCACTTTACCAAATGAGAACATCGGCTCTCGCGAAGCAGAGAGTACGGAATCAACCAAGGAATGTACTCTACGTATGGTTAGAGATTTTATGGATAAGGCAATTTCCAAAGCTACTTCCGGAGATGAAGTTCTTCTGAAGCACTTGCAATCGATGATGTCTACCGTTGTAAGTGACATCCGTCGAATCCGTATTGTACAAGAGAACAATATTTTGCACCCTCAAACAACTTTCGAAATTTTATATACAAAAGATGGTAATTCGGGGGCTAGAAAGAAATATTGGAGGGAATGAATAGCGGGCACCCGGAAGAGGAGAAAGACCAATACTTCAATAGAGTAGATATTGTATAATTAATACATTATTTATTTCTTTACCTCAATGATTTCTCTATAAATTTTGGATTTTTTTACAAGATTATAAAGGATGTATGTCTTGATACTTTTTATATTATTATGGAGTCATTAACATTGATATTATATATACATTTACACATTGAAAATGAAAGACACAAAATATTTCTAAAATGGTATTGACATTATACCCAATAATGTTTACATGAACAATGAATATAAATCTCACATCCATGCATGTCACATCATGGTTCACATCAAATCCTTCACCAAAATAGAAACAATATCCAATTGTGTATTCAACACACAAATAAAAAGACACTCATGACAAAAAATAACCAAATAATACAAAGTATAAATTCTACTTGGCCTACTCTTATTCTTAATCTTGTTCTTCTTCTTCTTCATAATCTTTTTCATTACATTCCTTCTCAACATCCAAGCTGCACTTATCTGCATAGACGAAGCATGATGTCTAAAATGCGGTCCATAGAAAAAATGTTTTTTATGTGGAAGACATTCTTCTCGGCCTCCAAAATAGCATTCAATGAATTTTTCCTTCCTTTCTTTGTGTTTATATTGCAATAATAGATTATGTTAATAGCATACCTATACTTAAAATACGTAATAAGTAAGTAGATTTAATATCATTAAAAGTTTACAAACTTCATATTAAGAAATCAAATTAATTGAATTTACATGGCTTGAATAGACTGTTGATGGTGCCAACGTACCAAGTCTTCCACACACTTGACTTAGAGCTTCAAATTCTTCTTCCACTCCTTTTTTTTAGTTGAAAATGCAGTGAAGATCCTTCAATTGCGCAATCTCCAACTCGTTCGCGCCACGGCCCAACTTCAACTCCGTAACCGCATTGGCAAAATCAAGATGGCGGGGTAGTGCGTCAAGGCATGCCGCATCCAATTCTCCAACTCCTTCCTTCTTTGCCCCGAGGTAAGTGGCATATTTCTTCCCCATTGCTATGGCAATCGAAGGTTTCTACACGCACTTCGGTCAACACTGGCCGCCATCTCCATCCGTGTCCATAACGCCTTCGCCGCCTTCGTCCACGCTGGTAGTTTTTTCCAAAACTTCTTCCGTTGTCTCTTGAACGGCTTTGTTAAATTCTTGCATTCATAGGGCGAGAGTTGATGTTGCAAAGTCGTTTTGCCTTCCGCGACGACCAAGTGTTTGCGTTGTGAGCTCCATGTGATGGCAATGACGAAGGTGATTATTCAAATGTAGCCGATTCTTCCACGGATCCAAGCCACAATTCTCAACCTCGCAATGCCATGGCTTCTCCGCATGAGGGACTTCCTTGTAGACCTGATCGAGAACGGCAAGTGGTAAGGCGGATAACTCCATCCCATGGAATGAAAAAACTACACATAAGCAAGAATGAAATAAGAATCTTACATCTTTGAACCTCTTTAAGTAGTACAAGACCTAATCACAAAGTGAAGGAAATGAAAGAGATTTTTTCTAAAATACCAATACCGGTTATGATTTTAAAACACACCAAATACAATATGATGTAATGGAAAAATTGAAGTAATACTTATTAGGACACCCAAAAGAAAGCATCTAATGTGTTGCAACAGAATAATAACTTAATGAACACCTAAAACATTACTAAACAAAGGAAAAAAATTAGGCAACACCCTCTACGTGCTAAAAAGAGCACATGAAATATTTCAAGGAAACTCTGCGGCAACATTCCAATACCCCCACGACGTAAATCAGGGCACTAAATATGTCACAGCTAATGGCTGTGACATTTGCAATACTGACACGATTTATTAAAACATGTCACTAACTTGGAATCCATCACTTCCTCACAACAAAATTTACTCACAACATGTCACAGCATGCATTGTAGAACAATAACAAAGCTCTTATGACTACCTAAATTGGTAAACAAAAACAAAAACCACTATTCTTGTTAAACTCCAATACCCAAAAACCATGATATATTGCAAAATCAATGACTTACATTGCATGCCTCCCTCAAGCATACCTAAATACAGTTCATATCTCTCATTGCAACACCGTCATAAAGAAAAATAAATGCTAATGTGTCACTACTTCTAAGCCCTAATCAGTCTATGTTGCAATACTGAAGCAATTAATTTGTTTGAGTATGGTGTAAACTTAGAAATCACCTCTTTGATAGCGCTAAACCACAGCAGCAGGCCTGACAAAAAATGTAGCAACATGAGTACTGACGCTGCGAACAGCAGGCGTAGACATGATGAGAACAAGAGGCGCAGATAGAATGAGAACACATACATAGCCATAGATAGCGGCGACGCGGTCATAGGACGTGACAATAGGCTTCGCGCGGGGCGCGGGGGGGGCATGGTTGGGTTGGGCCGGGCCGGGCAGGGGTTGATGCCTGGGTGGGGTGAGCAATAGGTTAGTGCCGAATGGGCTGGCCAATTGGGAGGGGTGAAGATCGGCCACAGCAATTGCCCCCTTCATCCCACGAGGGGGTCAGTTCGCCCTGGGCACGTTGAGGCCCCAACGATTGGTGGTGGGCCGCACTAAAAAGATAAATTTGGATTCAATTTTAAAAGTCAAAATTGGTCCCAGTATAAATACGTTGAAAACTCTATGAGAACGGGGGAATGCATCGGAAATGGGGAAACGATAGGGAATACGGTGGGGAACTCTAGGGAACAACATGGAAACTCATAGGGAATGCAATGGGAACGTTGTGGTAATAATATGGTTTAAAAGGTAAATCAGAAGAGGGTAACCAAATAGTTTGGTTAAGAACTATATCAAATTTTATCATGAAATTGGTGTGGGCATGAGGAGCCAAACCCAAACTTTTTGGGACCATATCTAGGAGATGAAGCCCCATATGGTCGTCATGTGCTTCTATTTTGTGATACGGGGTGACAATGGGGCAATCTGGGCCTCGATCAGCAAGAGGAGCTGGTGAGGTTGGATTTGTTCAAGAGGACTGCATCACGAAAATCTACCCTTCTTGAATCTATGTGAAAAATATATTAATACAATATGGAGTATATACCTCTAAAATTCAATACAAATGATATATGATTTTCATGTGAATTACGATATAAAATTCATAACAAAACTATATGGACTCAATTCCTCTCTATTTCATATAGTATAAATATTATGCAATATTTGTATGAAAAATAACATTGCATGGTATTTATATGTACGCAATATGAAAAAATATACATATTGTCTTTAGAGAGTAAAATTAACATATTGTATTTATATAAATGGAAAAGAAAATATAGTATTTATACATATTTCACATGTTTTTCATACAAATTTAATGTCATATACAGTTTATATGGTTTAGAGTCTATATGAAAATTGTATAGAATCAATATGGAGTATGTATAAGAATCCGAGATTTATGTTTATTTCAATTTTGCCATGATTTTGTAATTTTCAACCTTCTCCTTGCTTTAACCCCTAAATACTATAATTATTCAAGTCTCCCTCTTTTAACTCTTGGGCATTGCCCGTATGCTTCTTATTTAATATTTATAACTTTGAATCTCGAAAAAACTTGCAAGAAAATCACTTGTTCTATAGACATGTGAATATAACCTCTCAACAAACATATAGAAAACACTTTTGTCATGTTAATAAAAAATGTGAACTATTAATGACAAGTATAGATCAAAGAACTTCAACTTTGTATTAACATCGTTGTTGCTTATGTTCCAAAAAAAAAATTCAAAGTATTTTAGGCAAAACAAGAAATATAACTACAGAACCATCATGGTTTTTTACAAAAAAAAATGTATATAAACTTATAAAGTATTCTATTCAATCAAATTGAAACTCAACTTTTATAACGAACCTTGGTTAATTAATTTTGTATACTATGTTTTTATAAAATGATTATGATCTCATTTCTATATATATTTTCTATTCAAACATATCATTTCCATTAAAATATTATGATTATTTATACACCAATTGTAAATAGGTAATACATTCATTTTTTATAAATCACTAGATGCTTCTTGTGCTTTTAATTGGTAATTTATTATTTTTTAAATCCAAGAAAATTTAACACATGTTAATACATACAAAAATAACTACACAAATAAACATACTAATACATAAAAAATCAAAATTGAGTACATCCACAACCATGCTTACAACTACCTCCACAAAAACATCCATAAAAATAGAGATAACCATACACATAGGTACTACAAATACTCCCATAGTTCCAACCAAAACAAAATCCCATACATAAATACTTCACCAAGTACCCATAGTATTGACTACCAATCCATATCTATGAATTTGCATATATTTTGATCTGTATGATTTGCATATAGATGTGAAATACATTAAAAACAATATAGGATGTATCTATATACAACACAAGACATTAACAATATAGTTTGTATACATAAATTATATGTACCTCAAAATACAATACAATACAAAAAATATATATTATCAATACATGTTTTCTATAAAATTATATATACAATTTATACAATTTACATATATTTTTTAAAAGGGATAATATTTATAAAAAATAAATTCAATAAAAATACAATAAAAAAACATACGTGTCTTGTATATAAACTTTATACAACATTTAAAAAATTCTATATGAAAAATTTACAATGTGAAGTTTAGACATCGTTCATATCGTGATTTGTCAATATCGTATACGGTATTGTATGCATATACAAACGATATTGTACCCTAGAGGTCTTGAAATTATATCGTTTCTCAATGAAAATTATATAATATCCATTGCCGATAATTTTCGTGATGTGGAGTGAAATATTTTTTTCGTAGTTCTACACATCAAATATCATTGGGCGTTCATTGCAGTCAGTGTCATTTTGGGTCTCAGCACGTTTCAATACAATATTTCTTTCATCCATCTTCACGGATGGATATATGGATGATGTATGATGGATGAATGTTGTTTTGAAGATGACGACATCTTGTTGAGGGTTTAGGGTTTGGAGTTTTGAATTGTTTGAAGTACAACTCATTGTTATGCAGGCGATGGCGTTGGCGCCAGTGTGCCCGGGTGTGGTGGTGCGCCTGCGCGATCTGCACTCCTCCTCGTCGTTCGTCGTCCTCCCGAACGAGTCGCTGCGCGTCCTGGGATGCCTGGAGCGCTTCGATGCAGCCTCCGCGATCGCCGTCCTCACCGACGAGGAGTTCTCGCTGCGCGTCAACCTGCAGCACCTGCGGGAGCTTCCGTTGCACCTCGGATCATGGTTTCAGTTTATCGGCGAATTGGAAGTCAGGCCTTCGGAAGAGGTAGAGGTTTAATTGATTTAGAAATGGATCATTATGTTGCTTCTTGGGTTTTTGGATCACATCATTTTGAATTATGTGTAATTTCGTTGCTTCGTGTTGTTTGGATTCAGAGATTTTGAACTAGGTCAATTTTTTTTAAGTTACTGGTTTCTGGATAATTTTTTTGTTGCAGTTGACGCTGAAGGCACGAGTTGGACGGAACGTGGATGGGATGGATCTGAAGCTGTTTGACAAGGTGTTGGAGCTCCGGCGCAAATTTGAGGGCGAGTTTCGAACCAAGTGATTCCGTGTATGTATTGATTTACCCTGGCTCAACAGTTAGGGTTTAGGGTTTAGTCTCTATGAATTTGCAACCAATTCCAGCGTGAGAATTGAAATTTGCCATTTGAATTTGCAACCAATTCAACCAGGCGTAGGATGCTTGGTTTTTCTATCTGGTGCGGGCGACGGAGCTCCGACACCCGTGTGCGTGGTTTTTCTATTTGGTTGTGGTCATGTGGATGACTTCCCGAAGGTCGACAGAGATCGCGAATCCATGTCGTCTAGATGGAAGAAGTGCCTGGATTTCAGGGTAGCGAATCAATATGAGAGAGTTAGCTTCTGATTCTAGTGTGACTGATCGTGTTGTGTAGTTGAAGAAGTATAGATGAGGATTGTTTGATTATTGATCATGTTGACTGAGTTCCTGTTTGGTTGAAGATGATGAGTGTTTGATACGGTGACTGATATTGTTCTCATATAAGTTGAAGCAGCTAATGAGTAGTGTCTGATTCTGTGAATATTGATGTTGGTGTGCAGACATGTGAGCTTTATTTCGTGAGCAAGGGCATGGAGATGCGGATGAGTAAGGATCCGCGGAAGCAGCCGCCGCAGCACCAGTAGGGCTTGATCGCGTTGCGCACTCCCGCATTCCACGCGCACTTGTTTATCGCCAGCAAGAAGGAGACGATGCAAGCGTCGACGACGTCTAGGTCGTACAGAGAGCAGGATCATCATGGCGTGGCGGTGGTACCACCACCCCTTGTCGCAATAGGCCGCTGTCTCCAAAACTTGCACGTCAGCGATTGTACAACATCAACACTTCGCTTGCCGTTCCTGTCAAATCCCTCGTCGGAATGCAACTTGGAGCCCAACTTGAACGATTTTGTATACTGAATATGTGAGTACATTGCTTGCCATTTCGATCCATCATAGCTGGATGCTGCTTGTTTTTTTCAAGGTCTACCTGTTTGAGTGTGCTAGTGATTGAAGCATTGTGTGTAGATAGGACAATTATTTTCAGTGATGATCCACAGTGTTGATGAGACCAAGAACAATATGGTCCTCGGTAAAAAGAAAGCTTCATAAGATGCAGAATTATTTGTCTTTGGTGTTGGGTTGTATTCCTAGGTCTGATCTTGGTGTTGCTTTGTTGGAATTTATGAAGTTCTATTTGTTGGAAGAAATACGATTGGGTAGAGCTGATGTCGTTTTAGCATGCTTGAAAGATTTTGGTAGCAAGTACATGTAACCATGCATTCCGTCAGTATCAAATTTAGTATACTGCTTGACCCAGATAATCCATACAATTAGTCATAGACCTCTTTGGCCATTTTAAAATTATTCTCTTATCCAATCTTCTCTTATTATACGAAAATGATTAACTGGTGAAGCTCCTCCAACTTTCCACTCTTGTATAAAGACTTAATAAGTGAAAAGTTGAAGGGGCTCTATTTTTGTTGTTAACTCCTAATTTTCCTGAAGAATTTTACACCAAAAACAATTCAAAACTGTTAATTCTAGAGCAATGAGTATGGAAGAAAACAAAAGATAGCATTTCTAGTTTTAACCGTAGGATCTCATCTAAAATTTGATACATAACATACTCACAAAATTTGATCACTTTTGACTGCATGGATTGAAAGACTTTAGTGTTTGAAGTAGAAAAGGTGGTTCATTTTCATCCCTGCCTTAAGTGGATTAGCAGACTTTGACCACTTGGTTTCAAACTATTGCACTTTCGGAGTTGCCCGACGTGCCCACACTCGACAATTTTCACTTAGAGATGGCATAACTTTTCCTACATGCCCCACGAGAATAAAAATTATACTCCCACATACCTCTTGTCATCTTGCATCTCTATACAAAATTTCAAGAATTGAAAATATAAATTGAAGCCATCGGAATGTGCCCAAGATTTGCGAAAGCTCACCTAGGGACTCTTTCATTTAGAGGTTAACCCTTTATTGACCAAGGACTTTTTCCACAATATTTAGATTTGCATTAATTTGTTTTGTTTGAGTTGCTTCTTGTGCAAATAGGTTGTCTAATCTTAGTATCTGAACATACAAAACTAAATATAATCCATAAGCTTAATTTTGGGAAAAATTGTACATCGTTCAACAATGTTAGATTAGAGTGTTCCAAGTCAACATATATTGGTTGTGAAAGGTGTGGATTTTGGAGGGTGTACTACTTTATTAATCAATTGAAATTTGCAAGAGTATACATACTTTAAGAGAAGGTTCAGACATGCACTATGTTGATAGCTTTGCATTGACATACAACACATGAATTAAACATTTACCATACATGATTTCTAGTGAATTTTCATCTTTTGTCTGCTTGATTGTATACAAAGATGTTTCAAAACTTATACAAATCAGAACAAAAGCTTTGTATGGAATCAGGAAAATCAATATACACAAAACATTGGAGAGTCTCTTAGAGAAAAATTTCAAATAAGGTTTTAGAACAAACTCATTTAGCATGTGTATGAAATACAACATAGTATGTCTCATTATATTTGTAGGTATTCACATGATTTGAGTGTATATGGTGTACTTGGCAATGTATTTCAAGATAAGCCAAGAGTTCTATAACTCCAAGTCGTGATTTGGTTCTTGAAAAATGTGTGTATAACGTATGTGTGCAACTTTAAAAGTCGGAGTTCATAATCTAGTTCCATAAAGATTTCATTCAGAGACCAAAAAGTGGTTGCATAGTAACAAAAGTATGAACACCTCAATGCTCCATTTGCACTTGTAGGTATAAGCACAAGTAGGAAAAGGAATAGGGTCAACATGTGAACCTAAATTCATTTGGTACCTTCACTCATACTTGTATTAAACTCCCTGCACCGTGTAGGCCAAGTCACACGGTGTAGAGCAAGGGAGGAAACGTGGCACCAGGCGGGATCCTTCCCGACCAGGCTATTGCCGCCTGTGCTTCCACCTTCATCGTGACCACGGCATGCCATCGTTACAAAAATATTGGACGCTACGTCTTGTCTAGTTAGGTCCACGTCCCCATATCTCCCCATCGGATCAGCTCTGGTGAGCTCCCAACTAGGATGACCTTCGGTCAATGCCCCTTATCGTGCCACCAACTCCACAGCAACTTCCTATGAAAAAATCAAGTTTGGTTGTTCCAACATCTTTGTTGTAAAAAAACGAATTTTGCGGTGGGGAGGTTGGCGTAAAGAGAATCCGGCTGGCGTGGGCTGCTCTTATACCTACAAGTGCAAATGGGCCTTAAATGGGATATTTTGGTGGCTCTTGTACAACTTACTTTTCATGAGGTTGCAATCGGATTCTCATGGAGAATACTCATTTATTGATTCTACCTGTAATAGAATTGTCACTGCAAGTAAGACGCCAGTAGCAAAAGCATTGCTCCTCACTTAAAAAGTATTGCTCTTCACCCATTGAGAAATTGGGAAAGGGCACAATTGCTTGTTTGATGAGAATAGAAATCATATTCTTGTGTACCTCTCGTCTTCTTAAATCTTTGTACAAAATTTCAAGAACTGTAATTTAAAATTGCAACCATGGGAACGTGCCCATGATTAGAAAAAAGCCAACCTCAAGACAACTCCACACACACCATCAAACAATTGAGTTTTCCTGAAAGTCACCAAAATACACAAGATAGGTACCCCTAATCTTTGGGTCTTATGTTAGTAACCGGGACCACATGCACATGGTCTCTTGCCTTGGGAAAGGTTTGGGGGAACTATTGGTCAACCCCATGAGAACTTAGGGTATTATGGGGGAGCTTTAGCTTGCATGGGGTAGGGCCCAAGAACATTGATTGCAAAGCATTTCATTGGTGCAGAGAAAGGCTATATGAAATTTCCTCATGCTCTTTTTTTTCCGTTTATACATCTCATACTAGAGTTATTTGTAAAGGGAACCGGTCTTTTGTCCTCCTTTTTTCATGGAAATGAAAATCTAACCTGTATTTGAGTGTAGCCGCAAAGTAATCATGTGAAATAAATTCAGGATTTGAGGGCTTTATGGAGGTGTCAGTTACCACAAATGGCACAAATCTCCCAAAAACAAATAAGAATCTCACTGACACCACAAGGGCCATGCTTCATGGCAGTACCTAATCTAGCTTCTACTTGTGGCCCCACCCCACTCAACAACCCCCCTTCCTAGAATCCCCATTACTTCACATCACATGTGTTCCTGCCATGGGCTATGGCATGCATATTCAATGCATGGCTGCAGGTGAACAAAGTAATTCAAGCAATAAACTAACATAATCAGCAAACTGATGTGCTTGGTATGAGGTAACACAGTGCATGAGTTTTATGCTTGGTATGATCTGATGGACTTGTTTGCATACACTGTGTTACCTCATACCAAGCACATTAGTTCATAAAACTCACAATACAAACTAACATAATCGGTTCATCACCTCATACCAAGCACATCAGATTTGACACCCCACAGCACCCCATGTGGAACTTGTGACAACACTTGGCGTTCAATAAAAGCCAGGCTCAAACTGGAGTTTGGAAATTTTGGGGCTCAAAAACTAATGTGTCCAATGTTCTATTCAAGGTCTACAGTAAAACCTTGCCAGTGGACTCGGCGAGCCTGGCTTTTCAATTTTACAGGTTAGAAACTAATGATTTGGGATACATTGCGGATAACTCTATTCTCTGGCACCATATTCCTCCCGACTTGCCCATTCGGGAAGCACTTACAGGAAAACTCTAGTATTGCAAAACAAATTCTCCACAAATGCCACTAATAGTCATTCAAAATGACCGGTTTGCTACAGTACTATTGTAGTGAGTGGATGACTTTTCTCCTCGTTGGTACCATGGCTTGGATGTATCACGCAATGTATCCAACTCATGTTCATCAACACACCTGAAACCAGCAGCTCTGCATTTCATACCAGTATCACTCAAAATCCGTTGCCAAGGATATATATACAGTATGCTACACTGTCCTCAAGCCATAAATCCTCACAACAACTAATTTTGTTCCAGTGAAAGGCTGCTCATCTTTATTTAATTCTCACATGAATCATGCTAACTGCTTCACCTTCACCTTTGAATCGAGTGACTGAAGCTTGGAATCCAAAAGCAAGCAAGCAAGCTATTTAGAGAGAAACAAGCTCCACTTGTACACGATGGGATCCGCGATGGCCGATGTCAGGAGTTCGGCAATGCCATAGCCTCGCCAATTCCGGAAGTACCCCGTGCCGCCGGACACGCTGCACTCCCACGTCGGGGGCGCGTTCATGAAGTCTACTAGGCCGCTTACCGTGATGCTGGACTTGTAGTACACGGAGGCGTTGTTGTAGACGTGGTTGCTGTAGAAGAGCACGCCGCCGTCCGGGATGCCCCCTTTGTTGGTCACCATCGCCGTCCCCGTGCTCTTCCCGAGCATCGTGCCGTTCTCGGTCGGCGCGTCCCGCAGCGGACTATCGAACACGAAGAACGTTCCCCATCCTACCGCGCCAGTCCCATTGGAGCCCGTCCCGGCTGCTGGAAACAACGTCCCGTTCGTCCCCGGGCCCCCTCTCCTCTCGAACAGGTAGTACGTCAGATTGACGGCGGTGGCGTCCTTGGGTTCATGCACCTCAGTTGCTGCAACATCCATAAAAATCAGGTTTTTGCACTCACAGCTGTACGCCGATCACAAGTAATCTGAGCAGCTTCATTGTGCATGTCTACTCTATTAACAAAAGACAGACATATTGGCCAACATGAATTGAGAGCCATTTCTTAGATGTCTATCATACTTACACATGCACTTGTTTGACAGTTGATTGGATCTTCTACAAATCTATCACAGTAGTTTCTTTTTTCTTTTCATTGAGAGCTCTATGCTAACAACAAGCTAAAATCAGGAAAATAAAGAGAACTCACAGTCCACTTTACAGTTCTCATCATAGACTAACACTGTTAGTCACTGTGAATCAAGAGGTAATGGTTACTTATATAATATGCATGTTGATTGGATTTTCTACAAACACTAGTAGCAATCCTGTTGTTTCTCACTCCAAAACTCAAGAACTGACACCCTTCACTCGTTCAGTCAAAAATGACAGGTTTCTTGCTGGTGACAATGATACTCCATCCGCATGAAGGATTGAAAACTCTACTTTTGAATCATGATGTAAGGAGTGCTTGCCTGTAACTGAAGTGTGGGGGATCATGCATAGGACGGAGCACAAGATGAAACACACTGGGAAAACAGAGTACGACACCATGTTCACGTACTACTCCTGACCTGTTCCACACACAAATGATCACAACTTACTGGATCAACATTATTGAGCTGGGAGCTACCCCGTCTGCGTGCAGACCAGACATAACACATTAGAACCAATGGTGGGCTGGCCATTTTGCCATCTTTGATGAGAAACATATTCCTACATAAGTTTGGAGTTTCTCAAACCTTTCCAGAAGGCGGTAATGAAAATGAACTGAGTGATTGAAGGTTACGAGTCAGACTGGCGGAATTGGGGACCATTTTGCAAAATTTACGATACAGGGACCACCAAAGCTAGTGTGAATATTGACAATGCCATGAGTTTAGTCTTACCACATGAAGACTAGAAAACACCATTATTGTCTACTCAAACTCACACCTAAACCATGAATGTTGACGTTGTGTGACGCTATCAAATGAGACTCCACCGTCAATGCCTAATCAAACTAACAACCAACACCAACTTTACAGATATCTCAAAACGAAAACGCCCTCAACGATGATCAAAGAGAAGGTATTCGTGACATGAGTGAAAAAACAGGCATGGTTAGTTAGAAAAAGAGTAAATCACCACTGAGTCTTACAAGTGATTTGCTACAACTGCGCAAGAAAATGAATGACTGCAAGCAAGGGACAATGTGAATCTGGTCTTCGAAAAATTGCTACCTGTGAGCAGTAGAGATGTAGAGCTCTGTATGAAAATATTGTGGTATGATCTCGGACACGAAGTGCGTTGTTTATACTCGCACCGTCGTGAACTCATAGCATCGAATACAGTTCCAGGAAATTGCCCGTACAGTGAAGGGGCGGTATTATTGCCCGTACAGTCAAGGGGCTGTACTTGCCCGTACAGTGAAGGGGCGGTATTATTGCCCGTACAGTCAAGGGGCTATAGTTGTCTGCTCCTGCAAAGTGGGATAACAAATTTTTTTTATAAATTTAAAAATTAAATTAAACTTTATAATTTTAATTTTTAAAAAGAATTGGCACAAAAATTAAAACGAAGTTTGAATTGCAGAGAAACTTGGGATAACAATTTGGACTTTGTCGACAGTTATGGATATGGGCGATGTTGCCTGTGGTTTACTTACCATGAAAGTTCCTTCATCTGTTTCAAACTGTAAACAAAGGTGGGCGGGATTTACAAAGGTGCTCTCCAAAGGCGATGACTCTAAGTCGCTAAGTCAATAGTAATGGTGTCCCCTTGCATCATTTACACGTGGCATGTGCCCATAACTTTGAGCTTAGGAAACATTCTAGCCAGGCCCTGGGTTCCATTTGTTGTTTTCATATAGAATCAGATTGAAACAAGCGTTCATCCAGGGCTCAAAATACGTCTTCGTTTTCCACGTGGAATGAGATCGATTCCCTGATTGATTATTGTTGTTATTAACCTGGTAAACCATGTGGTAAAATCGGTTGTTTTCACTCATGTGATTGCTTGCTGAGCCCCTGGTGATTCGGACCAGGGAGAATTGACCCCTCGCTCGTCCTTTCCCGAGGGGGCCATGATGTGGTGAGGCCAAACCTAGCCCTATTTTGTTTTTGGATGGGCCCCTATTTATAGCTAAGGTGGGTCCTCTAGGATAAGCAATGGCCAAGACCCCAAGTATATCCCCCAAAAATCCAAAATAAGCCTTTGGACCCCCCAAAATAAGAGGGCCAGAAAAATGACCCCTTGCAACTAAGAGGGGGCGAGTAAGGACGAGCGAGGGGGTCAATTATCCCTGGCCTGTGATTCGTGACTCTCTTGCTTTGAAGTTACACTAAAAATTTCATTTAGTGTAGTGGACACTAAGGACAAATTCGTACACTAATTGTGAACTAGGTAATTAGGGTAGTGACAAAATAATACACTAAATGCCAACTACAAGGCTATTTGTCAATTCAAGGAAAGATTGCAAAATATATTTTTTCACTTGTCACATTTAGTGTATGAAAAGTAGACGAGGGGTGGAAAAAAAAAGTCCAGAAGTTGAGAGCTGTCAAAGTATCTTATCAGCAATCTTCTGAAGCCCATGACTCACTCAAA
Source organism: Bryoerythrophyllum caledonicum (assembly GCA_963971425.1). NCBI lineage: Eukaryota > Viridiplantae > Streptophyta > Bryopsida > Pottiales > Pottiaceae > Bryoerythrophyllum > Bryoerythrophyllum caledonicum. The sequence goes on from OZ020522.1 coordinate 25,650,788, forward strand.
TAGTATCCGAATTGGACATATGAGGTGGTTTTTGTTATCTATAGAAAATGTGGATGTCAAAAGACACCTTAATTATTTGATTTGGACAAAATTTGAGGGAATTATGGCCATTTGAAAGTTGCAAACGAGGAAAAGCATGGGTTGGCCGACAAGAAATCAGAGTTAGGCGATTGATTGTGTCATTAATGATAGTGGCTGCTAACATCAATTGTCAACTTGGTCACAAATAGGGTACTAGGGTAGGTACACTATTCATACCCCTACACTAAATGAGAATTTTAGTGTAGTCCGGTTTGGCAGTTCAAATTGTTTCTGGTTAAGAAAAAGGTGGCCCTTCTTTCTGCACAGCTTACTTCATTCTACACATGACTGCTTGACGTGCTCTATTTGGTCATATTTCATTTCTGTTTTGCAATGAATTTTATGCAGGTGACGAGATGTATACTGCGCATGTATCAATAAGATCCTATAGTTACATTCTCAAAAAGTTCATCTTGTTGTTTTTAACCCCTAAGTGATTGGGCCTTGTGCTTCACCAAAACTGCCATTTTGAGATGAGATAATATTAGACTTGTTCAAAAGCCTATTTACTATTTTCAACCGTTGGATCTTCAAGCTAACTACTACAAGAAGACACCCTAGACTTTTTGTAAACTTCAACTATATGGATCAAAAGATACATGCATGTTGAAGAGTCCAAAATTGTTTTTTCTATTGTGCCCCGACTGGTTTAGCATACTTCGACTCAAGCTAATGTCATATTTTTCCATTCCACATTGCATAAACTCAATGGATCTATGTTCTACCTTGTGTCAAGTCATTGCACGCCAAAAACCACAAGTAATGGAGGTGTTTACGATATGAAAAATGGACATGCAAGGACTAGGGGTATAGAAAGTGGAACTTTACTTAGGAAAGCAATTCTATTTTTTAAACCGATTAATAATTGTTGGATCTAATATTTGAATGGTGAATATATTCATTATGTCATATTCTAACAACAGAAAAAAAAATCAAAAAAAGTAAAATCCTTGATTTCTATGCGTTTTTTTTGTGAAAGCAATGAAGGTAGCCAAGAACTTTCCTTCATAACTACCCGCCTCAAAAAGGTGCAATTGTCAACTCTACAGTAGCACTATTCATCTTTACAGTATCATGCCCAACTGCCAGGAGAGTCGAGCTTTTTATGTTTGAAGCACCTTTATTTTTTTTCTATAAGTCCCCAAAAAAAATCCCCGCAAAGATAACCCGTATTTCTATGAACAATAACAATTTCAAAAAGTTATCTTCAAAATTGGATTTTTAGGAACCTGCTCAAGATTGATTTGTCTCTCATGGGGACAAATTGTCGTTTAGGAGTCAATCAATGGAGTAGAGAATCCTCTAAATTCGCTTGGTCCTTTATGGGTTGATTGTCCTAAGTTTTGTAAACAATTGGACCTTTGTTCCTCTGAAACGAAATTAAAATACATCAAGACCAAGGGCATGCGACCCTCACACAAGAAAAATTTAATCAAATTAATTGGGGACCTAGAAGAAGTCTAGGGCGACCTTCATATTCAAAATATCACAATTTTCAAGGATGTCCTGTAGGTCTTGGATTCTCTGTAATAATGCAACATGGAAATCAATTCTAAAATAGCCCACCGCACACACTTACATGATCGTGATTTTCATATTTCTCTTTTAATATCCAACGCTAATTAAAAAAATACACTTTAATGTGATACATTTTTCTACAGTACTAGTATGATATAATAAGTGTTGTGAGATTATATTAACTTTTGATGATAATTTTATCGTAAAGGACTATAAATAAAATTCCTATAATGTGCTTCAAATTTAGAGTTCTTAGTGAAATTAATACATATTTACATTTGATGATTATTTTTCTATTCATAACCATATATTTTGCTGATAACTATTAGAAGATTCCATAAAATTTAAAAAAAAGGTTTTGACCATAAGGATTATGAATAATAGCATTTGAAGCAAATAATTTTTGTTTTCTGATCTTAATTCTATAGGGTCAACGTAGTTTAATTTTGTAATGAGTAAAAATATTTGCACTATGTAAAGATGTCATTCTTCAACTCAAAATTTATTTGACATGGAGTAAGGGGTTGTTTACACTTGAAGGTTTCGATTGGAGTCCATAGACACAAGTGGTACCCCGCTTGAAGGATGAAACCATTGTAAGCGGGGTACCTTCCACCAAACAAGGGAGTTCTAAGTGGGTTGTGGCCCAAAGTTTAGGTGTAAACCCGAATAGAAGGGTTGTGGCCCATTGTGTACTTAGGCTAAAGTTCTAAGTAGTTATATGAAAATGGGCTCTTTTGAGAACTACCCCATAGTGAAAGAATTTGTAGTACGATTAGATTACATCTTCAAAAGAAATTTGTAAAGTTTCCAAATGAATTTAAATTACAAAAATGTAAATGTAAACTTCAGCAGTAAATGTCAGCAGTAAATATAAACTTCAACAATAAATGTCAACAATAAATGTCAATAGTAAATGTCAACAATAAATGTTAGTAGTAAAATATTATAAATGATAGGCTGAAATAGGTTCTCAAAAATACTCTCCTGGCCTTCTGGAAATTCAACCTCCTAGAGGTTGTAGGAAATAAGTCTCCTTAAGTTCTGTAAAACACTATTCAAATCTGCCATGTAGGAATCCAACTAGATTTATCATCCACGGAAAAAACCTTTGGGCCACAGCCAACATTTTGCTTGATGTAAACCCATTTCCGAAGTACCATTTCTTTACTCCAATCAGAACTCGGGAATTCTTAGGGCTCCAACCCTAACCATCTAGATGTAAACAGCCCCTAAGTATCCACCAAAATTTAGATGTAGTGAAAATGTCTAGTATATTCAAAGAAAACTTCTAAACAGACCATATATGTTTGATTTTCTTGGTGAAGATTGTTTCTTATAAAATCATAATTTCAACACTAAATGTAATTTTTTTTCTAAAGTTTTATTTCAGTGACGTAGGGAAATTTTGCAAGAAAAAAGAGCAAGATCTCCAATAGTATTTTTGTAAGTTTTGAAAGCAAATAAAGATTTTTTTGCAAAGTGCTTAGAAACTTTGCTTCCACTTGGAGTGGAACATTTGCATTAAAACTTGACATGCATTCAATTATATGAAAAAATATCATGTTGATTACTTGTGTATTAAATCATAGAGGTAATAGAGGGGAGTAGTTAAATTGTGTGAAATGCCTAGGTTTAAGTACAACTACTCCATATGGCAAAAAAATCATCAAATGACCTTTAAAAAATGATATTTATCCACGAAGGTCTTACTATTTTCAACTATTACCTCCACCTCCATAGCTTCTTCTTGTAGTTTCTCCTTTAGGGTTGCAAAATCTTGTTGTATACTTTCTTCTCTCTCTTCTTTGGAAATTGACTTAACCCCTAAAGGCCCGCAACATTCCAACAACCAAACTCACTAAAACCTGCCAGTTTCAACACAAAATGCAGCCAGTTTCAATGCATTCAACACACTATGCAAATAAACACAGTTTTTACATTTCTAGAATTGGATCTTGTACTATGATTGTACAAGTGTGTGGTAAAAATTTTGTTTAGTTTGACCAGACGGATGGAAATATATTGGCCTTTGAAGTGTGACATAAACTCTTCTTGAGGTCATACTAAACACCTTTAACAAACTTTGACCACCTTCTATGGCCAATTTTTGCACTGCAGTTTGTGATTTTCTAATTTTAACATAAAAAGGTTCATGTTAAGCACATGTGCACCAAATTTTAGAAGTAGACGAGAGGTAGAAGGTGTCCTTAAAAATCTTGTAGTGCATCTATGTGCTAAGAACTAACAATGCAAGTCTTCAAGTTTTGGATATATCAAAATCCATAATAACATGGAATTCGCTAAATGTGCACTTGGTCAATTTTACTTCACTCCTTTGTTGCATATAGTTCACTCATCCAAATCAATGTAACCATGAATTTTTTTGGAAGTGCGGAGATATAGGACATCGGTAACCACATACATAAAAGCCATTGTTTAATTTAAGGTAAGACACAACATCACTTTTTTCAATTGTTCTCCATACATCTTGCAACTTATGCAACCACTTTCATGTCATTTTTATATTATATCATTGCATACTAAAAATATTACAACTTTGATCTACTCTTCCTAAAACTAAAATAAGTCCACAATCAGGAACTAAACATCGCTAGATTCTGTCTTATATAAGATACGTAGATTTCTATTTCCTTATATACATATATACATATATATATATATATATATATATATCTAATAATATGCATAAATTCTCGTCTACATACCATTTTCTATATCCTTCTAAATACTATTTTCTTCTCTATTTTTCTATGTCTCACCCTCTAATATCACACCTGGCTATACTTCTGCCATTATAATGCCACAACCCACATGCTCCTTGGTCTCCCCAAATAGCATCACCCGATGATCCGCATCCAATTCAGACAACAATGACACTTAGAACCGTTAAGTTGATGGAGCCCTTCCAGCACAAAGAACACACTCTGCAATTAAGAAGGAATGGCCTTCTCCCAATGTCCTACCTCGCACACAACTTGGCAGATTTGTTGAGAGACTACCCTTGACCCCTAAATTACCAAGATTAACCTTGAAGGACCGGGCAGGTTCCTCTTGTGTCAATCTTTAGCATTCTTTTTCAAAAAATTATCGTAGATGGACATTACTAAAAGCTTTGTGTGAGTCCAAGTTTTTCCCCAATCCGACATTTCATGGAAAAGTTATACGGTTTTGAAGTTCAAATGGGGAGAGCGGGCCCGTCGGGCAACTCCAAAAACTTTTGCTAAGACACTCTATTGAAGGTGATATTTTCAACAACGACAAATAATATTATTTCCTTTCATATTGTCAAGAAAAATCTCTTGTCTTTAGTGAGAAATAGCATATGAATCCAAGTCATACATTTTCACACATTGTCGGGCTAAGTACCAAAAAATCTTCTTCTTTTCCACATAAAACTTAGTGATCTTCATGGTTTTACTTTTTTATTTTCCCCACGGCATTTTGTGGTGTAAACCTTTCCATTGACCATTCGGATTCTCATTCTAGAACATATTAGGTTCACAAAGAAATAAAACGTGAATTGATAGTTTTTGAACCTCCACTCCTTGCACAATTTTTTTGAAAATGCTACAACTCTCTCCAACCTCTAAAATTTTGTGAACAAGGAGTTGATTGCATGTTCAACATGATTGTAATAGATTAACATATTGTGTAGTGCAAAAAATTCACAACAAGTGATGTCAAAGTCAGCTGATCCTCTCAAAGCATTAAAGAAAATGACATCTTCCTACATTTCAAACGCTATAATCTTCCGATCCGTACGGTCAAAAAATGTGAAATTTTGCAGGCATGTTAATGACTCAGTCGTGTTCAAGATCCTACGGTCAAAACTTGAAAAAAAGACCCGGAGTTTCTCCTTTACACCCTACAACAGAATCTACATTTTTAAGGCGGGTTTTGTCAAGAAACTCTAGGTGTTAAGAAAAATCAATGCAACAAAGGGAGGGGTCGAGGCTCTTGACCTCTCTTGCCATGCAACAAAGAGGAGGGGTCGAGGCCTCGACCCCTCTTCCTCTACGCAAAGGAATTACGCAACAACTTTGAAAGCTCACATATCTTGCACATGTCTTGATAGAAAAAACCCAAAGATCGCGGGACACCAATCAACCACTGCATCGTTTCGTCCACCGCTTCAAAAAAAAACAAAACGACCTTCAAGTCTATGCGGAAATCCTATGAAGCAAAACACTCTTCTACCAAATGAATCCTCGAGGTTAGCTTGGATCCTTATATACTTCCAAATTGAATCTATATTTAGTAATATTTTTCAACAAACACTTTAAAAAATCCTATAATCCATCATTTGAATATTGTACTTGTTTGAGTCACTATTAGAAGGTCAAAAATAGATAATGAAATTAGAATCAAGATATTTCATCATGACAACATGTGGGGCCCACACGAAGTTCATGTTAACTACTTTTTCCCATAACTTCGTATCATCATAACTTATATCTAAATGGAATATTTGATAACTTGGAACAAAGGTGAAGTTTGCTAAGGTGGGCCCCACCACATGGATGCTCTGTGGATCAAAATTCCAACAATGCAAATATGATCATTGGTGTGTGAAAATCTAATAAATATAAATAGTATGTGGGGCCCACCGTACATATTTATTACAATATCTTGAGTTATCTTTTTTATTGAATATATGAGTCCATGCTTGTAGTTACGATTTGGTGGATCCCACCTTGGTCACTGTATCCATATGACTTAAGATGTCATTATCTAATCTTTTTTTTCTTTTTTTCCTTAAGATGACAATTTATATTTTCAAGTCAGATCCTATCTTATACCTCTTTTTTAACTGAAAACTCTTCTTTTCAATCTTTTGTTACAGTATAGTAGTTAAGTATTTGTTTGTCATGGAAATATTACATGTTTTAATGACAATTAGTTTACATATAAGAAATGGTTGAAAAAAGTGAATTTCAAGTTGAATTGACGTCAAAATGGCATCACCATAACATGTGACAAAACACATATTCTAATGATGTAACATTCACGTTGCAATGGCATAAAATTTCATCGAAATGACATAAATCGACATGAGTTAGAGTGACATTAACATAAAATAAATATGACATGACATAGATAGTAGTGAGAATGACATGAAAATTATATTAGAATTACATCAACATAACATGCTCCAAATAATAACAAAGTATCAAGATAGCATCAAATCAATGTTGACTAGACATTTTGTCCACCTAATATCACAATAATAAGTGCACAAATAACATTAACTTATTACTAGTTAAATGTATGAATAATGCGTGCGTTATGAGATTGTTGGTCTTTTTGATATCAAGTCGATAACAAAATGACTGAATTTAATTTTACCAATGTGAGAGCACATAGAAAATTTGATTTTCTTTGGGACAAACTTCATGGTCCTCCATCTCTAAATGAAAAAAGTCTTAAGGTGGGTTTCTGCAAATCTCGGGCACGTTCCCATAGTTGCAGCTTATATAAAAGATTCTTGAATTTTTTTACAAAGATGCAAGAAGTTAAGAGGTGCATGGGAATCTAATTTTTATTCTCATTGGAGCTATGAAAAAAAAGTCGTGCCATCTCAAATAAAAACTTCCCAAGTGCGGGCAAGTCGGGCAACTCCAAAAACTTTCACTAGGACATTGTATTCAATGTGAGGTTTTCAATACTAGAAAGTGATATAATTTCCTTTCATATTGTCAAAAAAATTCTTGTCTGTGGTGAAAAATAGCATATCAACCCAAGTCAAACATTTTCACACATCGTCACATTTTGTTGGGCAAGGGACCAAAGAAACTTCTTCTTGTCCACATTAAACTTAGAGATCTTCATTTTTTCAACTTCTCATTTTTTCCAAAACAACTTATGGTGGCTACCTTCTTATTAACCATTTGGATTATCATTCTAACACATATTAGATTCACAAGAAAACAAAATGTGAATTGGCACTTTTTAACCTCCTCTTCCTGTACAATTTTTACGCTCAGAGGAGAGAGAGGAGGAATGTCTAACTAAGTGAGAAGTGGGACTTGGTGGGAGTTGCATAGGGGAGGGGACTACAGATCTGCGAGAATAGTGTAGAGAGGACTGGCCTCTGCACAAACCCTGGTTTTCGTGGATATCCTATGGAAGCTTAGAACCGAGGAGAGGCCAGGGGACAAACTTATGTTGGCAGGGTTAGGTGCAAAAGAATCGCGGCTACCCACACGTCTCCTCGTAAACCTGTTAGCAGGGTCGTAGATCGCAAGGGAAGGATGTTCTGAGCGAGGCTGGGCTGGTGTTGGCTTCCCCGATGTGTACACTGCACTGGTTACGAGACTCTGAGTACAGGGTCGTAGATCGCAAGGGAAGGATATTCTGAGCAAGGCTGGGCTGGTGTTGGCTTCCCTGATCTGTGCACTGCACTGGTTACGAGACTCTGAGTACAGACAATTTACACGACCCTGATCCTGGGGCAACCGCCTCGAAGCTGGACGAGGATTGAGTACCGAAGCGGCTGCATCGGTGAAGCCCTGTTCCATCTTTGAAACCCTAGAAGTCACAATCGTGTAAGGTTTGTAGTCAACAAGGATAGGGCACCGTGATCAATTTGCACTTTAGGGTCAAGATCTGGTAACTGTAGAGCCACGCTCTTCAGTCTACATCAAAGATCAAACTGCCGCACTAACCTGCAAAGGCGTTCGATTCACGTGCAAGTCACGACAATCTTGCAGCCTCTTGCTAAGAAGTTAGTATCCTCGCTCTAGGTGCACTCCCCTACAACAGGAACCAGATACACACACCAAGTATACTGGAAGCAAAAACGCCACTCCCGCCTGCAGACCACACTAGCACCTCCAAGACTAGAGACGTTTGTACACAAATCAAAGGTAAATCTAACCTAACCACGCACAAGTTCAGCTATCCTTTCATATTTGCATTATGGTGTACGCTCTACATTACATGCTATAAACTTGATGATACCACCTGTTATCAACACAACTATTTACACTCTACGCCGAAACTAACCCTAACATAGAGAAAATCCATAAAACAAACTCGAAAGAACAAAAATATTGCATGCGCCTTGTCATGCGTAGCACACAGGACTACAACAAGAATCGACACCATCAACCAGCTGCAACTCAAGGATTACGACCAGCACCAAGAACAGGAGCTCGACATCTTTAAACGCGCAAACTCTCAAAGAATCTGCAAGGCCACAACAGGCGTAGGAGAGCTGCTCATCACGAAAGCACCAGGGACTTCAATCAAGAACAGAAGAAAAGACGTGACGTGCAGACCATGCAAGTTGCCGAATGAACAAGCAAACCCACATGTGATCACCAGTATCCTAGCACCGAAGACTACAATCTGGAGAGAATATTTCGACACCTGCTATACCAGCAATCAGACTCGGACATCAACACCGTGCGTACAAGCAAAAGGAACGAATCCGCACCCCTCGGAGGACCACACCTACACTCCCAAGCCCAGGAAGGACTGCACAGCGACCAAAGGTACAACAACCTCTATTGAGTACAAGCTCAGCTACGTGTTATATACTGCATGCTATGCTTCAGAGCGCATCACGTATCACCTAGTTAAGAACCTGCACCCTGCAAGGAAACTAACCTTAATACAAAAAGAACGTAGTAAACAAGATTAAAAGAACAACAATGCTGCATGTATGCTGTTAGTCCCAACGCGCAGATCATGTAACGACATCAACAAGCGGCAGCGATCTATAGCTTTCAGCGGACCTAGGCAACCAAGTACAATACACAGAATCAAGAGACCTAGCGCCCCAGCCTCGTGGCTCTCAGAGGCTGAACCGAACTCACCCACGAACAGCAGCATCGCAATAGAGAGAATTGTACTCGTGCGAAGAAAAAACAAGGTCCGCAGCCAACATACAAGCAGGGCTCGCTACCGGCTACTGAACCCAACTACAACAGGTAAGCCTTCTCACCTCACTTGTGTATTTGCCTGTATACGCAAGGACAGGGTACTACAAGCAGAGACTCATCTTGCTGAATGGGTCCTCGTCTCTAATTACTCTAACATACCTAAATCATCTACACCTGTCACCTTAATCCATAAGAAAAATACCCTTGCTTTGCATTGTTGGAACTGTGTGGGTGTAGCTAGGACAGAACTAGAACACCAGCCGTTACGCTGGCGACCGAGGACAGACCAAGAGCAACTCGACAAAACGACCCCTCGTTACAACAACCTCAAACAGAAGCCAGAAGATCGAAATGAGGCGTGCAACAAGTGGAAGATAGTGCCCCAACAACAAACAATAACAAAAGGAAGGCCCCAACCAAGACCCCAACACAAGCAAGACAAGGAGAATTGGCACCAAGCACAGAAAAATCCAATCAGAGCAGGAGAGCATCAAGCGATATCATCAGGTTTGATCTATAAACTCTACTTTGATACATCAAAATCTGGACTAAATTACATGAATAGTAGATCACTAATCTATAATACTAGAAGGTTCTCAAAAAACAATAAGAACCCCCACTTTACCATATACATTAATTGCTACACAAAAATACCTATCACCCATAGAGTTGCTAATACTAAAACCATAATTACATGTGACATACAAAACACTAAGAGGTTCATGTCTCCTAAAAACTCTAGAGAACAAGTCCAAACTGCATCATTTTAAAAAAAACTAAAATGTGTAGCCTACATTATAAAACATGGGGGCAAAATCTTACTTCACAAAGCACACACATTGATAGCATAGATAGCTCAAAAATAACACCCTATAATAAAACCAGGAAAGAACCAATAGTGCTAAGACATCTAGTATATTGCAATATAGGGAAAAGTTGCATCAACATTGATGTACACTCACCCTATGTAATGCATAAATCAAACACATTGCGGTATTACATGTTTGCATCCCAATCCATTACTCCTCACCTGCACAACCCACTCCTTATTGTGTGGGAAGGTGAGGGTAATTGGAGCAAAGGAATCAACATGCCAACACCATTCAAACTAATCTACATACAAACATACATAATATTGATACCCTCTGCACTTCCTCAAAAAATGCAAACAAGGGATTGTTGTAATCAATATAACAACCACACTAGTGGGGATATTCAAACTAGCAATACAAGTTCAAGTGGAATCCAAATGGATTTTACCTTGACCTTAGAATTGCAACATAACTACTCTCCACCATTACCCCTGTACAACCCACATAGTATTGTGTGGGAAGGGAGTTGGCAAGTGGAAAAAAAGAATACCTACAATCAAAAATTCTTACACTCAAGCTATTGTACATACAGGATGACACCTACTCCTACATCAGGAAGGGACACTTCCACTCCCACTCAAACACCAAACATGGAGCTGGAGACAAACCCCACACTCCAGCTGGACATGGATGCAGCAATTGGAGAGGATGCTGATGTTCATGGCCAAGGCACCACCATGACAACCAATGAGGTGTACATCCCTATCCCTTACTCGCTTGGCTTTGCCACTCTAAACGCACTTGGTTAAAGACGTAATGCACCTAAAGAAACCAACCTAACCAAATCAAAACTACTACAACTAGGACTAAATGCAAATGAAGTTGATGATATCATCAACTCCACTCCTTCATTTCCCTATGCAGTACAAGAAGAATGGAATAACGTTCGTTTGGATGGAGTTGAAGGAAACCACTTCAACCTCACCCAACTCCCTAGTGAGTTGGAGGTGGATGAACATGGTTTTTCCTTCAACTACCAAATTGCACTTGCATTCGAAATAAAAGAATGTACACTCACAAAAGATCAAGTCGTTAATCTGGCTAGAACAAGGCTCGAAGTAATGGGAATCAAACTGGGAGAAAGCATGGTTGAGTCCCAACTAATCATTGCTATGTGTCAACAGAACTCTGAAAAATGGAATGGAATCCTTAAAGTCCACCTCCTGACACCTGAGGTAGATGGATGTGATCTCCTCTCAAGTGCTCGCCCATTTGTCCTTAAGATTGATCACACAACCCTAAGAGCTAAAGTATGCAGATCAGATGATACCGTTGCCCCACTCAGTATGCTTAATACACGAATTAACAGTCCATCATTAAAAGGAAAGGACCGTCATGAGATTCTCCTTGAAATTGTGGATGAAGGCTTCTGTAAAGGCTCAAACTATGAGGTCGTAAGTGTCACTAAAATGTTGGAACAAGACTTTGCATGGGTGAGAGCAACAACACCAAACCAAGCTTTAAAAATAAGACAAGAAAAAATCTTCATGGACAATGAAGTGTTTGTTCCAACTTTTGCCCCTAGAGGCAAAATATCGGCTGGTGACAAAGCTAAAAAACAAGCCATATCCCTCATTGCCATAGGGCTTAACAAAGTGAAAAAACTCAAAGAACTAGAAGAGGCAATACAAAAACATATGGGAACTGAAAACATTGTGGAACTCTTCTTCAAAACTGAGGGAGACAAGAGTAAAGGGTCTTGTAACATTGAATGCAAGAATGCCGCAATCTATAAAAAATTCTTAAACAAGGTCGGAGAGATGCATGGCCACTATGTAACTTTCACACCACACCCTAAGAGTATGGATGGCTCTAGCAAGCCAAGTCCCAAGGAGTTGTTAAGGCTAGGCTTTGGTAACATTAACACTGCCATAGCAGACACGGTCGAGGCCCTAAACATCACCAAAACTAATGACCAAAAGGTAAAAGACATCACCAAGCTCGTGGACTTGGCAGTTACTAAAAGTACAGAGGCCACCAAAAATGAGATGAGACAAGAACTTGCTACCTTCAAGAACACAATGGTGGAAGAATCACGCACCTATGCAGACCAGATTGTCAAAGCCTCAGCTCATGCAGTTCGCAAGGAGATGAGAGCATTGTATGGTCAACTTAAACTTACAACAAACATCCTTGACAAAATGATGATTGAAGGAGGTGAAGGCTCCATGGACCAGTCAAACTAGCTTTGACAAATGAAACAACATGCTACAAACACCACCAAAAAACACCAAAAACATTGGTATTCATAAATACTAAACCAAAACCAAAAAACCACAAAAAACTAGTATTTATGAATACTACCAACACAAAAGAAACACAACAACTCCAAATACAATACAATTCTTACACCTATTACCGAAACCAAACAACTACTCCTCTCGAAAATCAAATCCTCAATCAAAAAAAGTCCAAACCTAACACACAACCTCCAAAAGACATAATCACACAAAACCTCAAACAACAAACTTTCTACCACTACAACAAACCAATTACCAAATTACACATACAACCATCCACGAAATATCCGAAACAACCCCATATAAAATACATAACACTAATGCACCTCCAAAAAACATTAAAAAACTTTATAATCACCCACATCCAACCACATACCCAATCTAGCCGCCAACCTCAAAAAATATATATATATAATAAAACACATACACATAAATACTTATACATAAATGCACACATACATACACCTATACACAAAACATCAAAACAACAAACAAATACAAACATAAAACCGCACCACAATATAACCAAAAAAACAACACAAAAATACAAACACAAACAAAAGAAAAAAAGTACGTAAATATACAACTACACATAACACGCACAACAAAAACAAAACTACCACCATAATCACAAGAAAAAACACAATCCCACACACTAACCAAGAAATAAAAACAAAAACACCAAAAACACGCTATACATCTAAAATCCCTACATTAGCCATAATTACGAATACAAATACAACAACCCCCCCGAACAAGGACAAGTACAAGCTCCCAAAAAAACACAACTCCAAGACCATAAGAAAACACAAAAGAATAACAAAGAAAATAAGTACTCTAAAACACCACACCAAACCCAAACACATAAAACTACTATTATTTCTAAGCGGAGACATAGAAACCAACCCGGGACCCATGCCTAACATACTAAAAACACACCCTACATCACATAAGAAAAATGCCAAAAGATACTTCATACCGAATACCATAAAATTTCAACCGGAATATACACATATCACAAAATCCTTCGCGCCTTTCTTCAAAAACACACATACATTACACCACATACAAAACACTACATACACAAACATTGCCCAATACATACAACAAAAAAATATGCATCCACCACCCCACATCCTATATGCCTTAGTAGTCACCACTCATCCACACATAGATGAATGCAATCATCTCCTAAACCCCCAAAACTTAAACACAACCACTTGGACCAATAAACTCCTACAAACTCTACTAAGCCTACAAAACCCACCAGAAAGACACATTCACACTACGCACCCTTGTATAAAGTTTCTTGAAGACAACCAAAATATTATAAAACATGAAAACTCAATACATAAGAACATATATGACTTTTTACATAGTCAAAACATACCTCCCTCAATTGAAACTATAAAACTAAAATTCCCTTACCTCCCTAACAATCTCATCAACGAACTACTAAAATGCTTAGACCCTATACCAGAATACACCCGTCCACCACCACCACCTCCCTACATCCCTCCACAAAATCAAAACATCCGACTAAATCAAGAAGATACATCCATAATCACATGGAATGCCTCCTCTCTAAACACTGCCCTACCTAGCTTAAAAAATTTGGTCACACACACAGCCACGCCACCAGCCCTCATAGTTATACAAGAAACAAAATTATCTGCCACAAAATCCACAAGATATATACAAAACATATTTCAAGACTATGAACTCATATTTAACAATACACATGCACTTACAAGATGCATCCAACAACGGAGACCATACACACCCGGCCGAGGTGGCCTCCTTAGATTAATACACAAAAAATATGCCTTCCCGGGCAACATCAACAAAATTCCCACCCCAATGCATATATCACCTTATATTCAAATAATCAAAATCACTAACCGCCCACTACAACCATGGTTAATCTTTCATATGTACATGCCATCCCATCCCGAAGATACTAGGTATATCATAGACATACAAAACACTATAACATCTCAAATTAATAATAACCCCAATCACACATACCTATTATGTGGAGACTTCAATAGAGACATAGCACTAATAGGTCGCCAAAATGGAAATCATAACACTCCCCCTCAAAACATTGATTACCAATGGCGCCGCTTCACAGAAAGCCTAAACCTCATTTACATCAAAACCGATACACAATTCTCTAGACAAGGTGGCTATAATTATAGTGATTGGAGCCTAATAGATGGATTCTATATAAACACAAGCAACAATACACAATACACCTCTACAACAAATAAAGATGATATTCTCAACTCGGACCACTCACCCATACGACTGCACATTCCAGACAACACATTAATTAATAGAATTCCCACAACACCAAACAATGATACAATACGCATACTCAATCCTATACCAAAAGACAATATAGAAAATTTCAACACAAAATTCTTTGAAAAAAACTCCATACAAATAGATTCTCTCACAAACACCCTTGAAAACAACAACCAACTATCCCAAATACAATGGCAAGAAGCATGCCACACTCTAGACAAACTCATCAATAAAATTTGTGACACATTAGAACAAACTTCTAGAGCCCACCCAATTCCTAAAATGACAAACAGAACTTCTCAACAAGGCGGATATCTCCCCCGCAAACTTTCTAAAACTTGGAAACAACACCTAATTACATACCATGTTATAAGAAAAACCATTAGAATTGTAAAAAACAACCCTCAATGGCGTAACCATCCCATATGCACTGAGCTACTAGCTCTACAACACACCCAAATCCCTATCCCGCCACCTCCGGACCTACCTCACGATACATGGATAAAGGATATTGCACTAATTGCAAAAAAGGCCAACATACAAGCCCGAAATATAACCTCACAATACGCCAAAGATAACATTAAGAAAGCCATCTCAAAATACAGGCAACTATACAAAATTAGCCCCAAAAAAATTAACAGGAATGTCTTTAAAAACCAGGAATCCTCGCCAATGGATTGTATCATAGATCAACACAACAATATTCTAACTAGCCCAGAAGACATCGCGAATGAAATAGTCAACCAACAAACAAAAAATAATAGACCGACAATACCAACATGTAATTACCAACCACAACATCCAATTGAATGCACATGTGCAGTACGCCAATACCCATGGCATGACCTTGATGGATTTACCCTTGATAAACGAGGTGAACCAGAAATCCCACTACACAAATACTTTAACATAGCCACATACGACACATGCCTTCGGAATCTTGGTAACAACAAAGCCCCCGGCCCAGATCGCATACCAAACTCAATACTCAAAAACATGCCCCCAAGATTCCACAAAATTATTATTCCTATTCTTCTCTCACTGCTATAAACAAAAACAAATACCAACGTCATGGAAAACAAGCACAACAATTCTACTATACAAAAAAAAAGATCCATCTATACTATCTAACCACAGGCCAATTGCACTAGCTAACACAATATATAAACTCTTCACTAGTACACTCACCTCTATACTATCCTCATACGGTGAAAAATTTAGAATCCTACACGATAGTCAAGAAGGATTCAGAGCAGAAAGAAGTACAGCTAGACAAATACAAACTACAACAGCCGCACTAGAAGACGCAAGATTTACAAACCAAGATATATACATACTATACGTGGATTTTTAAAATGCCTTTGGCTCAATAGATCATGCCCGACTACTAGCAATAATGACGGACCTTGGTTACCCAAAAGATACAACTACACTTGTTGGAAACATTTACTCTCAATCGTCCACTTGCTATATAGGAGAACACTTTGGGAAAACAAAACCTATACCCATCCAAAGGGGAACTATTCAAGGGGATACCCTCAGCCCATACCTATTCATTATATTCCTAGAACCACTACTCAGATGGCTAGAACGAGGCAACAATGGATACACTTTTGGCACATCACAAGTCACAATAAACTCTGCCGCATACGCGGACGACCTCGACACAAATACTAATAAAATTAAATCCATCCAAATATAACTCAATAAAATTGATAGATATTGCGAATGGACCGGAATGGACGTAGGTGTCCCAAAATGTGCCGCTACCGGATGCCCAAACAAATCCAAACTAAACCCTACCACTTTCAAAGCCTTAATGCAAACTTCCAACATCAATTACCGTAATCAACCGATCCCTATACTATACCAAAATGAACCACATATATATTTAGGAACAAATCTTGTTCCATCACTAAAATGGAAAATCCAAATCCACGCTACAACAACGAAACTCATCAAACAATGCAAAGAACTAACAACATGTCCGGCCACCATGAAACAAAAAATAAAAATGGTCGACACCGTAATACGTCCGGGTGTGGCATACAGTTTCTATGGTGTACCATATTCTATGCCTGCAATCAAAAAACTTGATAAGAAAATAATAGCCATACAAAAAACCATATGTGGACTACCAAAATGTATGCCAAATGCAATCACCCAACTCCCACATAACCTATTTGGGCTCGAAGCTTTCTCCCTTAAAAACGCATATCTTCGATGTATAGGTGAACAACTCCAAAATGCCTTAAATGATAAAGGTAGACTTGGAAAAATATATAATAGACTAACTCATTATGTCCTCGCCCAATATGGAGGAGCCGAAAACATACCCAGAATCAAAAAAAGTGGTTGCATAAGATCACCAATAACACGAACATTCTTCTTATTAAAGCACATAGCTAAAATCCACCTTAAAAGTACACTCCCAAACTTTCTCATCAATCCCACATCACTAGAAATGCTATGGCGACAAGAAGCATTAAATCACAACACACTCAATACCCATCTCTCCCAAAAACTCCTACAAAAACTCCTCTCAAAAAACATCTTTGAACTAAGTCAAATCACGTTACCTAACGGCACACACATCATGAACAATGAGGATTTCAAAACCTACCACTTCACCCCATCCAAATTACTAAAAAGTGCTCTAAACATTGCTAAACAACTATTTTGCCACCCAACATGCCCCACCACATGTCATACCCCTTGCAACATACACCCATACTCCTATATACTTCAAGATTCATTCATCACCACCAACAACAGCATCACCCCAAGGAACATCCCCCCACCAGTCTATCCCCCTAATCCCCTACATCCACAACACCCTCGCCCCCCAACATACATCCTCAAAAGCCCTACCACATACCCCATTAATAACATCGTACACCATAAACACATCCAACACACAGACACAAATAATATACAAAATACCTACACAAAATATCTATGCCAGTGGCAACACAATGATAATACATACAATAAATGGCTTCCCCAAAGAGCCCTCTTTCCACGACACGACACCAACACCTCCACACACAACATCAAAAAATTAAAACAATACTACCAAAAAACTCAAAACAAAATTTACTCGGATATCATTCTAGCTCACCACCCCCACGAACAATCCCCAGACACAAGATCTGTAACACCACCTATAATTATTCCACTCTTAAAAATCCATACATCAGAATGTAACCCCAAAAATGATATCCTTACATTCTCAAACACAATTAAAATGGATAACACTGAAGCACATCTATACGAAGAAAATGGCCGACATCAACACACTATTCCCGTCACTCGACTCCAATGGTTGTGGAAACAATACAATACAAAACTACAAACCCCTACAAACATCGAACCAGTGACCCAACCCTTTGAAACCGAACTAATCTGGCTTTACCAACGGTATAAATACCGAATATCAAAAAATGACCCCCTCAAAAATGCGCAATACACAATACCCACACCCATCTTAGACTCACTAATCTCATCCTTTAACATCGAACAATCATATTTTTCTTCCCCGGTCACATGTTCTACCAAGCTAAAAAAATTTTACTCACCATTTGAAAGAGACAAAATATTCGGATCCCTGGGAAAAGCCTTTGATTACAAATGGGCCGGTAAGGGAATAGCTCACCCCCACAACGAGAAGGAAATGGAACAATCAATACATTGGGCTAGACTTGCCGCCAAACATGATCCAAATAACACAAGTACAATCATCATCACACCAAACAACAAGTGGTACCAAAACAACAACCAACACTTAGACCCATTTCCAGATTCCCATATCATTGCAATATTTGAGGCAGACTCAATACCATACGAAGAACCTAATATCCCACCCGAGCTAAAAAAACCCCGAATCGAGCCATCTACATTACAAATACTATGTGTCCATCATCAAAATCAAACCCTTGGCAGCCTAGAGCAACTTGCCGAACTTACCTCCATAACGGACAATTTAAACATACAAAGACTATATACAAAACTGATCCCACCAACACCTATACAAACCCCCGTTAACCGAAGTAAAAAATGGTCAAAACTAAACTATGTTAACAATACACTAAACTACCATATCACACCGCCCCCCCTCCCAAGCTATCCAAATCATACCACACCAAAATTTAACCCCGCACATAGTTATTACACTGATGGCTCATTTAAACCACCCGAACAAATTAGCCCAGGATCTTGGCGAAGAGAAAAAGCTGGCTATGGCATTTATAACTCTACCAAGGAAATCAAGCTTGCCAAAAGACTCCATGGACTACAAAATATACTTAGAGCAGAATTCATGGCCATTCACAAAACACTACAAATCATCACAACAAAATACAATAATGAACCCGCATATATATTCACCGACTGTATAAACACACTTTACCTACTAAACACTCAAATAACACACCCTACTCTTCACAACAGTCACCCCGATCAAACCATATTAATATCAATGGTCCGAATGTTACAAAAAAGAACACAAATCACAACCCTCTACAAAGTGCGAGCCCATGCCAATATTGATGGCAACGAAGAGGCAGATAAACTAGCAAAAGAAGGCCGAAAAAAAAAACACAAAAATGCCAAAGACCCACACGAACATGCCCATGCTACCCCATACTACTTTCAAAAAGAAGATTGGTCGTCCAAAGAAGATACCCCCGACAAAGGCTCAATCAGATTTTTGGGCAAATGCCTCAAAAAATAAGACCTCTACAACAACCTTGACACAATCTCGGAAAATATTCCTAACATAGAAAAATGGACCAACAATAACGACATAGACAATGAACTCTCTACAATTTTTTGGAAAAACCCCATCATTTTAGACTCACAAATAACATGCCTCATCAAATTCCGTACGGGTCAAAATATGGGAAACGCTCGCAAACAACTCTTCTTTGGAATAGAAAGATTCCCATCCATAACATGCCCCGTATGCCCCTCAACGGACCCCGATACATGGCTTCATGTTCTACTCAAATGCCAAAATCACCACATACATTCCCTAATTGTTAAAAGACATAATAAAGCGGTATGGGAAGTCCAAAAGCTAATCACCTCCTACAATAAATCAAGATGTTTCATATTAATGAACACCGGCACCTTTAATAACAATCCACAAGAAAATACGGTCCCTCCTTGGCTACTCCCATGCTCATGTGAGACTCAAAGATGTCATTGTAATGCTAGACTCAAACCAGACATTCTTTGTGTCAAAGGTTTACCATATAATGACCCACCACCCGATCACATTAACCAAGACTATACTATCCAATTCATTGAATTCACATACTGCAACGACAGATTTTCCCCAGAAACCATTCAAAACAAAATAGAAAAATACCAACCCCTCATTGAAGACATCATCGCCCTTGGTTGGAATGTGGACCCCCTCATTGTAATCACGGCCGGCGCTCGTGCCACTACCTTTATTCCATCTATGAAAACTCTTGAAGATACTTTCAAAATACCCATTGAAACAATAAAAACCACCTTTAAAAACATTAACACCATAGCCATTCAACATGCCATGTCCATTCTTTTACATAAACGCAAAATCGAAAACAACCAAGCCCTCCCCGATACACAAGACCCCCCTTAAATTCTTCCCCCGCCTTGACTTTTATGATTAAATTGGCTTTGATGTTTTGGACTGCTTGCTTAGTTAATAGGTGTTTTGTTGGCTAGTTGCTTGGTTAGTGGATCGTTGGTTGGTTGTTTGGTTTGAGGTTCTTTTGGCTTTTTTGACATAGTGTCTACCCTCGAGAGAGGAAAGTAGTCCCAGCTAACTAATTCCTTGTCCAGTGGGCATGGTCTTAGTAGTGGAACGAACAAACACTTTACTCACGCCGGCCACCTTCGGAGGTCGGCATTCTTCTTCTTCTTGACTAATGAGCTCTTTCTTGTTTTGGTTTACATCTTTATGGTTACTTGTTACATAGTGTCTATCCCCGAGAGGGGGAAGTAGACCCATACTACTAATTCCTTGTCCAGTGGGCACGGTCTTAGTGGTGGTGCGAACATACACTTTATTCACGCCGGTCTCCTCCGGGAACCGGCGTTCTTCTTCTTCATACAATTTTTACAAAATATGCTACATCCTTTTTCTATCTCTAAAAATTGGTGTACAAGGAACTAATAGCATGCTTAACCCCTAAAAATCCTTGTGTTCTTGGGAGCTCAAAAACCAAAAATTGCGAATTTCTACCACTTTGTTGGAATTGAGGTATGGTCAATGTATTTATTGTTTTTAGTGCTTTCAACCGTAGGATCTTGAACCTAGCTACTATGGAATATACTATGTCAAATTTGAGCCGTTGGATGTGCACCATTTGTGAGATTATAATGTTCAAAGTTGATGCAAAACGTTTTTTGGGCATTGTTTAAAAGACATAGTCTACTTTGTGCAAAGGAAAACTTGATGATTGCTACACCAATCATTTTGCTCATATTTTTTTCCATGTGGAGAATCATGTTCTAAATGTCTATGCAAAATTTTAGAGACTCATTTGGCTTTTTGGACCTTCATGCAAATTATTTTCCAACAGAAGGTATAAAAACGGTGATTTGGAAAAACATGCATCACGTTTATTGTATTTAATTTAGGAAAAAAATGAACGGTGAGTAGGTACCTCTTTAAGTTTTTGAATTTTGGGAAAATTTATTTTTGAAAAATTATTAAATCTCAAATTTTGACGAATTTTGAAAGAAAAAAATGTAATATTGTGGAAAACTTTGAAACTTGTTGTTGTAATTTTTAAAGGCTGCCCTTGCAGAATTGGTAAAAGGTTCAACATGGGTCACTTGGAAATTTGAATAGAAACTTAGTTATGAATATATTAGCAAAAAAACATTTCAAAACAATGTTGAAAATAAAATAAAAAATTTTGCCCGCCCCGGGGTTGAAAACTAAAATTTGAGTAAATAAGCTCAAAAATTGGAATTCGACTTTGCAAATTGTTGCACATACACCTTGTAGTATAGGAAACACCCCGTAAAAATCTTTTGCAAAAATATTAAATTTAACCCCTTGAACTAGGCTGCCCGAAATAGCAAAAAGCCATTTTGGCTTTCAAGGATCTTTAGGGGTTAACATGATGGTAATGAATTTAGGCCATGAGTAGTGCAAAAACATGACACCAAGTGAAGTCAAAGTTTGCCAATCCACTCAATGCAAGGATGCAAATAGACCACTTTTTCAACTTCAAACACTATAATCTTTCAATTAGTACAGTCAAAGTTGATGGAATCTTGTGAGTATGTTACTCGATGGGTCTTAATTGAGAACCTACAGTTTTGAACTAGAGATAAACGTTTTTGTTTCCTTAGTTACTCATTGCAATAGAGTCAACAGTTTTGAAGTGCTTTTGGTGTGAAATTTGCAAGGGTATTTGGGGGTTTACTTTGACACAATGACGTATGGTGCAGTGGGCTCTATAAGGGTTTATTCAGGTTTGGATGGTGTCAAAATATAAGAGTTTCCTTTGGATTTTTCGATGTAGATTTGCATTAGTAGATGCTTGGTGGAAGTACGCTATTTTTCTTTCAAATTTGGCTTTGAAGGAAAATAATTTGCCATCTAGAGCAGTTTTTGGAAAGGGTAATTACGACAGTTGTGGTTCTTTAAAGTGGTGAATATTTCTACTTTGAAGTTCAACAAGGCATTATTTTTATGGTGGGCATCAGTAATTTTAAGTAAGTAGCAAGCCTCATTGTCTTATTGGAAAACGTGTAGAAATTAATGTCTTTACTTCATTAATTTATTGTTTTTCTAATAGGAGAGGGCATATCGATGTCATCCACCATTCGAATTTAATATCTAATGATCATTTTTTATTTTAGAAATTGAAATAGGTTTTGAAGTTAATGACTTCTTTCTATATTCCTAGTCTTTGCAAAGTCCATTTCTCTTTTACCAAACACTTCCATTTCTTGTAAATTATGGCATGCAATGACCTAACAAAAGTTTGAACCTAGATCCATAAAACTCATGCAATGTGTCATAAAATATGCCATTATCTTGAGACAAAGTATTCTGACCTTGTCTTTGCACGGAAGAAAAAACCTGTATTTTTATGTTTTCATTGTCATCTTGTAGCAGTCAACTTAAAGATCCCAAGGCGAGAAAATCCAAGTTTTGTTTCCCATTGGAACAGGGAGGCAATTTATTGTAACAGAATGTGTAAACAAAACAAACAGCACTATCTCAAACTTGTTGCCATACTCCATCCATTCCAACAAGGAGGCAATTTATTGCAACATAATGTGTAAGTGGGTGTGTGAAATGGAATCATTTTCTTTTCGTGGCAAGGTAAAGGGCAAATAGAAATAATAAAGGAACAAGTTGGGAAGTTGCCTGGTTTGCAAAGAATGTGAGTCAGCCGAGAACCATCCGAGAGTCATCACAACACAACTCATGGTATGATGGGAAGCCAAAAATTGTTATGACCCATGTTCCTATTGGACAAGAGAGCGTTTCTTTTATAAAGAGTGGGAAAAATAGTTCGGGGAGAATTTGGGCTTAATCCCTAAAGGACCAAGTGTCACAAAATGGCAAATTGAAGGTTTGGTCAGGTTACTTTGGTGTCCATTTCTCATTGGTGGTCTTGCCTCGAAAGTCAAAGAAGGGCCGGTTGGTTTTGGGTCATGCATGTGTTGATTATCCATGGCATGTCTTCTCTCTTGTACTCACTGCCACTTATTGGCATTGGGCAAAGGAGGGCACCAATCTCACCTACTAAACAATACAATTATGGGCTCTAGTGGATTTTGAGCTTCTAAATTCCATATCAATTTGCCACCTTCGAGATTAAATTTGAAAAAATGTTTGTTGAGTTTCATTCCTAATTCTGCATCTTTCTACATAATTTTTTTTACATACCATGTCATTTGAGACCCCAACTAACTTAAGTGATCAGAATTGGGTACTTCCACCTTAGATGTCAGACTGTGGGAGGTAGATTCTTCTCACATATTGTTTGAGTGCAAAATTAGATCGGAGTTTGTTTTCATTTGATTCTTAAGAGCTTCTCTTTTCACCACCTATGTGTGGTGCAATCCGCTCATTAAGGGCCTCTTACCTTGGAGTATGATATCATTGACAACACATATTGTACCCTAGGGTCAAATTCTGCACTCTAGTGTCGAATAATTATTTACTTCTAAATATAGAGGTTGGATAAAGTTCTAAAATAGTATATTCTTCAAAATACTTTTTTCACCGTGTTAAAATTTTGATGTATGTAAAGTAAATTTTCCAAAAAATCCGGCAACTATTTCTAGAATTATTTAAAGCCGAATCTGACCCTGGGGTACGGCATGCCTCTGATCAACTTCATATGGATGGAGCTGGTTAGAAGGAAAGTACTTTTTAGTCCCTCTTCAATTCCATGACTATGAATGTCACTTGACTACCTTGGGAGATGTGCTCATACATTAACCCCAAAAGGACCATTTCACCTTGGGGAGGCGGTTTGAATTTTGAACAAGTTCCTAAAACTCAAAAAAATATCCTTTTTCAACTGAAGTTTTTATACTAGATTGTCTCCAATAAGAGGTTGTGGAGAATTTTTATTTTTATTTTTTCAATTCATGGTGTAAAAGTTAATACTCTTCAAAGTAAAAAATGAGGAAGCCGGGCAGCTCCAAATTTATTGCTAGAAGTTTCAATTGACATTGAGATTTTTCATACACATAGAGAATATTACCTTCTTCAAAAATGTTGAAAAAAATCCTTGTCTTTAGTGTAAAATAACATTTTAACCCAAGTCAAATATTTTCACATTGTCAGGCAAACGGGGGGAGATTTACACTTCAAATCTTATAATCTTCATATCCGTATGGTGGATGCAATCAAAAAAATATGGAATTTTATGTAGAAGTATGTTTTAAGATATTACGGTTAAAAGTCCAAAGTTCAACTTTAAAATGTAAATTTCAAGCCTCTTTTTAACAGTGGCAATTTAAGAGCAAAATTGGCCGTGGTCCTTTAGGGATTAAGAATTGTTTTGTAGTTGGACCTATGGATCCTCTAGAGAAAGGGGAACATACAAGAAGATTGGAAAATCAACGGTTGCTCTTTGCCGCCTCTCGGAGAAGGGAGTGACAAATTGTCGTGATAAAGTGACATGGTTCTAGAATAGTGGTAGAAGTACAAATTGAAAGCATGTGGAACAAAGAGAGGAACATAAGGATTCAAGATCTACTTTGCAATAATCTTAGTAAACTTCAACCGTTCGGATTGTAAGGTACATCACTTGGAAGGGTGCAAATTACTATGTTTTCTTCTTCTTTTTGCAAATAAAATGAACGTAATTTCACTCAGAAAAAATTTATGATTTTTACTAGAAGAAGAAGAACGCCGGTTTCCAAAGGAGGCCGGTGTGAATAAAGTGTCTGTTCGTTCCACTACTAAGACCATGCCCACAGGACAAGGAATTAGTAAGTTGGAACTACTTCCCTCTCTCGAGGGTAGTCACTATGTAACAAGTAGCCAAAGAACCACAAACCAACCAACCAACCAACAAATCACACACCAAGCAACTAGCCAACGAACCAATCCAAAAAGAAGAAGAACGCCAGTCTCTGAAGGAGTTTTGGTCGAATCAACCATAAAATCAAACAAGTAGTCAAAAACCTCAAAACCAACTAGTCATGATAAATCAAGGCGGGGGAAGAATTTAAGGGGGGTCCTGTGTATCGGGGAGGGCTTGGTTGTTTTCGATTTTGCGTTTATGTAGAAGAATGGACATGGCATATTGAATAGCTATGGTGTTAATGTTTTTAAAGGAGGTTTTAATTGTTTCAATGGGTATCTTGAAGGTGTCTTCTAGAGTTTTCATAGATGGGATAAAGGTGGTGGTACGAGCGC
The DNA here is from genome assembly GCA_963971425.1 of Bryoerythrophyllum caledonicum. Taxonomy (NCBI): domain Eukaryota; kingdom Viridiplantae; phylum Streptophyta; class Bryopsida; order Pottiales; family Pottiaceae; genus Bryoerythrophyllum; species Bryoerythrophyllum caledonicum. The sequence goes on from OZ020522.1 coordinate 25,676,616, forward strand.
CGGATGTGATTACAATAAGGGGGTCGACATTCCATCCTAGGGCGATGATGTCGTCAATAAGGGGTTGGTATTTATCTATTTTATTTTGGATTGTTTCTGGGGAAAATCTATCGTTGCAATATGTGAATTCAATGAATTGAATGGTGTAGTCTTGGTTGACGTTGTCGGGTGGTGGGTCATTATATGGTAAACCTTTAACACAAAGGATGTCCGGTTTGAGCCTAGCGTTGCAATGACATCTTTGGGTCATACATGAGCATGGGAGTAGCCAAGGGGGGACCGTATTTTCTTGTGGATTGTTATTAAAAGTGCCGGCGTTCATTAGTATAAAACATCGCGATTTATTGTAAGAGGTGATTAGTTTTCGGACTTCCCATACTGCTTTGTTATGTCTTTTAACAATTAGGGAGTGTATGTGGTGGTTTTGGCATTTGAGTAGAACATGTAGCCATGTGTCGGGGTCCGTTGAGGGGGATATGGGGCATGTTATGGATGGAAATCTTTCTATTCCAAAGAAGATTTGTTTACGGGCGTTTCCCATGTATTGACTAGTACGGAATTTGATAAGGCATGTTATTTGTGAGTCGGTGATGACGGGGTTTTTCCAAAAATTTGTAGAGAGTTCATTGTTTATGTCGTTGTTGTTAATCCACTTTTCTATGTTAGGAAAGTTGTCTGTGATTGTGTCAAGATTGTTATGTAGGTCTTGTTTTTTGAGGTATTTGCTCAGGAATCTGACCGGGCCTTTATCGGGGGTGTCTTCTTTGGAGGGCCAATCTTCTTTTTGGAAATAATAAGGGGTAGCGTGGGCGTGTTCATGTGGGTCTTTGGCATTTTTATGTGATTTTTCTCTTCCTTCTTTTGCAAGTTTATCCGCTCGTTCATTGCCCTCAATATTAGCATGGGCTCGGACTTTGTGGAGGGTTGTGATTTGTCCTCGTTTTAGTATCATTTGGACCATTGATTCTAGTATGATTTGGTCGGGGTGACTATTATGGAGGGTAGGATGTGTTATTTGGGTGTTTAATAAATATAGTGTGTTAATGCAATCTGTAAATATGTGCACCGGTTCATTGTTGTATTTTATGGAGAAGATTTCTAGTGTTTTATAGATGGCCATTAGTTCTGCTCTAAGGATATTTTGCAGTCCATGTAGTCTTTTGGCTAGTTTGATTTCTTTCGTAGCGTTGTATATTCCATAACCGGCTTTTTCTGTGCGCCAAGATCCCGGGCTGATTTGTTCTGGCGGTTTGAAGGAGCCATCAGTATAGTAGCTGTATGTGGGGTTAAATTTAGGTGGGGTGTTAGTTTGATACTCCGGGAGGGGTGGGGGTGATAGGATGTAATTTAGTGTATTGTTATTGTAGTGTAGTTTTGACCATTTTTTGTTTCTGTTGACTGGTGTTTGCATTGGTGTTGGTGGGGCCAATTTTGTGAGTATCCGGTGTATGTTTAGAGTCTTTGCTATGGAGGAGAGTTCTTCTAGTTGTTCTTGTGTGCCTAGAGTTTGATTTTGGTGGTGGATGCATATTATTTGTAGAGTGGATGATTCAATTCTGGGCTTTTTAGATCTAGTGGTATAGTGGGTTCTTCGTATGTTATTGAGTCCGCTTCGAATAGTGTAATGATGTGTGTGTCAGGAAAGGGGCCCGAGTGTGGGTTAGGATTTTGATACCAGTTTTTGTCAGGGGTTATGATTAGGGTGGAGGTGTGGTTTGGATCATGTTTGGCCGCTAGGCGGGCCCAATGTAGTGCTTGTTGTGTTTCCTCTTCATTGTGGGGGTGGGCCATACCATTACCTATTCATTTGTGATCAAAGGCTTTATCTAGTGATCCGAATATTTTATCTCTTTCTAGGGGGGAGTAAAATTTGTTGAGTTTGGTGGAGCATGTGACGGGGGAGGAGAAGTATGAGTGTTGGATGTTGAATGTGGAGATTAATGAGTTTAGTATAGGTATGGATAGTGTATATTGTGTAAGTTTAAGGGGGTTATTTTTTGGTATTCTATATTTGTATCTTTGGTATAGCCATATGACTTCGGTTTCAAATGGTTGGGTTGTTGGTTCAATGTTTGTAGGGGTTTGTAGTTTGGTATTGTATTGATTCCATAACCATGTGAGCCTAGTGATTGGGATGGTGAAGAGGCGTCGTCCATCTTCTTCGTGTAAGTGTGCTTGGTCTTTGTCACCTGTGTTAAATGAGGTGAGAATGTCGTTTTCGGGGTTACATTCCGTTGTGTAGATGTTTAGTAGGGGGATTATTGTGGGTGGGGTGACAGACCTTGTGTCCTGGGGTTGATTTTGTGGGTGGTGAGCTCGAATAATTTTGGTGTAGAATTTGTGCTGAATTCTTTGGTAATATTGTGTCAATTTATTTGTATTATGTGTAATGGTGTTTTTGTTGTGTCTAGGGAAGAGGTTTCTTTGGGGGAGCCATTTGTTGTAGGTGTAGTCATTGTGAGTCCATTGGCATAGATATCTAGTGTAATTGTTTTTGATTTGGTTTTTATCTATTTTTTCCTTGTATTCGTGGTGTATGATGTTGTTAATGGGATATGTGGTGGGGTTTTTGAGGATGTGGTTTAGGGGGTGGGGGTGGGGAGGGTGTGTTGATTGTGGAGGGGTATTTCTTGGGGTGATGTCGTTGTTTATAGTGATGAATGGGTCTCTAAGTGTATGGGAGTGTATATGTGTATTAGTATGGGTATTGGGGGGGGGTATATTGGGTGGCAAAAGAGTTGTCGTGCGATTTTGAGGGCACTTTTAATTAGTTTTGATGGGATGAAGTGGTAGGTTTTAAATTCTTCATTTTTCATAATGTGTGTTCCGTTAGGTAGGGAAATTTGTTTTAGTTCGTAGATATTTTTTGATAGGAGTTTTTGTAATAACTTTTGAGATAATTGTGTGTTGAAGAAGAAGAAGAAGAACGCCGGTCTCCGAAGGAGACCGGCGTGAATAAAGTGTCTGTTCGTTCCACTACTAAGACCATGTCCACCGGACAAGGAATTAGTAAGAAGGAACTACTTCCCCCTCTCGAGGGTAGACACTATGTAACGGGTAGCCAGAGACCCGCCAAACAAGACACCCAACCAACTAAACATCCATCTTATCAAACAAGTAGCCAAAAACACAAACAAACAAGCAGGAAGCCATGAGCCACAAGACTAATCAGTCAAGAAAAATCGAAGCGGGGGAAAAATCAAGGGGGGTCTTGTGTATCGGGAAGGGCTTGGTTGTTTTCAATTTTGCGTTTGTGTAGTAAAATAGACATGGCATATTGAGTAGCGGTGGTGTTAATGTTTTTAAAGGTGTTTTTAATTGTATCAATGGGTATTTTGAAGGTATCTTCAAGAGTCTTTATAGATGGGATAAAGGTGGTGGCACGAGCGCCGGATGTGATTACAACAAGGGGGTCCACATTCCATCCTAGGGCGATGATGTCGTCAATAAGAGGTTGGTATTTATCTATTTTATTTTGGATTGTTTCCGGGGAAAATCTATCGTTGCAATATGTGAATTCAATGAATTGAATGGTGTAGTCTTGGTTGATGTTATCGGGTGGTGGGTCATTGTATGGTAAGCCTTTAACACAAAGGATGTCTGGTTTGAGCCTAGCGTTGCAATGACATCTCATTGTGTGTTGAGTGTATTATGGCTTTGTATTTCAAGAGTCCAAACTTTTTCTAGTGTTGTTGGTTCTATAAGAAAGTTGGGGAGGGTACTTTTGAGGTGTACTTTTGCTAAGTGTTTTAGTAAGAAGAAGGTACGTATTATTGGTGATCTTGTACAATTTGTCTTTTTTATTCTGGGTATGTTTTTGACCCCCCCATATTGGGCGAGGATGTGATGTGTTAGGCCCATATTTACTTTCCCAAGTCTGCCACTGTCATTTAGGGCGTTATGGAGTTGTTCTCCAATGCATCTAAGGTATGCATTTTTTAGCGAGAAGGCTTCAAGTCCAAAGAGGTTGTGTGGTAGTTGGGTTATTATATTAGACATACATTTTGGCATGCCGCATACGGTTTTTGTGTGGCAGTTATTTTTTGGTCCAGTTTTTTGATGGCAGGCATTGAGTATGGTACCGCGTAGAAGCTGTATGCCACACCTGGTCTTAAAACTGTGTCGATCATTTTTATTTTTTGTTTCATAGTGGCCGGACAAGCTACTAGTTCTTTGCATTGTTTGATTAATTTTGTGGTGGTGGCATGGATTTGGATTTTCCATTTTAGGGAGGGGACGAGACTTATTCCTAAATATGTGTATGGTTCGTTTTGGTGTAGTACGGGTATTTGTTGGTTTCGGTAATTAATGTTAGAGGTTTGTATTAGGGCTTTGAATGCGGTGGGGTTTGTTTTTGATTTATTTGGGCATCCAGTGACGGTACATTTTGGGACACCTACATCCATGCCTGTCCATTTGCAGTACCTGTCTACTTTGTTAAGTTGTATTTTTATGGCGTTGATTTTGTTGGTTATGACCGCAAGGTCGTCCGCGTATGCCGTGGAGTTAATGGTGGTTTGTGATGTCCCAAATGTGTATCCATTGTTGCCTCTATCTAGCCATCTAAGTAGTGGTTCTAGGAATATAATGAATAAATATGGGCTTAGGGTATCTCCTTGTATTGTTCCCCTTTGGATGGCTATGGGTTTAGTTTTACCAAAGTGTTCTCCTATGTAGGAGGTTGAGGAATCGGAGTATATATTTCCCACTAGTGCGGTGGCGTCTTTGGGGTATCCAAGGCCCGTCATTATGGCTAAAAGTCTAGCATGGTCAATGGAGCCGAAGGCATTTTTAAAGTCAACATATAGTATAAATATGTCTTGGTTTGTAAATCGTGCATCTTCTAATGCGGCTATTATTGTTTGGATTTGTCTAGCGGTGCTTCTTTCTGCTCTGAATTCCTCTTGGCTATCATGCAGTATTTTATGTTTTTCACCATATGATGATAGTATTGATGTAAATGTGCTCGTAAATAGTTTATAAATGGTATTGGCTAATGCAATGGGTCTATGGTTCGGTAGCATGGATGGGTCTCCTTTTTGTATAGTAGGATTGTTGCACTTGTTTTCCATGAAGCAGGGATTTGTTTTTGTTTATAGCAGTGGGAGAAGAAGAGGGTTAGTAGTTTGTGGAACCTTAGAGGCATATTTTTTAGTATAGAGTTTGGTATGCGGTCTGGTCCGGGGGCCTTATTATTTCCTAGGTTACGTAGACAAGTGTCATATGTAGCTTGATTAAAGTATGTGTGTAGTGGGGTTTCCGGGTCTCCTCTTGTTTCTAATGTGAATCCATCTAGGTCATGCCATGGATATTGTCGTGCTGCGCATGTGCATGTAGTGCGGTGGTCCGGTTGATAGTTGTATGTGTTTACGGTAGGTGTGTTGTTTTTTGTTTGTTGGTTAAATATTTCGTTTGCAATGTCTTCTGGGCTAGTTAGTATATTGTTATATTGGTCGGTGATGCAGTCTAATGGTGGGGACTCCATATTTTTGAATATTCTTCTGTTTATTTTCTTGGGCTAGTTTCATATAGTTGTCTGTATTTGGAGATGGATTTTCGAATGTTTTCTTGGGTATGTTTGGTGGTGATTTTTCGGGCTTGTAAGTTGGCGTTTTTTGCAATAAGTGCTATGTTGTTTATCCATGTGTCGTGAGGTAGATGTACGGGGGGTGGACTAGAGATTTGTGTGTTTAGAAGGTTTTGGAGTTCGTTGAGGATAGGGTGGTTTCGCCATTGGGGGTTGTTATTTACGGTTTTTATGGTTTTTCGTATAGTGTGGTAAATGGTTAGATGTTGTTTCCATGTTTAAGATAATTTACGGGGTAAATACCCACCTTGTTGTGATGTTCGGTTTGTCATTTGTGGTATAGGTTGGGCTTTGCAGGTTTGTTCAATTGTATTGGATATGTTGTTGATGAGTGTATCTAGAGTGTAACAGGCTTCTTGCCATTGCGTTTGGGAAAGATGGTTATTAGATTCTAATTCGTTTATTAGGGAGTTAATGCGTAGTGAGTTTTCTTCGAAGAATTTTATGTTGAATAGTTCTATGTTATTTTGTAGGATGGGGTTGAGGATACGTATGTGGTCATTATTTGTGTTGGTTGGCGTACGGTTTATAAATGTGTTGTTTGGGATGTGGAGTTGTATAGGTGAGTGATCAGAGTTCAGATGAATGTTATTATTTGTTGTGGAGGTAGATGTGGTATGGTTAGTTGCACGGACGTAGAATCCATCAATTAGGCTCCAGTTGCTATAGTTGTATCCTCCTTGTCTAGAGTATGTAGTGTTTGTGGGAATGTAATTAAAGTTTAGGTTTTCTGTAAATTCTTTCCATTGAAGGTCTATTAATTGTGGTGGTGTGTGTTGGTTTCCATTTTGTCTACCTATGAGGGCAATGTCTCTATTGAAGTCACCACATAAGATGTGGTTGTCGTTAGGGTTGTTGGTAATATGGGTGGTGATGTTAGTTTTGATGTCCTCGGTATGTCTGATGTCTTCGGGGTGGGATGGCATGTATATGTGGTGAATTAGCCATAATTATAGTGGGTGATTAGAGATTTCCAAAATTTTGAGGTATGGGGATATGTTCATCGGGGTGAGGATATTTTTGGCATTGCCTGGAAAGGCATAGTTTTTGTGTATGAGGGTGAGGAGGCCCCCTCGACCCGATGTATATGGTCTTCTTTGTTGTATACATCGTGTTAGGGCATGTGTGTTATTGAAAATAAGTTTGTAGTCGGGAAATAGTCTTTGTATGTATTTTGTGGATTTTGTGGCCGATATTTTTGTTTCTTGTATTGATTTTTACTATATATTGCATAGTACTTGTTAGAGGTTATGTTTGAGCTAATCTTGGGACTTTCCATGCCAAATTCACAAGTAATGGAGGGGCTAAGGATAAAGGAATTGGTCTTGCAATATGAAACACAACCATTTCCTAAGCATAGCAATTTGAATTTGCACTAAGGTAGAGGATTAGTGGATCTAAAATCTAAAAGGTAGATGAAATCATCATTTTGTATTTTATTGAGAAACATTTCTTTAGCAAGAAGATGATATTCTTAGATTCTATGCAATTTTAGGCAACAATAATTAAGGTTGCAACAAAACTTTAATCATTGTTTTATGCCTCAAATAAATGAACTATTCAACTCCAATGAAGTACAATTGAGGTATATGGTATCTTGCACAACAACCTTAGAGTCAAGCATTTGGTGTTCAAACTACAACAACTTGTTTTCAATAAATCCAATGAAAAAGAAAAAGAAAACATCTCTACAATGAGAACTCATATATCTATATTAAATTATATACCCAAAGAGAGTCCTGCAAAATATCAATTTTGAGAATTTGCCCAAACTCAAAGTGTACCTTGTGGGTACAAATAGTCCCATAGGGATTAGGTCAAATTGTGCCATCATACCTTTATCACATTCAATTAAAAGGAAAAAATTATCACAACTCTTGGTTTTACAAAAACATGTATCAGGCACCACAAACACAAACACCAAAGGGACAGCTGTACTTTGATATTTGCATTGGAGTTTAAGCAAATTTCATTCAATAAAGTGGTACGATAACGACCAAACAGTGGTCAAAGTCCACCAAAGTACCATCTCGACCAGTCAATCCCAGCTTAAGAAAAGGAACGAGCACCACTATTAGAGGCTTTGAAAATCAATATTTTAAGAATAGAGTGACATATCCCTAGCGCAAATATAAAGACAGGTTTGACTAAGCCCCAAATACCCTTGCAAATTTCACACCAAAAGCACTTCAAAATTGTTGACTCTATTGCAATGAGTAACTAAGGAAACAAAAACGTTTATCTCTAGTTCAAAACTGTAGGTTCTCAATTAAGACCCATCGAGTAACATACTCACAAGATTCCATTACCTTTGACCGTACTAATTGAAAGATTATAGTGTTTGAAGTTGAAAAAGTGGTCTATTTGCATCCTTGCATTGAGTGGATTGGCAAACTTTGACTTCACTTGGTGTCATGTTTTTGCACTACTCATGGCCTAAATTCATAACCATCATGTTAAGCATGATATTAGTTCCTTGTACACCAATTTTTAGAGATTGAAAAAGGATGTAGCATATTTTGTAAAAATTGTACAAGGAGAGGAGGTTAAAAAAGTGCCAATTCACATTTTGTTTTCTTGTGAATCTAATATGTGTTAGAATGATAATCCAAATGGTTAATAAGAAGGTAGCCACCATAAGTTGTTTTGGAAAAAATGAGAAGTTGAAAAAATGAAGATCTCTAAGTTTAATGTGGACAAGAAGAAGTTTCTTTGGTCCCTTGCCCAACAAAATGTGACGATGTGTGAAAATGTTTGACTTGGGTTGATATGCTATTTTTCACCACAGACAAGAATTTTTTTGACAATATGAAAGGAAATTATATCACTTTCTAGTATTGAAAACCTCACATTGAATACAATGTCCTAGTGAAAGTTTTTGGAGTTGCCCGACTTGCCCGCACTTGGGAAGTTTTTATTTGAGATGGCACGACTTTTTTTTCATAGCTCCAATGAGAATAAAAATTAGATTCCCATGCACCTCTTAACTTCTTGCATCTTTGTAAAAAAATTCAAGAATCTTTTATATAAGCTGCAACTATGGGAACGTGCCCGAGATTTGCAAAAACCCACCTTAAGACTTTTTTCATTTAGAGATGGAGGACCATGAAGTTTGTCCCAAAGAAAATCAAATTTTCTATGTGCTCTCACATTGGTAAAATTAAATTCAGTCATTTTGTTATCGACTTGATATCAAAAAGACCAACAATCTCATAACGCACGCATTATTCATACATTTAACTAGTAATAAGTTAATGTTATTTGTGCACTTATTATTGTGATATTAGGTGGACAAAATGTCTAGTCAACATTGATTTGATGCTATCTTGATACTTTGTTATTATTTGGAGCATGTTATGTTGATGTAATTCTAATATAATTTTCATGTCATTCTCACTACTATCTATGTCATGTCATATTTATTTTATGTTAATGTCACTCTAACTCATGTCGATTTATGTCATTTCGATGAAATTTTATGCCATTGCAACGTGAATGTTACATCATTAGAATATGTGTTTTGTCACATGTTATGGTGATGCCATTTTGACGTCAATTCAACTTGAAATTCACTTTTTTCAACCATTTCTTATATGTAAACTAATTGTCATTAAAACATGTAATATTTCCATGACAAACAAATACTTAACTACTATACTGTAACAAAAGATTGAAAAGAAGAGTTTTCAGTTAAAAAAGAGGTATAAGATAGGATCTGACTTGAAAATATAAATTGTCATCTTAAGGAAAAAAAGAAAAAAAAGATTAGATAATGACATCTTAAGTCATATGGATACAGTGACCAAGGTGGGATCCACCAAATCGTAACTACAAGCATGGACTCATATATTCAATAAAAAAGATAACTCAAGATATTGTAATAAATATGTACGGTGGGCCCCACATACTATTTATATTTATTAGATTTTCACACACCAATGATCATATTTGCATTGTTGGAATTTTGATCCACAGAGCATCCATGTGGTGGGGCCCACCTTAGCAAACTTCACCTTTGTTCCAAGTTATCAAATATTCCATTTAGATATAAGTTATGATGATACGAAGTTATGGGAAAAAGTAGTTAACATGAACTTCGTGTGGGCCCCACATGTTGTCATGATGAAATATCTTGATTCTAATTTCATTATCTATTTTTGACCTTCTAATAGTGACTCAAACAAGTACAATATTCAAATGATGGATTATAGGATTTTTTAAAGTGTTTGTTGAAAAATATTACTAAATATAGATTCAATTTGGAAGTATATAAGGATCCAAGCTAACCTCGAGGATTCATTTGGTAGAAGAGTGTTTTGCTTCATAGGATTTCCGCATAGACTTGAAGGTCGTTTTGTTTTTTTTTGAAGCGGTGGACGAAACGATGCAGTGGTTGATTGGTGTCCCGCGATCTTTGGGTTTTTTCTATCAAGACATGTGCAAGATATGTGAGCTTTCAAAGTTGTTGCGTAATTCCTTTGCGTAGAGGAAGAGGGGTCGAGGCCTCGACCCCTCCTCTTTGTTGCATGGCAAGAGAGGTCAAGAGCCTCGACCCCTCCCTTTGTTGCATTGATTTTTCTTAACACCTAGAGTTTCTTGACAAAACCCGCCTTAAAAATGTAGATTCTGTTGTAGGGTGTAAAGGAGAAACTCCGGGTCTTTTTTTCAAGTTTTGACCGTAGGATCTTGAACACGACTGAGTCATTAACATGCCTGCAAAATTTCACATTTTTTGACCGTACGGATCGGAAGATTATAGCGTTTGAAATGTAGGAAGATGTCATTTTCTTTAATGCTTTGAGAGGATCAGCTGACTTTGACATCACTTGTTGTGAATTTTTTGCACTACACAATATGTTAATCTATTACAATCATGTTGAACATGCAATCAACTCCTTGTTCACAAAATTTTAGAGGTTGGAGAGAGTTGTAGCATTTTCAAAAAAATTGTGCAAGGAGTGGAGGTTCAAAAACTATCAATTCACGTTTTATTTCTTTGTGAACCTAATATGTTCTAGAATGAGAATCCGAATGGTCAATGGAAAGGTTTACACCACAAAATGCCGTGGGGAAAATAAAAAAGTAAAACCATGAAGATCACTAAGTTTTATGTGGAAAAGAAGAAGATTTTTTGGTACTTAGCCCGACAATGTGTGAAAATGTATGACTTGGATTCATATGCTATTTCTCACTAAAGACAAGAGATTTTTCTTGACAATATGAAAGGAAATAATATTATTTGTCGTTGTTGAAAATATCACCTTCAATAGAGTGTCTTAGCAAAAGTTTTTGGAGTTGCCCGACGGGCCCGCTCTCCCCATTTGAACTTCAAAACCGTATAACTTTTCCATGAAATGTCGGATTGGGGAAAAACTTGGACTCACACAAAGCTTTTAGTAATGTCCATCTACGATAATTTTTTGAAAAAGAATGCTAAAGATTGACACAAGAGGAACCTGCCCGGTCCTTCAAGGTTAATCTTGGTAATTTAGGGGTCAAGGGTAGTCTCTCAACAAATCTGCCAAGTTGTGTGCGAGGTAGGACATTGGGAGAAGGCCATTCCTTCTTAATTGCAGAGTGTGTTCTTTGTGCTGGAAGGGCTCCATCAACTTAACGGTTCTAAGTGTCATTGTTGTCTGAATTGGATGCGGATCATCGGGTGATGCTATTTGGGGAGACCAAGGAGCATGTGGGTTGTGGCATTATAATGGCAGAAGTATAGCCAGGTGTGATATTAGAGGGTGAGACATAGAAAAATAGAGAAGAAAATAGTATTTAGAAGGATATAGAAAATGGTATGTAGACGAGAATTTATGCATATTATTAGATATATATATATATATATATATGTATATATGTATATAAGGAAATAGAAATCTACGTATCTTATATAAGACAGAATCTAGCGATGTTTAGTTCCTGATTGTGGACTTATTTTAGTTTTAGGAAGAGTAGATCAAAGTTGTAATATTTTTAGTATGCAATGATATAATATAAAAATGACATGAAAGTGGTTGCATAAGTTGCAAGATGTATGGAGAACAATTGAAAAAAGTGATGTTGTGTCGTACCTTAAATTAAACAATGGCTTGAATGTATGTGGTTACCAATGTCCTATATCTCCGCACTTCCAAAAGAATTCATGGTTACATTGATTTGAATGAATGAACCATATGCAGCGAAGGAGTGAAGTAAAATTGGCCAAGTGCATATTTAGCGAATTCCATGTTTAATGTAGATGCAAAGGCTTCTATTTTTTTTCCAAGAGGATTTTTTTAATTTTTTTAAATAGACAAAAACTAGGATTTCTATTAAATTTAGAGTTGATTAAAGTTAGCTACACTGTTTGTTATATGTCACACTAAACTGTTGCACTATTTGTTTATGAACCTGAAAAAAGTTTGTAACTTTTGAACCGAAGTCGGATTTCTACAAAAATTATGTCTACATTAAAGCTATTTAAAAAGTTGCCCATCCAATATAAAAAATTATAAATTCATGCCAAAATTTGAGATCGTAAAACCTTATCCAAACTCAAAATGTCCCCCAAGGGGATGTTGGGCCTTTAGGGTTTAAACGTGCTTGTCAATGTTTTTAGTCTTGTAATTTTTCTCACAACAAACCAAAAACATACACTCGAACACTAGAATACAACAAAAATATGCACCAAAACACCAATTGTTCTTTGCAACGTTCAAAGGCTAGAAGAAGAAAGAAGAATGTGTCAATTATGAGAGACGCCATATAATTTGAGTAATTGTCATTATGAATTTCAAAGAGATATACCTCCATCCGCCGCCAAATCAATGACATCTTCTTAAAAAGTCAAATTTCACATTTATTTGAAAGGTAAAAAAAATAAAAATTGTTAATACAAAAGAAATTGTTGAACCTAATTTTTTGACTTTAATTAATTATTTGCGGTGTATGTACCAAACCTGGCCTTTACTTACGGGAGTATGTTTATAGCAAAAGGTTTTCTTTATATAATATAGAAATAAATCATGTAAACTATTTTGTGTTTAAATTATTACCATTGATAGTGGAATGCAACCCTTTTTTTTGGGCAAAAATGGGCCAATAGTAAAATTAACCCCATGGCAATGGGCCTTTCGTTAAAAAAGTAGAGTTAAAAAAAATTAGCGAAATAGTATAATTGAGGTCCTCAACCACATGGCAAGCCACTTGTGGATGGATGGGCGACCTTGAGGGGATGCGGAGCTCCCCATGCAGCATGTCACGCTCTAAGTTTAGTTACCCAACGCCATTCAATCTCGGCCAGTAGCAAGCCCTGCTAAAGAATACTTCTACAACTCGTGAGCCTGTGCTCCAATGCCCACGCAATAGTCACCTGACGCGCCTCTCATTGGGCAAGGGATCATTGGCCTCTGCATGCGCCTGCCTAACCCTAATACCATATCTCACTCCATCTAAGTTTCTCTACATCTTCTCCTAGCTCCTTCCTCCTTATTGCTCTACAGAAAAGACAGAGAGCCCTCGGCCAAGGGCCGAAGTTTTCTACCCCCCTAAAATCCTATGTCGTGTAAAGAAAGATTGATAACCACAACAGATGGAGAGTCCCAACCAACATCAAATAAACGAAAAACATACACTAAAACTAGTATACGTAATACACCCTCAAGTGCCTCCCTAGCGGATAAAGAGACCCTCTATCCAACTAAGACCATACATCACTATCAAGACTAAACGCCACCGTAATGTTGCTAGATGTCGCCCGTTGCCGAATCAATAAGCATATGGAGAAGTAACAAAGAAAGGGTAGGTCGGGTGCAATGTGAGCCCCATCTTTAATCGCCTTAGGCAACTTTGTTGCCAATCCCTTGGTCAATCTTCATGTTGCCTATGCTTGAATCAAAACCAAGAACTCTAGCTGGATGGCAACGCACCAACAGTGACAAGTTCACGAGGAATTCAACCCGTTTCATCATGTTTAACGTAGCTTGAAGACCTCCAACAACGAGAGCAAGTCCAATCCCCGGACGGTAATGTAGAAAGAGGCGGTGCCAAGCAAACCATATGCCAACCACGCTCGCAATGGTCACAAAGCAACATGGTAGCCGTGCCCTTCTTTTTACTACACACAAAACACGGAAGACCGTCGGGCACAACCGCCAACTCCGGATGAACGGAGCCATCAATGGATAAATGGCACGGAGCACAATTCTTAGAGTGCTCTCAACTCCCGGCCATCCTTGCCTTCTAGCAACAAGATGCCACTGGGCAACACATCATTTTTGCGAAAAATGGTGCGCCCAGCCTTGACGTCCAACGTCGTAGGTGCCTCACGTTGCAGATAAACGAAATCCCCTGTGGAAAAAGGTTGCAATTGAGGTCGGTAGGCACCACTACAAATATAGGCGTACCGTAAGGTGTCACGGTCTTGAGCGATGGACAAGTTCTCCATGGCTATGGGCATAGTCCGCTTTAAGAATTCTGCTCGATCACGTAGGCACTGGATTCACACCTCTGGGTTGTCCAGATCCACACCTCTGGGTGGTCCAAATCCACAACCGGAGCCAACTTTTCCCAAACAAAACCTGGTAAAATTGGCTCCCGCCCGTACAACAACTGATACGGACTGAAAGCAGCCAATGAAGCTTGCCGGCTAAACCGGTACCCCATGGCAATCCATCGTATCATCATATCCCAATCACGGTGGCCACCCTGAAGTAATCAATACTTTTGTAGGCTCCGCTTCACGGTCTGAACCACACGCTCCGCCAAACCGTTCGCTTTGGGGTGATGGGTGGTCGCACACTACGGTCTACTCCCTGGCCGAAATTGGTATTCATGTACAACGAGTACAAACAAGTACGACCAATACAAACTGTGCAAAATTTCGAATCCCCCAGATGCCGGCGGCTTTGTTGATTCCTGGCAGATCATGGCCATCGTGCACATCGTATTTTTGTCGCATGTCTGACACAATCTATCTAAGATTAGGTTGGGTTATGCATCAATTGGTGTACTTGAAATCAACCCGAGGTAAGAGGGTTTAGGGTTGATGCAAGTCCGAGAGTCCTTAGGATTTTTGGTTTTTGTATTTAACATGTTTAGTTTGTAGAATTTAAGGTTGTATCATGCTAGTGTTGCTTCTTCTACGAGCAATGGCAAATGCCCACAATGCCAATAGACGTGCGGGAACAAAGACGAAGGATCCTCCATCTCTGTAGTTGATCCAACCCTATATTTGTTCGGAAATTGTCATGCTTTTGTGCATATTGCATTGACGTTGATTGCCCTAATTGTGTCAATAAATTTCATGTTGGGGGTTGGGAATTGGTGAAATTAAAACCATCCAACCTTATCAACGTAAGAAAGCACATGCTTGATTGTGAAGAACGCATCAAAGAACATTTTCAGATGATTTGGAGGAGGTTCTGGACTATGACAGACTTGCCGACCTCATTCAATCAGGTGATGATTTTGTTGCGCCTACCATGGAAGGCAACACCAAGGATGTAGAATTATACATTCTGCACTCCTCTCAAGCAAAGTACCAAGTGACCACAACATTTACATGTTGTTGAGGTATAGATTATGAAGTTGGAGACCTTGTTGTAATAGATACTTACTACCAAAAGTATCACGATCGCTATGTGTTTCCTGGCAGCTCTCAACAAGATTATAATCATGTCCATCTTCTGCATTGTAAATTTGCTATGATTCCAAAAGTGGGTCGGCGCAAAGGTGAAGAGATTACTTAGAATTTGAGTCAAGACAGTTTAGGCACCATTCAGGTTGGATTAGACAGGTTAAGAGAAGATGATGATAAAGATGAGGATTAAGATGAAAAAGGCTTTCAGATGATTCAAAAAGTTTCTATTTATTTCTATGTTGAACCTCAGATGTATCGCCGGTATTGGCTATATTGGATGTTACTTCATTGCCTAGAACAATTTGTACCCCTAGTACAAATTGTACGCTTGGTACGGTTTGTACGGTTGATACATTGCCTTGCCTTCGGCCATTATCCCATCACAAATGTCAGTCGGACGACATGCTACTATATAAGAGACGACGGCGGGTGGAACTTTCGAATTACTTTGTTGGTTTAAGGTGGATTTGATTGTTGTCGTGGCAGCCTTCGTGGTGCTTGTGCTGGACTTTCGACTTTCCTCTAGAATTAGTAGATCATGTCACCGTACTAGTTTCTTGACCGTGCATTACATTATTTAAAATGTACGAAAATATTTTTAGATATATATTTTACAGTCCTTAAACAACGTGATTCCCTATATTACCTTTTTTCAAGTTATCTTTGTAGTGTATAATATATTTTTCTTGTCTTTTTCATTATTTTTGTTATGGACCCATTTATTGCAAAAGAAAATACAATATAATATTTTTTATTATATAGATTTTTGTAAATTTTTTGATAAGTACATTAAATATGTCATACCCATTTTATTTTATTTTAGAACTTTGCAATATTTTGTTGTTTCGTTTCCCATTGATTTTGGGTCGGAAGAAGGTAAAGAACTCCCGTCCCTTAAGGACGTTGGCATGAATAAAATGTATATTTGTTCCACCAATATGTTGATGCCCACAAGCCAAAGTATTTCTAGTATGGAATTATTTCCCCTCCTCGATGGTAGACAATGTAATTGGCTTCAAAAATAAAATATACTTGTATATGATGAACACATTTATAATATGTTTCATTCTAGTAAACTAACTGTTGTTTCCAAGGGATAATGTATTATTATGTAAGGTAACTAAAATTTGAAAAATAAATATTTAAAATGTAAATGGCATGTGTCCCTGCTTTCGTTTTCATGATATATCGGTAGATAACATGCCACATAGTTTCTATTATCCATATTAATAATAGAAATGGTTCCCATACGTGCGTGCGTATGTGTTGTTAAGATAATTTACAATTTAGGAAGATCTCATGCTTTTACTTTGAGGCTTTCATTTTATGCTTTTTACTTTACTACTTTCATGGCTTTCTTTTCCGTTGGTTTGATACTTTCATTGACGCTTTTCTTTTAGATTGGTTTGATACTTTCATTAAAAGTATCCATCAAAAGTAAATCATGTTACAGTATAAGGAAAAAACTTTTTTTTTCAAACTTTTACTTTGCAACTTTTATTTTATCTACTCTGTGAAAATGTAATAATTTATTTTGATAATTTACAAACAATTTTCTATGGTTTTGAAAACATTTAAATATTTTATATTTATAGCATGCATATCTATATTCAAAGAGTATATTCTTTTATATGAATGCTTTTATTTTATTAATATACACCTTGGCGACCCAAAGATTTGAGGGTGTATGTCATAGGGTATTCAAGGCTCAAGTATATTATGAGGTTACATCACGGCCCGGGTATATTATGGGGTATCATGCAAGTTTGACGTGGTATAGGGGTGTATCACAAAGGCTTATCTGAGAAGAATCCTTTTTGTCAACTTTTTGCACAAACGTAGCTGTTGCTCGTCACTTACACCTTACTGTTGAGATACCCCCAACAACTCCACGGAGACTCAACTTCTTATTTTCTTGCAATGTGTGCGTTTTCGTTTTGGTTTGTGTTTTGTGGCAATGTCAAACCTTCCATTCCAAACCCTAGGCTTGTTAAAAAATTCAACACTGCTTACCCTCCATTGTGCTTTGCTCATCTTGTATTTGTGGATACGACATCAAATGGGTATGTTTTTGAAACCCTTGAATCAAAGCTTGACAACGTTGCCTTCTGTCTAGGACTTTGTAACACTGTTGGCAACTCTCGTGGTCGAGCTATTAGAAATAGTGAGGCATTGTTTGGGCATGTTGTGACAGAAGATGCAAAAATTCAACTTCAATTTCCTACCACCACATTTGAATCGGCCAATCACACAACGTGAAGGTTTGTCTTTGCAATTTTTCAAATTTCATTTTCATTCTCAGAAAGAAATTGCAAGGATTTATGGTTAGTACGAAAGTTGTACAATATGTAGGATTTTGCAATTCACATTGTAATATCAATATGTAGCTAGTTTGTGCTTTATCTCATAGTGCGGTTTACACAGGGATTGTAAGATAGAAGAACCTTTAGTGCCTTTCAAGTTCATTTCAATGCACTGTCCAAGATAGGAAGCTTTGATGAAAATTTGCATTTTGCAAATTGCAAAGTGGGTAAGTCCTATTTTGTATTGTATTTCTCTGTTGGTGGATTCCTATTGTCTTCTTTGTGTTGGAAAGAAACACTATTAGAGTATTTGTAGAAAGCTAGGTAGTTGTTATAAAAAATTGTATCGATTACAGCTAGTTCTCTCTATTTTGTACAAAAAGTACCTTTGTGTACATGGTATTTACTACGTGTTCTATGGTAGGAGTATAACTGAAGATTCTATTACTTCAAAACTGTACGTTCTCAAAAATAGTACCTTGGTAAGTTGATCTTCTTTGTATCTTTGTATCTTTGTATCTGCAGCATTGTATACATGAAAGTACAAATGTCATGTACAACATTGGTTAGAAGTGTTTGTATATGGTGAAAACAAGTGGAACATATACAAACTGGGGTCATGGTATGTTTGTAACCGAAGTGATTATACTATTTGGATTGTTTGTTGCATTTTGTAATTGTTGTATTGTAGAAACCAAGTAGAACACATACAAATTGGGGTATTTAAGGGTTAGTACTGGAAGTCAATTTTAACACGCAATTAAGCAATTATGCACTTGGCCATTTAAAAGTGCACTTAGGAACCACGACGGCCATGGCGCACCAAAAATCCCACATTTGAAATTTTTTTGTCAATTTTGAAAAAAATTAGAGTTCTTGGATCAATATTGTGTGCAATTAAAATTTTCAATTTAACAAGATGTGAAATTTCTTTTTCAACAAATTTTTAGTGGAATGTTGTTGAACTTTGATAAATGTCTATTTAATATCATTGTACAAAATTTTGTGAATAGCTTATAAGAATTGTACTGTAGGAAAGATGCAATCATCCAAACAGAATTGCCAATTGATATGAAGAAATTCCACATGGTACATGATACATAAGAAGAAGACAAAAAAAAAAGGCATTTATAGATGCACTTGGTGATGTAATTAATCAATAGTAAAAACTTATAGCATTTATTATTTACATTGTGTACCTACACTATACATGATATTTAAAGTAGTACTAAAATTCCACTCCTTGTATGTATAGCGGGAGGAGAGTAGGAAAAGAGAGGAGGGGTTGGGAGAGGAAAGAGGCCCCGGGTTTAGGTTTGGTGGTGTTAGGTTGAGGATGGCCGCGAGTTTAGGGTTTTGGGGGTTTAGAGTTCCGCGGGTTTCGGCAACGGCATCGAGTTCAGAACTCCAGATCAACGGCCCACAATAGGTGTAGGAGATCGACGGCCAGATCTTCTCTCAGCGAGTCCTTGATTTTGAGGTTGGTTGGTCGCAAAGAAGGGTGTGCGCGCACACACCCATGTGGAGGTGAGAAGGTAGTGTGAGGGAGGGGGTGTGAGCAGCGGCGGATTAGGGTTCCGCAAGGGTGGAGTAGCGGCGAGGTTTAGGACTCCATGGATGTGTGTGGGCACACTCGTACGGGAGAGGCAAAAGGGGAGTGTGTGAGGGGAGAAGGTGAAAGTTGCGGTGTAGGATTTGAGGTGGGGGGGAAGGCTTGAGCGGCGGAGGGTAGAGGCTTTGAATGGCGGAGGAGAGAGGCTGTGAGCGGGGAGAGAGGGTTTGAGTGGCGGCTGGGAAAGGGTTTGAGCGGCGGCAAGGAGAGAGGATTTGAGTGGCAGCGGGGAGAGGCCGTCAACGCGGGGAGAGGGTGTAGGGAGAGGGTTTGAGCGGCGGTGGCGGGGAGAGGATGTCAACGCGGGAAGAGGCTGTCAACGCGGGGAGAGGCTGAAGGGAGAGGGTTTGAGTGGCTGTGGCGAGGAGAGGCTGTCAACGCGGAAAGAGGCTGTCAACGCGGGGAGAGGGTTTGAGCGGCGGAGGTGGGGAGAGGGTTTGAGCGGTCGTGGGGAGGGGCTGTGAGCTGTGTGGAGAGGAGGGGCTGTGTGGAGAAGGATTGAGCGGCCGCAGGCAGAGTGTGTGAGTGGTGGAGGAGAGCTACATCTCAAGCTGCAACTCAACGCTGCCCTAAACCAAACCTCCAAGGGTGTGCGCACGTACACCCGGCACGCACATATTCGCATAAATTAATAAAAAAAAACTTAATACAAAATTAATGCTCGTGGGCGAAAGGCTACACGGGCTATACCAATTCCCCGAGTTCCCCAAGTTCCCCGCAGGCTTCGCGAGGCAAAGCCAAGAAGAGCTAGGAAATTTCAACCTAGTTCCCTTGGTCACCCATCCAAGTCCTATTCCTTCACCATCTTGCTTAACTTCAAGGTTGCTCAACCACCTCCAACCGGCTTCTACTAGCCTTGGTGATGTTCAAGGCGTGGAAGTTAATATCTTCACACATAATGCTTTGTTTCACAAATTGTTTGTTGCACTCACATCAAGGTATGGTATTTCATTATATGATAGTACAAACAAATGAATTACCAAAGTATTGGAAAAGATACACGACTAATGTTGTCTTATGTTTCAAGATGTATGTATAGATTTTAAGTACATGAACAATGCCGGTTCCAAAAAAAACAAAAACCAATTTGATAACCATATATTCTACATAAGTTTAAAACAATAGTTATCATATATTTTGCATATTATTCAAGTACGTACACATATTTAACGCAATATGTAACGCAACATGTAACGCAACATGTAACACAACAAAGACAAAAATTTAATACCAAAGAGTTAGTAAGATTTTAGCATTTTTTTTAAATAAAAAATTGGGGGCAAAATCTTCTGGTTTTTGAGTGCCGAGTAGTGCACTTGGCCAAGTGCATAATTGCTTAATTGCGTGTTTTTTATTCTTTGAATTGTTTGTATCAATTGCAATGTTTGTACTTGTCTTTGTCGAGTGATAAACTTTTTGTACTTGAAGTTATTTTTTGTTCATATTGTTTGTACCAATTGTAATTATTGTATTGTGTTCCTACGTGTTGAAAAGAATTGCGTGTTGTTTCATACTTAGGACATCTATTTCGACTATTTGTACTTTATTTGCCATAGTTTCTACTAATTCCTACTAGTGCGTACTAATTTGTACTTATTTGTAATGATTAATATACTCAGGTCTTGTTGCTTCTTCTATAATGTGATAGTTTGCTCTACAATTGGACTAGGTTTAGTGAAATCTTTTTAACGGTTGGCAATAAACTAAATAGTTTACATGTATCCGTACGTAAACAATTGAAACTATTGACTAATTGTTGGTAGGTCGGTACCTAGGTGAAAGAAACTAAAATTTTGGGAGTACTAACTTCCATATTTTTGCGCACTAACTTCCATTTATTCATCAATAGGTTTTGTGTGCACATCTTCTGGACATGTTTGTTTGCTGATTATTCTCTTTCTTGCCTTGTAGAGGGCGGTCACCCTACTAGTCATGACACGTGGATGGTTCAGAAATATCCCGGTTGTGATGAGCGCATGCACGTGGCTGCACTGTTATGGGAAGATTCTTTTGGTAACATGGGTATTAGAGCTTGACAATCTTGATTCAAATGAGGGAATGATAGTTTCTATAATTCAATCTAGTTCTTTGTGATACTAATCCTTTTGTATAGAAAGAAGTCTTACAAATGTCACTATGGATACTCTTAGTTACATGTTTGAATAGTTGGCATTAGAGTATGTATGTATTTAATTTTCCAAATTGCCATTGAGACAAGTTCAGACGTTTAAGTAATTTTTATAGTTCACAAATATCCTACCTTTCTGTGTATATTTTATACGTTCAGTATCAATTCCATACAATGTGTACAACATGTCATAGTACAAATAATACCCATATTCTAATTAGAACATCATGAGAAGATAATAAAAACTACATTATTATCAAATTCCCAAATTTCTGGTAAAGTCAAATAAAATAGAATTTGTTGAATTGTTTCTAAGGTCTAATAAAATAGAAATTGCAGGATTGTGTCCAGTTGAAATGAAGCTACATATTATGGAATTTGATCTTCCATGAAAATTTGTAGAATTATTTCACTCAAAATTGGAAATATCAACTACAAGTTCAATGGCTCGATCGTCAATTATTGTGTCCTGGCAGTGAGTGCTACCACACTTACAATGAAAAGGAAATACAACATCTATCCCATTAACCTCTAATCTATCAAAGCAACAGCCGTAATCCCAAGTCAATTCCTCCCAAGCCGGAATATTAAGCCGAAATATTAACTCGTGCGAAGAAGGCCACGTGGTATAATCGCATGTCAATGTTGTCAATTTTAACTCGGACATCTATAAGATCTGCGTCTTCACATCTGTATAAAATACAGATACATACAAATTCAAAATTAAAACCAAACAAAAATCACAGTTTCGCAAAAAAAAATCAAAGACAATCGTCTATGTACATTTTGGGGTTTGTAGGAAACACCTATGGTTCAAAGACCTTGTGGCATTGAAGAATTTTGTGGCGTCAATGCAAAATGTAACATTGTCCGGATACTTTTCCTTTTTCCAACCGGCATTAAGCATCATAGTGTATGCCTCTGACTTCCTTAGTCTTTTGGAGGCCCTACGATGCTTCAACTCAGCATCTGTCATTATCTCCCCTACATTTACAAACACAAAACTCCCCTTACGAATACAATTCAAAGATTCCCTGTGCTTCTTCTTTGGATCTTCTACTCTCGTCTCCCTTTCCTTGTTCAATGTACACCTTTGTCTCTTTCTTCCCCTCAGCCCCAACAAATCCACCGGCGCTTCAATATCATAAGGGTTAGGATCCAAGGCGACCACAAACTGCCCACATTGAGGCTTCACATCCGCAAGACGCTCCGCATGCTCTTCATACAAAGGCTCCGCATCTGTAGCTCCACGCGAAGACGCTCCACATCTGCGTCCGGCTCCACCAACTCTACACACGGAGGCTCCACATCTACAAGCCGCTTTACCAGCTCCAAACACTAAGCCTCCGCAACCGCGGGCATTCTAGGCTCACTTTCAAGCTCTTCTTCCACTAGTTTATCCGACTCAGAAATGTGGATTCTTACATAACCGCACATGGACAATTAAGAACACCAAGGTTACATCACTTGATATTATAATTCAAAACTAGATAACATTCAAATCCAAACCCATATGAACTCTGTTGGTAATACAAATTGCAAGATAGTGCAAATCAGTACAAATCGGTACAACTTAGTATAAATAAGTATAATTTAGTTCAATTTAGTACAATTTAGTACAATTTAGTTCAATTTAGTACAATTTAGTTCAATTTAGTACAATTTAGTACAATTTAGTACAATTTTGTACAATTAAGTAATAAAGTAAGTACAACTAATCCAACTATTACAAAGAGTTAGAGCTCTCAATACCATAAGTCCAAACCATATAAGAAACATACAAACTGAACAAAAATCACAACCCTCCACAAAGTGAGAGCCCATGCCAATATTGATGGCAACAAAGAAGCAAATAAACTAGCAAAAGAAGGCCGAGAAAAAACACACAAAACGGCCAAAGACCCACACGAACATGCCCATGCTACCCCATACTACTTTCAAAAAGAAGATTGGCCTTCCAAAGAAGATACTCCCGACAAAGGCCCGATTAGATTTTTGGGCAAATATCTCAAAAAAACAAGACCTCTACAATAACCTTGACACAATCTCAGACAACATTCCTAATATAGAAAAATGGACTAACAATAACAACATAGACAATGAACTCTCCACAAATTTTTGGAAAAACCCCATCATCTCAGACTCACAAATAACATGCCTCATCAAATTCCGCACTGGTCAATACATGGGAAACGCTCGCAAACAACTCTTCTTTGGAATAGAAAGATTCCCATCCATAACATGCCCCATATGCCATTCAACGGACCCCAACACATGGCTTCATGTTCTACTCAAATGCCAAAACCACCACATACACTCCCTAATTGTCCGAAAACTAATCACCTCCTACAACAAATCAAGATGTTTTATATTAATGAACGCCGACACCTTCAATAATAAACCACAAGAAAATACGGTCCCTCCTTGGCTACTCCCATGCTCATGTGAGACCCAAAGGTGTCATTGCAAAGCTAAGCATAAACCGGACATCCTCTGTATTAGAGGTTTACCATTTAATGATCCACCACCCGATCAACCAAGACTACACCATCCAATTCATTGAATTTACATATTGCAATGATAGATTTTCTCCGCAAACAATTCAAAACAAAATAGATAAATACCAACCCCTCATTGACGACATCATGGCCCTTGGATGGAATGTAGATCCCCTTATTGTAATCACATCTGGCGCTCGTGCCACCACCTTTATCCCATCTATGAAAACTCTAGAGGATACCTTCAAGTTACCCATTGAAACAATTAAAACCACCTTTAAAAACATCAACAACATCGCTATTCAATATGTCATGCCCATTTTACTACATAAACGCAAAATTGCTAACAACCAAGCCCTCCCCAATACACAAGACCCCCCCTAAATACTTCCCCGCCTTAACTCTTCTTGATTGGCTGATTGTGTGGTTTTTTGCTACTTGTTTGGTTAGTTGGTTAGTTCGTGGTTGGTTGTTTGTTAGGTTGGTTTGTGGCTACGCATTACATAGTGTTGTAATGGTAAAAAGTTCTATACATAAGGATTGAAGAACACAACCCAAGAACCCTTTAATATGATTGTTCTTTTTAGGGAGAGTCAATTCGTCTAGCGTTTAATGACTAAGGTCACTTGTTAAAGTTAAGATTCTCTAATTCCTGTAAGGAGTTCTTTAGATTTCTATGTTATTGGATTATCCTTATAAAAATAATCGCTCAATCTATGCTAATTTATCATTAAATTCTATAACTGTCACTGTAAATCTTAGAATTCTATAATTCCAAGGCAACAGTCATACATTCTATGGTGTAAGAATTACTTATCAGCCTGCGAGGTCCACCATCTTCAATCTTCAGAATCCCGCTCCCAATAACGCCGTATGTCTGTACACCATCATATAATGCTAGGTTTGCCTCACCACACTCGAAGCGACTAAGGATTACTCCTACAACGACCACATGTACGTGCAGACAGTATCCTATGACAATAGCTCAGAGTTATCTGTGATGCTACAATTCCTATAGTCTTTACACCGACTCTGTTTACACTATTATTATCTGTAGAACAAATCAATTTTTATTCTACTTAAATAGTTTTTAAATTTAGGTCATAGGATCACAATCCGTGAATCATTCCTATCAACCTACATACTATGACATTATACCACTGTAATAAATCATGATCCTCACAGTAATTTGTTGTTTACACTTAAATTGCAAGACTTGCTCTACCATTAAATTCCTTCTTTATAATATAATTTTACCTTGAATTTTTATTTTGAAAAGTAGTTCAAAAAATTATATAATTTTTATATCACTTAATCACATATAATCAGGACATCTTTCAGTCAATTTCACCCTTATCTTAAGTGTAAATCACTTAGGATCATCCAGTCTTAATCATACTAGCTTTCTCTAGGCTAGGACTCACACACTCTTCCGCTCAAATTCTAAACATTGTGTGTGGCGCAGGAAATGGTTGTTTTTCCTGACTATATAGTTCTACAGTTAGAAAAACAATTTCTTTACAGTTGTAACTTCCATTGTAGAATTAAAACCTTTCGTGTAGACCAATGTCTTTTCAAATCTCTAATCCCTTAAAGGTTGCAACTTCTTTTTACTCTAACTATTCATACTTCTACATCTTTTAAAACATTTCTGTAGACTAATTTCTCTAAAATTCAAAAATTGTACATAAAAACTAAAAAATCCGTCTACATAGCCCTCGACTTTCTAGACTTGATGCCCTCATCAAGCGAAAATCCTATTTTGATCTTCAAAATGACATTGATGAATCTTCATGGCTTGAAATATGATTTTACAAGTCTTCATAGTCTTCTTTAAGTTTTATCTTGGTAGTTTCCTTCCACCAGATTGCAATTTACCATAGTTGACATATCCATATTCTTCAGTTATCACTTTTATAATTTATTGTTCAAAGTCTTGATCATTAGAATATCATCTTCACTAATTTGTAAACTTTCCTTATTCATATCACTTCATATTATGATCTCTTTTAATTGCACACATATTCTTTACAATCTTGTATAATTTATTATTTTATTTTATTTTTAATTTTTTAATAAAATTTGCCAATCTTCAAACTATAATTTTTGAATCTCTTCATGTATTATTTCCTTGACTTGGTCATATATTTCTTCAACTCTTCTATGCCCATCAAATTTCTTGACCTAATTATTTCACTTCATTCCATAATCTTTATTTTCATTTTTTGTCTTTATCTTTTTTCAACTTAATAACTATCTTCTAATGTCCTTTTCATCAAGATACATTAGCTTATATTTCTTCTTCTTGAAAAATTAGCACTTGTTAATTCTCACATCACTCAATTAGTATGTTAGTAGTTTTGGTCATGACTTCGTCACTAATTACGAATTGCTATCTTACTAATTTTTTCCTTTCTTTATTTTTTCGCTCATTAGTTATCATGTTCTCTCTTAACATATTGTTCTTTTATATTTCCAAATTCCTCAAGATCTTCTTCTTGCTCCATAATTCCATTTCTTTTATCTTATTATATTTTTTCCAAGGTCTAGACTATTCGTTCTTTCTTTATATTTTTTTCTTTTTTCTACACAATAAATTAATGATTTTCACTACTTTTTCCTTTTTCATTTTATACTCTCTCAATTACTAATTATTATATTTATCATGTTTTCCTTTTCCTGAAACCATTTGTTCATTATTTGATTATTTTACATAATTCCAGCTATCTTAATTTAGTGATTGAATAACCAATTTTTTTTTCTCAGTAACTAATTAATCCAATGTACAATACTTCACTCGAAATAATCACATTATTCTTACTATATAAATAAAGGTTGGACTTGAAGTTTCCAAGTCAAAAGCAGCTACTTTTCTCAGGTCACCATCTTAAAGGCTACAAGTTAATTACACCTCATTTAAATATGTTTTTATTTATATATATATATTTTTTAATTATTTTTATTTATTTTTAGGTTGTAATATTTCAGCCTTCTTTAAATTTGAAATGCTGCAAAAATACTGTGCTTAGTGAATTAATGCTACATACAATACTTTGAGAATCTGCACATTGAGATTCGAGGAACTTCATAAGGATTTCTTTCTTCTGAGGTCCCATGCTGATTTCGTGTTCTTTGATATGAGGCTTATTCATTTTGTAGGATGGATGGAGCTGGTTGGACCTCAAATGACAAGTTTCAAAATTTAGAAAATAGGTTGTTATTGGAGCTTTTTTTTTTTTCTTCACAAGCAAACCTATCCTTCATTCTCAAAGTCGAGTCTTCAAGTCATATTATCCACTTTAGGCTATAACTTGAAGTCATCACATATAGCTCCACAATTTCCAACTTGCAAAATAAAATTCGACTCCTATCAGTCCACATGAAAGCTAATTGACAAACTCAATGAATGTTGCTCAGCGATAGAGAACTGCAAGCGTTGAGGAACTAGGGGCACAAACGTTTGATATGGGTAATGCATACAGAACTCCTGAAAACAATGAGGAAAGCCACTACTTTCCCTGCAGCTTCCCTTCGTTACGCAGGCTTCTGCTGCGCGCCATCGATACATGGCGCAAACTTGTAATGCACTTTCTCACGGCTCCATGTTTTATTTTTCCCTTGTTAATGGACTCATTCTTTTCTAGTCGTCTATCCTTCTGTAGGTCTTGGTGTACCATGATCTCCTTGGCATGATGCAACACCCTCATTACATGAAGGTATCAAAACCCTTCCAAACAGTTTCTTGAGGATCAATCAGGTATTGCAATAGATAGGGATCCGTTCTTAATGTCTCCGAAAAAAAATCAGTACATTGGTGGCTTTTGTTTTGTCTGTAGAACCAAATGACACAGGTTTTGTGGGGATCATTTCAGGTGACGCCTAAATTCTCGAAGCAATATGCGAATTTGGGCACCTTAATCCAGGAAGCTCTCTCTCAATACCGATAAGAGGTGACATCCAAGGAGTTTCCATCACCGCTCCACACTCCCTACCGCACCGATGTCGAGCAAGCAAGTGCCTTCTCTGAAGTTATTGAACCTAGGAGGAAGATAGCGCAGGTGATGCATGCGCCCACTGATCAACTTCTTCACTTCCATGCATTGATCTTAACGGTCATCCTTCGTTTGAATCTACAGTCCTCATTCGCCGCAATTTCATCCGAGGAATGGTCGCCAAACTTTTCATCCGTTATGCATTATTCATCTGAGAGAAAGAACGTCTGCACACAGAGTGTCTGTATTGACACGATTGACAACTTTCATAATGGAATTGACGTTAATTTTCTTGTGTATACAAACACAACTTCCAACAATTCTTCTCCATATATGAACAAGTTAATCATACAGATGATCATCACAATGCTCCTTCAAATCAATGCTTCATTTAAGGTCTCCAACTTTTTGTCATGTCTCCTAATAGAACTTGAAGGTATCAATATGCACTGTTTAACATCTAGACTTAGTGTACATCTCAAAATTGCCAATATCACTTGTCAACTTCAACAATTACTTATCTCGATTAAGACATCTTCTAACTTCATCACATTCAAATTTTGGTTATTTCAAAAAAATGACTTCAACGTATAATAATATATGTATTATAAGCCTTTACAATAAGCATTTTCAGCCCTTCCACATATCACCAAATACTATATCGGTGTCTAACTTCCAGTTTAAAAACAACTATCCTTCACCAAAATTAGGTAGAAATACCACAACTATTTACCACAAACTTCCAATGTACGGACTAAT
This sequence comes from Bryoerythrophyllum caledonicum, assembly GCA_963971425.1. Taxonomy (NCBI): domain Eukaryota; kingdom Viridiplantae; phylum Streptophyta; class Bryopsida; order Pottiales; family Pottiaceae; genus Bryoerythrophyllum; species Bryoerythrophyllum caledonicum. Next base: position 25,705,114 of record OZ020522.1, read on the forward strand.
CACCGAAGTTCAAACGTCACGTCAGTCTGCATTTATCCTTTGCTAATATTACTGCAAAGACATCTCTATCACCAGTTCAAAATTCACATGCAATCAACTTTACGTATAAGTTGAGGAAATTGACGATCCTTGAGATGAAGCGTCACCACCAACCGGTTGCTCAATTGCCACAATAGTTGAATGGTTGTCCACTTTCATCCTTCCTTCCTTCACATGACTGATCGCTTCACTTAATCATTCCTTAGTCTTCCTCAAGGTATGCACATAATGGAGCTGTGTGAATTCACTCCCGCGATGGGTCTCTTCACGCACCTGTACACATTGCAAGCCTTCTTTGATAACGTCAGTATTATTGATTGCCTTCATCAAATCCTCAAGCATTGTCAACCATGAAAGGCGTATATGCTTAGAAAAGTTTTGGTGAGCCGCCTGCCGAATCGCTTCGGAATAATCTGGAATTTGAATTTTACGAATTGGAGCTCATTCGTTACACAACTTCTTTTCATACAACTCGCGTTCTAGCTCAAGATAATATAACAGTGAGCGCACTCCTACGTCACCTGCCGGAATCAACAATGATAGTGGATTATTCACGTAGAGATGCCCTTGTGCCAACATTTCACAAAGTAAATTCTGCATGTTCGGGTAAATTTCCGCTTGAGTCCACATCATGGCAAACTCATCAGACTGCAGACTTTGGCCTTCCTTGATCTCAAGTATTGTGCAGGCTGCTTGCTTTTGGAGTTCATAAGCACGCGCCAAAGTAGATGCAGGTGGAGATCTTAATTCGTGAGCCCATAGAACTTCACAAAGATCATCTAACCGGTCCTCAGCATCATTCAGTTGTCCTTGCAACTTCTCCTGAGCTTTTGCCAACTTACTCCCATGGCCTCCACTGTCAAGAGCTTCTTCCATGGGCTCCTTCCCCTTTCCCAATGCGCGCTGTAGTTTTTCTTCCAAGGCATCAGCCCGCTGGCGTTGGTGAGTAAGCTCATCTGTCAACATAGGATCCGATCCTGCCTGGCTTGGTGCCTTACCTTTAACTTCCTCTTGCACCTTGCTATATAATAACTGGAGCTGCTCCATTTCATTACTCTTTGCTGCAGCTTCTTGCTGAAGCTTACTTTGTTCCTTCTGTAGAGATTCCTTCTCTTGCTTGTGCACAGTGATAATCTGAAGTTGTTGATCCACCAACTCATATACCTTGGTGGTAAGAGTCTGATTCTCTATCGTCCACTTCTCTTTTTTCTTATCATACTTGTCACGGGTTACAAAATCTGCTGAAGGTAGTCTTTGCATGCAATTCTTCTGTGTAGAAATCCCTGTATCAATTCCATACAAGTTGCCAGGAGGAGAATTTGCAATTGAGGTTGCTCCCGGAGTCGCTATCTCATATTGGGGCCTCTTGGATACAGGTTCATCTTCTTCATCCTCTGTCTCTTCGGAAATATCAATGACATCCATAGGTAGAGAAGATCTTGAACCTCGGATTGTACGCTTGCGTCCACGCTTAGCAGGTGTTCTTGATGCCAATGGTTGTTCATTCACTACCGGAGGGAGATGAGTAGTCTGCAGAGTTCTACATATTGCCTCCAAATAATTCAAGTTATAACTGATGAAAGGATTCTGTACCTTCTTCGAGCTCATCTCCACGTTGATTTTTTGAAAAACTGCGCTTGCCCAATTGATTTTTTCACCTCCCCACACCATCATCGCAGCTTCTACTTGTTGGTCAGATATGAACTTATCTACTAAAAAGAAGCGTTGATTCATTAAAGTAAGCCATTCTCTCCAGCTTGTCTTGGCCTTTGATATTGTCCAACCGGTAGACGTATGAGCATTACGCTCAAAGTACTGTTGAATCTCCTCGTGCTTGACTGTGATGGAAAGCAGTGAACTTCCTACCTCCGATAACTTGAAAATTGTGGAGGTCGTCAATGGTGTATACTGAAATATTTTCTCATAGATCATGAATTCTTGACAGCTTCCATGTTGTGAGCTTTTGATGAAGTGGACCACCTTGCTTGGATCCTCCAATTCCGTCGGCCATGTTGTAAGAAGGTTCTCCCATACGCCCGCACTCTTCAAATTTCCTTCGTTCTTCATCATCTTCACCAATAGCTCATCCGAAATAGGTGTAAACTGCAGCTGAGTCAAGTCGAGGTGTCGCGGTTCGGACTTCATTGCTACCTGTTCACAACAACATTAATCTTGTTCTCTATCGACATCTCACTGATACTCCATCCATTTGTATCTTAATGTCAGCTTGTTGCCTCTTTTCAGCTTTTTAATCTCACATTTTAACATTACACACACAAAATATTCTTGCAGTTATCTCCTTGCTTCTTTAGCACTTTGTCTGGCTACAACTCACTCATGAAGCTCACTCATGAAGTTCACTCATCAAGATCACTCATGAAGCTCACTCATCAAGATCACTCATGAAGCTCACTCATCAAGATCACTCATGAAGTTCACTCATGAAGTTCTAATACTTTTCTTAGTACACGTAGCTGACAAGAAAGTTGACGTGAGTGAGCTCCATAAACTTGCAACAAATCAAACTTCTAGCCAACGTGTCAACTGGACGCAACAAAATTTCATAAATCTTATTTGTTACGGCGGGTTGATATTTTTTTATCAACAATTGAACTCTACTCAAAATAAAGAGAACTCACCTCGCTTCGTGTCAACTTTGTGACCTTTGAACTTCTCCCGACATGTCCTTTACTCGCCAATCTCTTCTAAACTACAGTGTACTCAACTTCTCACATACTGCATAAAGATACAAGTTCAACCAAGCAGACACTAAATCTTGAAAAGAGAACAAGCTGTACTAGTTGACATAGTTGGTTAGTCGTGGTCAGGTTGTCCTCATCAAGTAAATTACATCATGTGCCCATGAAGTTTGTTACATAATTATGACTTTGAACGACATATTAACATGCTAATTCAGTTGTGATTCTGTACTCAGATTGTTACATCTTACAACGTTCTTGACCGTTCCCCAAATTTTCTCATTTATGTAATTAATTACTAAATTCAGATTTTATTATGTTTTTAAATTGAATTCTCCAAAATGAATTCATAAACTTCTCATCTCTTCCTCGTTCACTGATTTCTTTTACTGTTTCAGCGACTTTTCCTTTTCTGAAATTTCTTTTCTTTTCACTGGTTTGACGATTTCTTTTACACCCAATTTTGTTGCACACTAATTTAACCTTCCAACCTTTAATCATACAAAATTTCATCTATAAGCTAATTGTTCATTTAAGATCTACTAGTTCTAGGTTTCGTACATCTTCCTCTTAGTCTTTTATTTTGATATTATTAATCTTTTTAAAAGGTATCACCGTCATTCCTAGGAATTTTTAAGGATCATACAAAGAGATTAACTTATTTTGCTTTCAATTTGCTTATTCAAATTTAAAAATGACAAAATTTACAGAATTTTTTTTACAAATCATTTTATAAAATTAAATACATATTGCCCCCGTCTTTCAAAACCTAACTTGCCCTCAAGTTAGATAATGTTTGAGACGATAACCATTATAGCGAGTAGCATGGGTTTTACCATCAAAGTCTTGCAATTCTACGGAACCATTAGGGTAAGAATGTAAGACCTTATAAGGACCAAACCATCGCATTTTAAATATTCCAGGAAACTTTTGAAATCTACTATCATAAAGAAGAACTAAATCGTGTTCTTTTATAGTTTTAGGTTGTAATTTACTGTCATAGTAGGTTTTACGGTGTTTTTGTATAGCAACCATGTTAAGAAAAGCTTGAGCTCGAGACTCATCTAACTTTTCTAACATGTAGCAACGATGTTTTAAAGAATCATTATCGCCAAGTCGTTCATCAATGGCGATACGAAGAGAAGGTAGTTCAAGTTCAATGGGTAAAATAGCCTCTAGGCCATAGACCAATTGAAATGGTGTATGCTTAGTTGTTACTTTAAAGGCACAACGATATGCCCATAAAGCATCAAAGAGTTTAGCATCCCAATCTGTACTAGATCCCTGAACAGTTTTAGTGATAATTTTACATAAAAATCCATTAGTCTTTTCGGTCTGTCCATTAGCTCTAGGATGATATGGAGAAGACTTTCTATGTTTAATTAAATATTTAGTAGTCAACAATTCTATCACATCATTCAGAAAATGTGTCCCCCGGTCACTTACCAATTCTTTAGGACAACCAAACCGAGTTATAATATTTTCATACAAAAATTTAGCTACAATAGGTGCATCATCATTTTTAGTGGCTACAGCTTCAGCCCATTTTGTAACATAGTTTGTAGCTACTAAAATGTATCGCTTTTGACCATGACGGGTAGGAGGTTTGATTGGTCCTACGAAATCAATACCCCACTTCTCGAAAGGTACTTGTGCTAGGATAGGGTTTAATGGCATAGCCGTAGAGGATGTAGGCTTTCCTACACACTGACAAGGGTCACATTTTTTAGCATACCTAGCAGCATCTGAAAATAACGTAGGCCACCAGTAACCGGACTGTAAGGCTTTATGAGCAGTAATTAAACCCGCAAAATGACCACCACACACGTCATTATGACAACCTTTAAAAATTAATGGGACTTCACTAGGATTAATACATCTTCGAAGGACACCATCTTCACCTTGTTTATAAAGAACCTCACCAATCATGGTGTAAGGTTTACTTTTATGAACAAGTTTACGTTTATCCTTGTCAGAGTATTGTAAAGGAAATGTACCACTTCTTAAAAAATAAATGACATCAGCATAATCAGAAGGGATTATATCCAAAACATCTATATCATCATTAATAGTAAAAAGATGTGCGTCTAGAAAATTATCATTTACAGACTCAGGGTTGACATCATCTCTAACCTAGACAAAAAATCTGCATTAGAATGACGTTTTCTAGGACGTACATTTATTGTAAAGTTAAATTCCTGCAAAAGTAGAACCCACCTAGCTATACGACCACTAAGTTGAGGTTTATTAATCATGTATTTCAGAGGGTCATGATCAATATGGAATGTAAATTCATATCCTAATAAATAATGCCTATATTTTTGTACAGAATAAATCATCCCCAAACCCTCACGTTTAGTCACCGTATAATTCTTTTCAGGCGCACTCATTTGACGACTTGCAAAATATATAGGACGATCATGTCCCTTAGCATCTTTTTGACTTAACACACTACTTATAGCAACATTAGATGCATCTACATAAACTTCAAAAGGTTTAGACCAATCAGGAGGTATTAGGATGGGAGCACGACTTAAACGACGTTTTAACTTCTTAAAAGCTTTTGTACATTCATTAGTCCATACACCCGGCAATTCTGTTTGTTTGGTTAAGTGTATTAAGGTTGAGGCTATCTCGGCGTAAAAATAGATGAAGTGTCTGTAATAACTTGTAGCACCTAAAAATCCCTTTAAAGCTGTCATGCTCTGGAATTTATAAAGCTAAAATTGCAGCAACCTTATCAGGGTCTACAGCAATACCATCTATAGAAACAATATGGCCTACAAGTCTACCACAAGGAACTACAAATATAGACTTTTCAGCATTTATAGAAATTCCAAATTGAGCATATTTTTTTGAAACATTTTTTAACACATTTTCTGTGTAAAGCTTTTGTGCTCAATACACAAAAGTCATCTAAAAAATTTCTATAAATTTTCGGAGATATTTCTGAAATGCCGTAGTCATAGCTCTTTGAAAAGTCGCAGGTGCATTACAAAGACCAAAGGACATAACGTTATAGGCAAATGTACCCCAGTCTGTTGTAAAAGTTGTTAAATTTTTATTTTCAGGTGCAATTTGCACTTGATTATAGCCCGAAAAACCCTCTAGGAAGGAGTAGCATTCATGGCCTGCTACACCGTCTAAAATAGCGTCGGTTAAAGGCAAAGGAAAATAATCCTTTTTTGCAACACTATTCAATTTTCTAAAATCCTGACATATGCGTTTGTAGAGCCTAAATCCTTAAATTAGTTTTTTTCAGAAAATTTAGTGAAAAAGGTTTGTAGATATATGGAAAATTAAATAATTAATGATTAAGTTTACATTAAAAACTTAATTAATCAAAAAGTGTCTATTCATATCCAAGAGATAAGAAATAATAGGAAAATGGTTGGACTCACACCCTTTGGAAAGGGTGTGCCTTTTCATAAGTAGATATGAATGGGTGTGAGGATCAAGTGAAGTTAGTTTTAACGGTTAATGATTAAAAAAACCGTTTTTCCAAGAGTTGTGCCTCTTGGCTTTGAGTAGAATTAATAGCTTGAATTTTTAGCATTCTTGGCCATTACCATAGACATTCCTTGGAGGAAGATTGGAATGAGCCCTAGCTTATGTGAAAAGCTAATAATTGAAGAAATCTCTTATGTTGTAAGAGTATTATGTTATGTGTGGAATTATTAATATATAAATTATTATTGAAATTGCATGTGTAAAGTTTTATGTGTGGCTTAATTAATATGTATAATTGCAATAATATTCGTGCTTCATAGAATAAATTTGGCATTGTATTTTGTAAATGCAATTATATGCATGAGGTATTAATTGTGAATAAATTCTTACGCATAAATGCATTATTTATTTATTTAGATCTTCATTGTAAAAATTAGGAAACCATCCTAATTAATTATGGGACATGAAATTGTGTATGTGTTGATGAATTAAATTAATGTATTGCATATAAGTGAGATATGAATACTTAATATTAAAACTTCAAGAGATAAAGTTAGGAAAAGATCCTAACTATGTCAAAGTGACATTGTGAATATTAATGTAATAATTCTAAGTGTATGTAAGGCATTTAGAAATTAATTTGGAGTAAAAAAAACTTGATGCATGAAGATAAGGAATGCATAAGTAGTTGATGTAAGACTTGAGTTTCAGTGTGGAAACTTTAAGCATTAAGACATAAGACGAGAGTCTCGGCTCTCATGCATGTGTAAATAGGTGAATTTAAGTTATGCAAGTAAAGAGCAAAGATACTCTTTTTGCATTTTAGGTGTTAAGAACTAATAGATAGGTTAGATTTAAGCCAAGACTTAGAGTAGAATTAATTGGAGGCTTAATCTAACTTGTATGTTGTTCGAGACTAACATTTGTGATAAGTACGTGAGTACGTGAGTACGTGAGTACGTGAGTACGTGAGTACGTGAGTACGTGAGTACGTGAGTACGTGAGTACGTGAGTACGTGAGTACGTGAGTACGTGAGTACGTGAGTACGAGAACCATGGGACGTACGTGAGAAGTGGAGCAAACTGCGCGAGGTAAGTTCGTGAATTCTAATTGGAATTAATTAAGGAATCAACCATGAGTGCAATGGATAGTATCCAAGAGCCGAAGATGGCAAAAGTATAGGAAACTAACAAACGTGCAAATTCATAGTTAACTCAAGAGCAAGGCTCTTTGGAGGAGCAAGGCTCTACCTAAGTACTTAAATCCTTGGGATTAATACCTTAAGAGTGGAATGTTAAGTTTGATGTATTTTAAGGCTTAATTCCCTAAAAACGAGTGCATAAACTTAAGTAATCCACTAAAAGATAACTTTTGACCTACAATTAAAGACAAACTACTTAACGGTTGACGCTAGACCATCTCGGGAAGAATTTAGAATCATGGAGAGATGGGTGTGAGTCTTGGGTGTTTTGTGAAGGTGAATTTTCCACTTTACAGCGTAGCTTTCCATTCTTTTTAGGATCAACTACTATTGGAGAGACCCATTCACTGTAGGGTACTGGGTATATAAAACCACACTCTAACAATTTATCAATTTCGGCCTTAACCATTAAAGAATACTTAGGATTCATCATGTACTGACGTTGTCTAACAGGTTTTGTATTTGGTTCTAAAACAATTTTATGTTGACAAACATCTAGAGGTATTCCCTTCAAATCTTTGTAGGTCCAGGCAAAGGCACTTTTATTATTCTTAAAGAATTCAAATCATTCATCAAATTCTGTAGGAGTTAATCCTGAATATACTTTTATGAGTCTAGGATCCTCTTCAGTTCCTAAATTCATAGGAACATGCTCACTGGTAGTAGATCTATAAGGAGGTAATTTTATATGGGTCAGATTTTCTACCAGCTCATCAGAATCTGTAAGATACGGTGGTTCTTGTTTAGATTCTACTTCAGCTGATACATTGTAAATTGGTGAATTTTCCCATGTAAGTATTGCATCATCAGAGTCTTCTGCCAATTCTAAAGGAACAAAATATTCACCCGGCCCTACACTCTTAAACGTAGGCATATCCTTACATATAACATTAGTAGACTCATCCTCACTGTTAGACTCCTCATCAGTTGTAACATTAGAATCATAATTTTGAGTTTCTCCTTGATAGTTGTTAGGAAACATAGGAAGAACTATTTTTTCACTCCCTTTTCCTACAGTAATAGGTCCCTCACCCCAATCATCTTGAACAGCGGCATCCTTTAGCCATGGCCTTCCAAGAAGAATTGGATAAGTAGATCTAGCACCAGCAACTTTAAAAACAATATAACTTATATTATAGCTTAGACCACCTATTGTACTTGTAACATGTGGTAAAATTCCTCAAGGTTTCACTCGACTTTGATCAGCCATACGTAAAATAATTGGAGTTTCCTCTAATTCAGTTAAACCAATTTCTTCCATTGTTTCAAAACTCATAAGATTCACACTAGACCCACTATCAACTTGCACACCATGTACTATAGACCCGTCTATAATGATGTCTACAGTAGGAGATCCAAGATCTAAGGTTACATCATGAACTTCTATAATCTTAGGTCTTTTCCTAACAAGAGAAGAACTTAATTCACTCCTACGTTTAGGAGTTATGGGCAACAATTGTCTTAAGGTAATTTGAGGTTGAATTTGATCCATATTACTCAAAATATCATAGGACAGGACACCTTCAGCTAATTTCATGGTACATTTTAACTTCCTAGGTTTAGGTGTAACAATATCAAATTTGGGTGTCTTCTTGGGTGGTCTATAGAAAGTTGGTCGTGGTAAATCTTCAACAGGCTCATTCAGAGCTTCCATAAGGGAAGGATCTTTAAGAGGGAGTGGATTAGGTATAACAATTGGGTCCTTCAATCTGAGATTATCTTTTACAACAAGACTAGAAGAAACAAATGGACTTTCTAGGACTCTTTGGATCTCATTCACCTTAGATTTTTTAGGGAGAATTTCTAAAGAACCGCTATTTGATTCACTTTCTAAGACATTTTTCTTAGCTTGTGCCCTAGTAATAAATATATCCCTATCCCATTGTGCAGGACTTTCATGTATATAATTTACATTTCTTGAATTTGAACTCTCTGGAATATCTGTAAATTTGACTTCTCTGCTTTTTTGATAATCTTTTTCAAAGGGTGGAAATTCAGTGATAATAGCTGTACAATATGTAGAGATGTGACCAGGTTCCTTACATCTACCACATATTGGTGTAAAACCAACCTCTTTTTTAGCATTCCCACAATCAGATTTAAAATGACCTGCCTCTCCACAATGATAACATACCGGAACTTTTCTTCCTTGAGGAGAAGCTTGATTAGGACGTATAAAAGGTTTCTTTGAAATTACACTATAAGGTGTTTTACCTTTATCATTTTCCTTTTTTTGTTCTAGAGCTACATTTCTGACTTCTGACAGATTCCAACAAGTTGTAACGTCATGACCTCTACCTTTACAATAACTACACCTAACCTGAGTTTTATTCCCCACAGGTGTAGAACATTCGGTGGGCAAATGGCCATGGCCACCACAATTTGTACACCAGACGTTGGACCTCTGTTTTGTAGCCTTAAATCTTTTAGGACGACCATTAGCTACTTGTACAGACAATTCTTGTAATTTATTAGTTGAATTCGTGATCTCATTTAGTTGAGAATCATCCTTAGGTTGCATTATGGCTAAGGATTTTGAAACGGGTTCTCTAGGTGCTCTCATAGATAAAGGTTGTGGAGCTAAAATTTGTTTTTGTGGGACACGTTGAGGATAATAATCTTTTCCGTAGCTTTCCATAGGATAATGGGTTGTAGGAGGTTCTAAAAAACTTAGATCAGGGTAACCATGATAAGTGTACCCAACTCGTATCATTGATTCTTCACAAGCTCGAGCTAGGTTAAAAGCTTCTTCTAAAGTATCTGGATTTTGTACCCTTACATGGTATTGACATTGCGGATCAGGGATACTATCTATAAAAAGATTTTTAAGAAACTCATTAGACATCCCATGGTCACGCCACTTATGGAGTAAAAACCTTAATCTTGTGTATCCTGAAGAAATAGACTCATATTGTCCTATGGTAAATGATCGTAGTTGAGTTTGTAATTTAGACCTAAAGCCCTGGCTTCTAAACCTAGTAAAAAATGCCTCTCTTAAATCATTCCAAGTTGTAGGTCTAGGATCCAGACTATTGTACCATAAGGCTGCCTCGTCTACCAAATTTCCAGGAAAACTGGTGAGGTATTTTGTAGGATCTAGATCATTAGCAATAGCTACTGTCACAAACCGATCAAGGTAAGCATCAGGATCATCACCAATTTTTCCAAAGAAATAAGGGTAAGGTGCTATATTTAAATGCCTCTGCATATTAGCACCTTGGTTTGCAGGTATTAAATCTAGTGCAGGTGGTGTAGGGGGTGTAGGAGGTCTAGACGGTAGTGAATTATGATGAGGTTGTCTAGGAGAAAATTGATCATGTTCACTGGACTCGCCTTTACTATTATCTTCTGACTCACTGGAACTACTATCAGAAGTTTTCCTAGGATGTAATTGAGATTCTAAATTCAATTTATCTGTATATGAAAACTGGTAAGGTTGTAATAGAAGTTGTTCTTCAGAAAACTTATCCCTTTTATTTACAGCCTGATGTTTATTATTTCTTCTTTTAGAAACTTCATTTGTAATATCTTTAATTATTTCTTGAATAAAATCTTGTATAAATTTTGCTGATTCTACATCAGGTTTTCCTGAAACATCCTTAACCCACTCTTCTAAATCTGTTATCACTGTATGTGTAGAAGATGCTAGAGAGGTTATGGGTGTGTAAAATTCCAATCTTTTTTACTGTAGAATCATCCAAAGTATGACTAAAGAATTCATCTTTCACTTTCTTTAAAGTCTTAGAAACATATATTTCTAATTTGTAGCTTTCCTTTTTTGGAGAGGTGAAGTTGATTTTGATGTTTTGATGTAAGTCCTATGTTCTGGTGAATTATAACAAGAATGGTAGGGATAACTTTGCCCTGCCAAGTCTACATTCCTAGACTCTTCAAATTGTTGAATAATTTCATTTACAGGTACTTTAATATCTGACAATTCTTCTCCAGGTGTTATGACAAAAGTAGGTAGAATTCGATCTTCCTCGTCAATAACATCTGATAGAGGTAGACCAAATTTGACTATAGGAACATTTGACTCATTAATACTAGGTGAAGGTGTGCTGTCAAAGATTGGATTGGTTGAGACTAATACGGACTTATAAGGTAGCTCTTTTTGTTCTGCTCTAAGCCGTTGTCTTTCATCCCTAGAAATTTTTGCATTTTCCCTAGTTTCTTTATACTTCCGTGACATTTAAAAATGCCATAATATTGCTAGAATCATAATATTGATTTTTTCCAAGAATATTATAAGACAATTGTAAATATAAGACTATGATTTTTAAAAATAACAAGTCCTTGATTTAAGTCAAATCCTCTAATGCCACGTTAGTGGGTGACTATACTTATACCAAGGAGCTAAGGTAATTGGTTCAACTTCATGGATCTCTAAAATCTCTTTTTCTAATAATTCTCTAGGATAATTGAATTTAGCTATTAATTCTTTTACTAAAGTTTTGTTTTTTAATGTAGTCTTTACAATTGTACAAATTTGTTCAATTTCATCTCCTAAGAGAGCAAATAAAACCGACTCATTACATTGAATGCCCACATAAATTATCAATAGTCTTTTTAGACGTGTAAATAATTCATCGAAGCTCTCAACGTCTAAGACCATATTCTACAAAGACAGTCTTGCAAAAACTACAGAATTTGGGATGGAAGAATCTCTACACAAAAAATCAGGGATCAACACTTTGCTTTGTAGGTTTTGTGGACCGTACGTAAAGATATATTTTCTTCCCTCTATCTTATACCCGTTCCAGGCTCCACAACCTTTGGAGATTAAAGGTAAGTTCGTACAATTTTTCAATTTTCCATATTGTGCGAACATAAATTGTAATTTTAGGGGTGGTAATAGTTCACTCTTAACTACAAAAAAATCATCAAAATCTCTACCTTCATCCCAAATTTTAGACAATATAATTTGTTTAACGTTTAAAGGCAAATCGTCAACTTTCTGTAAAAATGTTTCATCAATATTCAATTTCAAACGACTAAACTGGAACCTGTCCATAATAAGCTCCTCTGTACAATCTGTACAAAGTTGTGAATAAATATGGACCTTTAAAAAATGAAATTATATTTTCTTTGTTGACTTCCCAAGGGAAGCACGGCATTCTACAACACTATATTTTGGTTCACAGCAAAATTTGCATTTCTTTTTAACAAAATTTACACTTTTAACACTCTGACTATTTTTAAGCAACCTTTTCGAGATTATAGGTTTATTTTCTTCTTTAGAAGCCATACACATAAAATTATTGAAACACAACAAGTAAACAATCACAATTCTATAATTATGTTTCTAAAAAAATTATTTATTTTTATTTTTATTTTTTTAATTTAATTTTATATTCACAGTGTACATACCATTGCACCCAAGTTATAATATTCTTAAGTGGAAGTTGTATTTTCTACACTCTGAGTTGTAACCCTAATCTAAAATTCCTTACAAGCTATTTTTTAAGAATATTTTTACTTTACAACTTTGCCACCGTTAGCCGTACTCTCCCCGGCAGCGGCGCCAAAATGTAATCGTAAAAAATTCTATATATAAAGATTGAAGAACACAACCCAAAAACCCTGTAATATGATTGTTCTTTTTAGGGAGAGTCAATTCGTCTAGCGTTTAATGACTAAGGTCACTTGTTAAAGTTAAGATTCTCTAATTCCTGTAAGGAGTTCTTTAGATTTCTATGTTATTGGATTATCCTTATAAAAATAATCGCTCAATCTATGCTAATTTATCATTAAATTCTATAACTGTCACTGTAAATCTTAGAATTCTATAATTCCAAGGCAACAGTCATACATTCTATGGTGTAAGAATTACTTATCAGCCTGCGAGGTCCACCATCTTCAATCTTCAGAATTCCGCTCCCAATAACGCCGTATGTCTGTACACCATCATATAATGCTAGGTTTGCCTCACCACACTCGAAGCGACTAAGGATTACTCCTACAACGACCACATGTACGTGCAGACAGTATCCTATGACAATAGCTCAGAGTTATCTGTGATGCTACAATTCCTATAGTCTTTACACCGACTCTGTTTACACTATTATTATCTGTAGAACAAATCAATTTTTATTCTACTTAAATAGTTTTTAAATTTAGGTCATAGGATCACAATCCGTGAATCATTCCTATCAACCTACATACTATGACATTATACCACTGTAATAAATCATGATCCTCACAGTAATTTGTCGTTTACACTTAAATTGCAAGACTTGCTCTACCATTAAATTCCTTCTTTATAATATAATTTTACCTTGAATTTTTATTTTGAAAAGTAGTTCACAAAATTATATAATTTTTATATCACTTAATCACATATAATCAGGACATCTTTCAGTCAATTTCACCCTTCTCTTAAGTGCAAATCACTTAGGATCATCCAGTCTTAATCATACTAGCTTTCTCTAGGCTAGGACTCACACACTCTTCCGCTCAAATTCTAAACATTGTGTGTGGCGCAGGAAATGGTTGTTTTTCCTGACTATATAGTTCTACAGTTAGAAAAACAATTTCTTTACAGTTGTAACTTCCATTGTAGAATTAAAACCTTTCGTGTAGACCAATGTCTTTTCAAATCTCTAATCCCTTAAAGGTTGCAACTTCTTTTTACTCTAACTATTCATACTTCTACATCTTTTAAAACATTTCTGTAGACTAATTTCTCTAAAATTCAAAAATTGTACATAAAAACTAAAAAATTCGTCTACATGTGTCTACCCTCGAAAGGGGGAAGTAGTTCTAGCTCACTAATTCCTTGTCTGGTGGGCATGGTCTTCGTAGTGGAACGAACAGACTTTTTATTCACGCCGGTACCCTTCGGGAAACGGCGTTTTTCTTCTTCTTCAGAAACATACAAATCCATCTGAATTTTAGTACGAACATAATAAACCAATGTACAACTATAATTGTAAGTCCTAGAGATACTTAGTTATGAAATTACCAGGTACAAACTACCATACAATTATACAAACGTTTAGAGCATTTAGTACCATAAGTACAAACCAAACAACAAGACATACAAATCCATCTAAAGAGACAAGTACAAACGGGAGAAACCAATGCACACCTAAAGTTGTAAGTCTAAGAGGTACTTGGAATGGAGAGCATACAAATACAAACTAGCACATAGAAATACAGATGGTTAGAGTTTCATATACCATAAGTCCAAACCAAATTAAAAACATACAAATCCATCTGAATTCAAGCACATTTTATTTCAAACAAAAATAGGACTAGAACAAAAAATTGTAACCATCACAAAAATATACAAACATGTAGGACTAGAACAAAAAGGTACCTCCCTACGGTACAAAAATTGTCCAAATTGTACAAAATCAGTGGAAGATGAAATCACCTAGTGTGGCACTCCTCCCCATCCAAAATGAGTCGAGCTATGGAGCCCCCCCCACCCTCGTACACCTGTGAATGGAGCTCCTACGGATCCACGTGTATCTTCCTCCAATCGGATCAAGATGCTGAAGTGGAGGCCCGCTTCATCATGTCGAGCCACAAAAGATTTCTTTTGTTGGAGGTATGCTCGGTTTTGTCTACACACATAGCGAGAACAACATCAGATAGCAACAATACAAGATAGAAAACAACATTAATTTGTGATCATTCCAAAGTCCGCGCCAAGTATACAAAGTGTACAAAAAATGGAATGCATGAAAGAAACACATTCTAGCTTCACAAAGAGAAAACCGTGGTGGAGTTTTGTTCCACCAAAGATATTGACACCGCATCAACCCTGAACCTCCTAAATCTAAACCCCAAAAATGGCAGACTTAACATGGATTGATTTCAGCTTAGACTGGGGTTTCTAACACACAGGACTTTCAATATTGCTCTATGAAGCGACATTCCAGCTCAAATGCACTGGGATTTCTAACACACAAAACTAGAAAACACCGCACTTCAAGCCAAGTAAATCCAAATGTTGGGTGAAAAACTGATGGTGGCAACGCTTGCCACACTTTTAGCTTCCAAAATCGCCCTTGAGTTAGCACTCTAGATCTCTCTTCCAGTATGCCATGCTACCACACAATCTCCTACAACTCTCCAACCTACACTCCCAAATCATGCAACAATGGACCTTCACAATACCACGACACCCCGACATCCACAAGGTGCAAGACAAATGCAACCGGGTGGTCCGGTTTCCCGCCAATACCCCCAAAACCATGGAAGAACCGATTATTGGTGATGGGCGGTCCGATGACCGTCTATCACCGGTCGGTAGTCTGTGACGGTCTATCACCTGTCAATTGGGAAGTGCGACTGGGTACCACCGGTCGCCAATGCATCTAACGTGACATACCATTATTTGGAAACCGGTGCTATAGGTACTCAGAAATTGAAGTTAGGATGATTTATTGCATTGATGGAATAAAGAAGTCATGTCATGCAAGGAAGGAAAGTTAAGCATGATAAATGCCATATTGTTGTACAAAACAACCATGTGTAATATCAAATTATTACACAAAAAGTTAAGAATATCATTTAGAATATCTAACCCCATTAGAAATTTACTTAACTTTTTGTGTAATAATTTAATATTACACATGCTTTATTTAAGTAGATTTTCATATAGATATTCCTTTGAATTGTTAGTTTATATACATTTCATAATTGATTAAAATATATAACTATTCTTTTCTATACAACATGTATACTACCTTCAATGTCTGTTGATTCAAATTTATATGGAACAAAGAGGAAGGTTAGTTGCTCTATTGTAACAGTTTCAATAAACATTCCGGTAAATAGAGTAACATGCTTTCGTACATATGTAACATTTCTTATGTGTGTATATATCAATTTGTATCAATACATGTACATATAAATCTTAGATAGAATATTAAATTTTAATGTATCTAATGAAAAAAAATGAAAGGAATAATATTGCAAAGTGAATTGGATTGTAAATTAAATAGGAGTGTTACAATTTTATCTAGTGAATATACCTTTGGGTAACAATATCTATATTTGTTTTAATCAACTTATGTGAAGTTTTGATATATTCAATGTGCACAAAATTAAAGAATGTAAGACATAGGATAAACATTGCATGATGAAAGACAAAGGTGAAAAGAGATGTATCCTTTTAATGATCATACATAGTAAAGACATATTCACTTTTTCTTATATATATTCTAATAACTACACCCTTGATTCACAGTGGTCAATTTCAAAGAGATGTTGGGATGCCACACCGGATATCCAAGTCTAATCTTTGGTAGCTAAATAAGTAATGGATATTTGAAGTAATTAACGGGTATTGCCATGTGTCCCCACGCCTTTGATGATATTTACTATCCAATTATAAAGATACTTGCATTTTCCATTCGAGTTGAATAATAGCAAAATGGATAGAGCATAAAAAGTATGAAGGGAAAGTATAAAATCTTTATATAGCACATATCTGCACAAAAACCGTGGTTTGAATTTGTTTCTTTTATTTTGTACTAGTATACCGTTCCTTGTTCCCGATGGATAGTGAAAGTTTAGATAAGGTAACTAAAATTGTAAAATTGTAAGTACAAATAATTATAATAAAAGAAAATGCCACATGTCGCCGCATCCTATGGCATTTTACCTAGGTGATATTCCTAGCCCTTTTACTAAATACTAGTGGACCCCATGTTGTCCCCAATGGGCCAATGATAATCCTCAACAAAGTAAACATTTTCCTTTTATTTAGATATCCGAATTCCTACGTAGATACAATAAATGTGCCCTAAATATCGCCACATGGCGCATTTTGGGATGCCTAAATATCGGTCCGGTTATTAGCCTTGCTCCTTTATAATATATAGTAGAGGAATACATATATATACTAGTAGACCGACGTGTTGTCCCAAACGAGTAATGTTAATTTGGGTAGTTTAACTTAAAATTCACATGTAAAGGTAAAGTAAAAGAGAAAAAATGCCACATGTTGTGGCATCCTATGGCAAAATACGTAGGTGATACACATAGGCCTTTTATTATATAAAGGAGTAGAGATTAATCTATATTGATATGCTACATACAATAAATGCCAAAGGGCTAATATTCGGGTCCTAGAATGATACCCAAGCATCTCAAAATGCGCCACGGGCAATATCTTGATCACTTTTGTTTTAGATACGTGGGAAATTGGGGTATATAAATAATGGGCACATGTTTACTTTATTGAGGATTATCATTGGCCCGTTGAAGACAACCGGGAATCCATTAGTAGTACAATAATTGGTTTTTGTCTATGTGTGTGATTCTAAACCGTCAAGTATGATGTATATACTCCCATATTGGGGTGAGACCCTCCGGATATTGCTACTTGGAGGAAGGTGATTGGAGAAAAAGTTAGAAGGGTGAAGAAAATGGTGTTTTTTGTGGGAGCATTTACTTTAATAATTGCACTTTATATGCCTAGGCAATCTCGGTTATCTAAAGTAAAAAGTGGGTACTTAGAATAAATCACCGAAACCATCTTTAACTTGCTGGGGACAATGAGTATCTACAATAGTGATATATATAATACGTAGGTGTTGTATTTTAGAGTATGTATTGTATATTCTATAATTAGTATGCAAAGGGCATTCAAACCTTAACTTGTCTTTATTTAATTTAATTCCTTGTTTCCTCTTCTTCTTCTTTCTAGATAATTAAAGCTTATACGGGTATCATGTGATAACTAGGTGATTTGTGCCGTAGAACGCAACGATGATGCACTTACTTTTATCTCTACTTTTGGGATTTTAGTTTGTACTTAAACTTTCAGTACCCAAGGGTGTGCCAATGCATAGAAAAATATTGCAAAGTTCTAAAACGAAATTGATAATGGGTTTAACATTTCTTGTGTACTTATAAACATATTTACAAACATGAACACAATATTAATTATTGTAATGATTTTTTTATTGCAATTCAATATTCTCACAATAAAATAAAGAAAGAAGCTGAAAATATATCATATGTTACAAAAAAGATATTATATTTTACAAAAAAACATATTATATGTTACAAAGTGAACTTGGAAAAAAGTAATTTGGGGTTCAACTAATTTTATGTACTGTAAATATATCTATATAAACCTCAACATACATTTTAATAATGTAATGTTCCTTACAATAATCAATCAGCTTTAATTTTTTTGTAAATAGGCGATACAGGCAATGCATCCTAGGCTCAGCACAAAAGTAAATAGAGAGTTCATAAATCATAAAACACTATGTCTTGTCTTTAGAATAAGTGTGGCATCCAAACGTACTCCACTTCTTTCAATCCAAACTACATTCCACATTGAGAATTATCCTACCCATAACAGTTCTTCTTGGATCGTTGTTTCTCTTCTTTGCTTCTTCTGCAAGTTTAACTTCAACATCAAGCTACTAGGGGAAAAATCTTAGCAATCCAGGTTAAGACTTTGTCATCCTTACAATCTTCGTAATGATAACCGGCTCTCCCCTTTCTTCCCTATGGTAGCCCAGAAACATCAGTTTCCTCCTCGTCTTAGATGTTAACCGGAGGTAGCAACTTGTGTGGATTTTTGCCTTTGTTGGGGAGTCCGTATTTTGTCTCAAACTCTTCTTCATTGACTGTGCACAAAGGAAGATGGATCTTCAGCGACGCAAACTTCTCAAGTTCCTTGTCCAAAGCGCTCTTCTTCACCTTGTGATCAGCACGACCTTCTACTTGTGGTGTAGTAAGCGGAGACTCAAGGAGATCATCGTTGTAGTTGTAGTCACTAACAAGTTCATCATCTCTAGAGAAATAACTAGAGGGGTCATCTTCTCTGGAGAACGTTCTGCTTTAGACCAACTAGTCATCTCCATCAAAATCCGACATGGAACCTAAATCCATGGATGGTACTGGAATGAAATGACAAAGAAAAGAATAATTATTTGTACTGAACAATACTCTTTGTAGTAGACTTTAGTAAATAATGTACAACAAACATACATGCTTTAAACACTCCAAGCTACATTACAACGTCTAGAAGTTATAATCAAAACCATATTGATAGTCAAGTAAATGTACATGGGAACATTGAAAGGAGCATACAAGAAACATACAAGGAAACATGCAAGGTGAATCAACTGCTAACTCACATGAGAAGGTTGTATCGACACGCCGATTTGAGCTCCAAAGTAGAGCAACTCCAAGATTTTCGCTTCAAGAATCCGAGAAGCCTCAAGGAGAAGGATGACTGCACCATTATAGGTGCCATAACTTGCAAGAAACAAAGGAATTTCGTCGTCTTCCAAATTTTAGTCAGTCGCCAGAGATTCCTACTGAAAAGGCACTACCTGACAAAGTAGACATGTGCTGTAGATCCAAATTTGGAAGCCACATGGGAAGTCGTGATTGGTCTATATTGTACAACAAGTACAAATTGTATAAACTGAGTACATCAAGGAACATAGAAGAATCTCTACGGATTTTCAAAAAACCTAGGCAAAATTGGGGAAAAAATCTCCGATGTAGAAAATTATAAGGAAGATTTGTCTTTTAAAAAAATAAAATTGTTGGCCCCCCTACATCAATAGTCCTTGAATCTAGTTTTAAATTTTTTTATAGAAAAAATGAACATTAAACTCATGTTATAGGACTTTCCAAGAAAATCACGTTTCTTACATTTCTCGTCAATTGGCTATCAATTAATCTAATCAAATAGTGGGGTATGATAGCCAAAGAGTAGAGGATCATATATAGCTTTTTAAAATATGAAAATGATATCTTTAAGTTCACATAATGAATACAAATATGTAAACACTAATTTGGGACAATACAAACATTTTATGTTTGTACTCATTTTGAGGGTTTTTTTTTATGCAATGGATATTTTGATTCTTAATCTTCAATATGTGCAAGATGTGGGACTATACCTACTAATTTTTTCTTCAAAAATATAAAATAATCAAGTCTAAAATCGAGTCCAAACTTCTACCATGCTTTGAAATTTGCCCGGGACAGAAAATTGTACAAGCGTAGTGTGCGATGACCTTGATCCCGAGAAGTCAAACGATGGTCAATAAAAGCCGTGGTACACAAAGCTTTGAAAGCCCCAAGGATTTCATGTCCCTAGATGTTCAAAACCTCAGCTGGAGCTCCAAAACAAGCCAACACCCGGTTGAGGAGTGTCATGGCCGCCAACTCTGAAGAGTTCTGCGGAAAGGCCACGAGCTCAATCCACTTGCTGAAATGATCCACCATCACCAAGTAATACTTGGCTCCGCATAGAATCACGACAAGTAGACCAACAAAGTCCAAAGACCACTGGTATCCTAGACCTGTAATGGGCAAAGGCTGCAACTGAGATGATAAGGTGTTGAAGTTGTATCTAACCCGATCACATACTTCACACCGAGAAACATACGTGGCAACCTGCTGATACATGCCGGTCCACTAATACTGGTTGCGCAACATCAAATGAGTCCGTCGCACACCAAAATGTCCTAGGTCTTCATGTACTTGCCGTACCAACGAAGCCCTCTAATCTAGCCTTGGAATTATACGCCTAGTCCCGTCTAGCCACACCCGAAATAGAAAGCCGTTCTCCCAACGGAACCTTGCTATTCGGTGCCCAACTCTATCACGTTCCATAGCAGAAAGAGTTGGGGGAAGTGTCCCAGGTTGTAGCTTGTGCAAGAATGGACTGTCTTCCCACACATCACTAACAAGTTGGGCCCTATCCAGTTCCTCATCCGTTGCCAAATCATGCAACGTCGATGCGGAGCCAAACATCAACATGAGGTAAGCCATTGCATGCCACCTCAGGACTGACTCCATGTCACAGTCCTCATGCCACCTGGTACCAATCAAATCCTCCTTCGAAAGACTAGGATTGCAAGTTAGATCATCCGCATCCAAGTTCGTGATTGTGGCTCGATGCACAACCTCAAAGTCATACTCCTAAAGCAACAAAGCCCACCTGGCAAGCTTGTCAGACTCCATGAGCCACTTCAAAGGCTGGTGGTCGGTCACCAAGGTAAAACGCTGCACATGTAAGTAGGGCCTAAAATGAGCTATGGCCCAAACCGCGGCCAAGGCCTCCCCTCATAAGACAAATAGTTGGACTCCGTGTTGTTGTTGCTCCTAGAAGCAAACGCCACAACGTACTCTCGTCCCTCATCATCCTTCTAAGTCAACACAACCCTCAATCCCATAGCACTCCAGTCTGTGTGCAACTGAAAGGGTTGTGTAGCATCTGGACGCCGCAGGACAGGCGCTGAACCAAGCTTCAGTTTCAACGTAGCAAACGCCTGCTGCTGCTCCCGTCCCCAAGTCCATGGTTGATCATATCCCGTGAGAATAGTCAATGGCTTAGCAATCAAGCTAAAATTCTTGACAAACGGACGATAGTAATTTGCCAAGCCGAGAAAAGCTCGAAGCCGTGACACGTCGATTGGGATAGGAATCTTCTGCAACGCATCCACCTTGGCCTGCTGCACGCCAAGACCCTCTAGAACAATCATATGTCCCAAATATGCCAACCGGTCGTGGAAGAACTTGCACTTGTCATGGTGCAAGTGCAATCTCCAATGCCGTAACCTCTCAAACACCGCCTAAAGATGCTTCACATGCTCTTGTCGGCTACTAAAAATGATAACATCATCAATGTAGCATCGGGCAAACGGTAAACCGGTAAACACTTGGTCCATCACCCTCTGAAAGTCAGCGAGTGCGTTCTTGAGGCCAAATGGTAGAAACTTCCAATGATAGAGTTGATCTCTCCCATCTTGATTAACTCTCCAAAATGCAGTCTTTACCCGTTCATCCACCATCAATGGTAACTGGTTGTAACCAGACCATAAATCTAGAGTACTAAATACTCTAGCGTCGCCCACCGCATCAAACAACTTCTCTGGCGTCGTCATGGCATACCAGTCTGGCTTGGTTTTGAGATTGACCGGCCTATAATCCCCACACATCCGCTTCTCCGTCCAGTTGCCAAAGATATCCTTTTTCGATGGCACAACCGTACTTGCCGTTAGAGAGCTGAACCAAGTTGGCGGCCAACAACTCCTGGCAACGAGTCTGAACCCCAACTTTCTCAGAGAGACTGAATTTGTATGGTCATCGGAAGATCGGGTGGTCGTCTTCCAACTAGATGTGTGTCGGTTTGCCTCTATATCCTTCCAAATCATGGAGACCAAAGGCAAAACAACTACAATACGAATGTGTAAAGGCTCGTACCCTTCGTGCCTCCGCACCGGTAAGATGTGGCCCCGAATCCAAAGGCCAATCATTAAACTCCGTGGTCTCCTACTCCACCGTAGAAGACTCACCGCGTATCGGCACGACCATTGATTGCACTTGGTAGCAGAGAGGGCATTGATGTGATGCCCCCAAACTCTTCACTCAGACGGGATCCACAGAAAATCCCTTCTTGTGATGATAAAACCGGGCAAAGATATCCCGAGCATCCTCTCGCCCAAAGTCCTTGGCCAAGGCTACAAAGACAAGCTGAGCACGAAACTCCTCAACTGCATTTTTCTTCAAACTAAAAAACAACTCCGCTTCCTCGTTCTCTGTGAGATGTGGCACCACTGCCCCTTGACCTTAGAGTCTGCCACAAGCACGCATGGATGGTCACTCAAACGGCGCTAAACGGCGAAACAGAGTCCACAAACTCAAACGAACGTAAAGTGAACAAGTATGAAATCACTCGCGTAGTCAAGCGTCTTGCACTCTACAAAGGGAGAATCAACGTGTGCAAGTAGTATAAGACAATCCGGAGCTTTACCAATGACAAACAATTACTTACAAGCAAAGGTAATCACTAACACTCTCTAACTCACTCACAAAGCTTGACTTGACAAAGACGTCAAGTCAAGGACGTATGCAGCGCTATACGCACACGCATACAACCATAATTGGATGAAAATCATCCGCGGATGAATGCGGTGCGCCGCCGTTTGTCTCTAAACACCGGTAGATTAGTAACAAACTGATATACGCTAAAACTACGATACGGAGAGGCCCTCAACGCCACGTCCCGTGACACCTAGTATTTCTCATCCGTAAAAAATGGATGGAAATTTGCCGGCTCCTTTTTCATCCAATCGATCATTTTTCATTCATACAACCATATTTTCATCCGCAATTGCTTGTTCTTGCAAACAATTAACTACCCTACCCCCTTAACCTCCCATTTATCCGATTAACCCTCCCCATTGCTTGCACCGATTTTTGTGGAGATTGTCTTATTAGATGCTCGACTTCCTCCACCTCATTCTCATAGTTTGAGTCTTTCATGGAAATGGCTTGTAGCAATTTCTAACAAGATTATTGTGTCTAAAGGACCCAAAATGGGTTGCTTGGCCATAAAGGGTTAACATTGGATTACGTATGATCATCAATTTAAGGAGTAGTCATAAAATCTGAATGATTAATTATAGGAAGAAATAAATTATTGTAGAGAAATAAGGTTCTTACATAATAGAGTTTTTTCTGAATGTAAAGGGAGGTGACCCTGCATATCACCCCAAATCTTTTGGTCTTATGCTAGAAATCGGGACCACATACACATGGTGACCTGACTTGGGAAAAGTGTGAAGGAAGCACCAATTCACTTTTTGGGAAGTTGAGGTACAATAGCTTGCATTGGAGAGCTATAGCTTGCATAGGCTAGGGCCCAAGAGCATTAATTGCCATTACTATTGCATTTAGTTGATGCATAATAAAGAGAGTAAGAAATTTCTAACAATCTATCTTGGTGCACAATAAAATCTCACCTTGTTTGTCTCCTCTCACCTTGTTTGTCTCCTCTCGTTCCTCTTCTGGAAGCACTTCAAGAAGTATGGGTAAGTTGGTTGCAATGTAGCCAATTACTGGAGCATGGCGGTATCAACCTAATGAACATCAAGGACGCTACAACGACGCTCATGACCAAATGGATTTTTCAGGCCATGGAACCGGGGACTTCTAACCTTCATTTTCTTTTGAGGCACCGCATAGCCTCATTTCAGCTTTATGGTGGAGGACGCTGGCCCTGCAGCCTGGAGTTTTTCACCTTGACGAAACACCAAGCGAAAATAGGCTCAAAAGTATGGAACCGTGTAACTGCAGCCTGGAAGTTTATGTTACCATCCCTGGAGTATATTCACCCGTCGAATGTAGACGAGTTTCTTAACTCTAGTTTTTGGCACTGTCCGTCTGTATAGAGCATGGGGCCAGGGTTCTTCTGGCTCTGAGCACTCACTCTGTTCAAGAATGGACTCCGTCAGTACAGGGATGCATGGATCAATCATCACCGTTTCGCAACTTTTGAAGAAGCACAACATGGAGTGTTTGGAGAGGCATCAAGGTGCAATCATCGACACTAATGGCAGGTGGCAAATGGGTGGCATTCTTTAGTGCAACGGAAGCCGTCACCCCAGAATTCGTTGTGCAGACAGGGGAGAAATACCGACCAAGACTAGGATGGCATACAACAGCGATCCCATTCATCAGCACCGGCATCTACAAGCGTCGGCATGTCTTTAGCCGATCCCGGAGGATGCTAGAGAACAAGGAGCAATCTGGGACGTGCGGGGAGACGACTGGCATCAATTCATAACGGGCTAGTCAGGAGAGTTCGTGTTGTGCAGGTTCACATAGGTCCGAAAACAACTCTCGTTCACTTCTTCGAGTACGGGTTACCTTGGCTTACTGCCTGGGATTCGGACAAAGCGAGGAAACAGGCTCCCCTTCTTTGGTCTATGAGGCACAAAACCGTCGCCGTGAACGTGTGGCGAGGTAGGCCGCAAGACATGGTGGATCAGTAGTGCCCTGTCTGCGATTGTGGCACACCTGAGACTGTGTTGCACCGCTTTTGGAAGTGCACTTCGGCGAGACAGGCATGGCGGTGGGGTGCTAACCTCATGACGTTCATGCTCCCTAACAGAAGTGAGCACCCGAGGCAGAACTTTGTTGCTGCCCCTGACCAGCGACACGTACGAATCAACGGACGAGCACAACCTCCTCGGAGGACCAACCCATCCTCGTTCAACAAAAGCAACTCGGAAAGCTCCCTCATTACCGTTTATAGATCACGCGGGTTCAACGTCACCTTGAAGCATGGAATTTTTTCCCACCGCATCCGATGTGTTTTAAAACTCTCAGTCGGATCTGGCTTTTGATGCGTGGCATCATCATCTAGTGTTTATGGAGCGCAAGAAACCACGTTGCCTTCAACAACACGCGATGGACCAAGCCGAAACTCCGTGCCAAGATTTCGCTCGGTCTCAGCGACTATGGCTGGATTGCATGGGCCAAGACTCTCACGAAGTATTTACAGGCGCCGGAGAAGAGTGAGAAGCACACAAAGCGTATCAAAGACCTTTGATGTTGTAATGATGTCCTCGCCTCGAGGATTGATGAGCGGCCCAGTTGGTGTTTGAACTCTAGTAGAATTAGCGATAGGATTTGTTTCAAAACTTATACAAATTAGAACAAAAGCTTTGTATGGAATTAGGAAAATCAATATACACAAAACATTGGAGAGTCTCTTAGAGAAAAATTTCAAATAAGGTTTTAGAACAAACTCATTTATCATATGTATGAAATACAACATAGTATGTCTCATTATATTTGTAGGTATTCATTGTATTTGAGTGTATATGGTGTACTTGGCAATGTATTTCAAGATAAGCTAAGAGTTCTATAACTCCAAGTCGTGATTTGGTTCTCGAAAAATGTGCGTATAACGTATGTGTGCAACTTTAAAAGTCGGAGTTCATAATCTAGTTCCTTAAGGATTTCATTCAGAGACCAAAAGTGGTTGCATAGTAACAAAAGTATGAACACCTCAATGCTCCATTTGCACTTGACACCTAAATTGGCCGTATTCATTAAATTGAGACATTTCACAGAGTTTGAGACTTCCATCTCTACTACTAACGAGTTCAAAGACACTCATTTGAGACTCTGAAATGTCTCAGTTTAATAAATATAGCGTTATTGTAGGTATAAGCACAAGTAGGAAAAGGAATATGGTCAGCATGTGAACCTAAATTCATTCATTTGGTACCTTCACTCATACTTGTATTAGACTGCATGCACCGTATAGGCCAAGTAGCACGGTGTAGGCGAAGGGAGGAAACGTGGCCTTGGGCAGGATCCTCCCTGGCCAGGCTATTGCCGCCTGTGCTCCCACCTGCATCGTGACTACAACATGCCATACAAAAATATTGGACGTTACGTCTTGTCTAGTTAGTTCCACGTCCCAAAAATCTCCCCATCCGATCAGCTCTGGTGAGCTCTCAACTAGGATTACCTTCGGTCAATGCCCCTTGCTATGCCACCAACTCCACATCAACTTCCCATGAAAAAATCAAGTTTGGTTGTTCCAACATCTTTGCTGTACAAAAAGGAACTTTGCGGTCGGGAGGTTGGCATAAAGAGAAGCTGACTGGCGTGAGCTGCTCTTACACCTGCAAGTGAAAATGGGCCTTAAATGGGATATTTTGGTTGCTCTTGTACAACTTTTCATGAGGTTGCAATCATGTTCACATGGAGAATACTCATTTACCGATTCTATATGTAATAGAATTGTCACTGCAAGTAGCAAAAGCATTGCTCCTCACTTAAGAAGTGTTGCCCTTTACCCATTGAGAATTTGGGAAAGGGCACAATTGCTTGTCTCATGAGAATAGAAATCATATTCTCGTCTACCTCTTATCTTCTTACATGTATGTACAAAATTTCAAGAACTGCAATTTAAAACTGCAACTATGGGAACGTGCCCAAGATTAGCAAAAAGCCAACCTCAGGACAACTCCACACACACCATCAAATACACACCATCAAATAGTATGTCAAAACAAATTCTCCACAAATGCCACTAATAGTCATTCAAAATGACCGGTTTGCTACAGTACTATTGTAGTGAGTGGATGACTTTTCTCCTCGTTGGTACCATGGCTTGGATGTATCACGCAATGTATCCAACTCATGTTCATCAACACACCTGAAACCAGCAGCTCTGCATTTCATACCAGTATCACTCAAAATCCGTTGCCAAGGATATATATACAGTATGCTACACTGTCCTCAAGCCATAAATCCTCACAACAACTAATTTTGTTCCAGTGAAAGGCTGCTCATCTTTATTTAATTCTCACATGAATCATGCTAACTGCTTCACCTTCACCTTTGAATCGAGTGACTGAAGCTTGGAATCCAAAAGCAAGCAAGCAAGCTATTTAGAGAGAAACAAGCTCCACTTGTACACGATGGGATCCGCGATGGCCGATGTCAGGAGTTCGGCAATGCCATAGCCTCGCCAATTCCGGAAGTACCCCGTGCCGCCGGACACGCTGCACTCCCACGTCGGGGGCGCGTTCATGAAGTCTACTAGGCCGCTTACCGTGATGCTGGACTTGTAGTACACGGAGGCGTTGTTGTAGACGTGGTTGCTGTAGAAGAGCACGCCGCCGTCCGGGATGCCCCCTTTGTTGGTCACCATCGCCGTCCCCGTGCTCTTCCCGAGCATCGTGCCGTTCTCGGTCGGCGCGTCCCGCAGCGGACTATCGAACACGAAGAACGTTCCCCATCCTACCGCGCCAGTCCCATTGGAGCCCGTCCCGGCTGCTGGAAACAACGTCCCGTTCGTCCCCGGGCCCCCTCTCCTCTCGAACAGGTAGTACGTCAGATTGACGGCGGTGGCGTCCTTGGGTTCATGCACCTCAGTTGCTGCAACATCCATAAAAATCAGGTTTTTGCACTCACAGCTGTACGCCGATCACAAGTAATCTGAGCAGCTTCATTGTGCATGTCTACTCTATTAACAAAAGACAGACATATTGGCCAACATGAATTGAGAGCCATTTCTTAGATGTCTATCATACTTACACATGCACTTGTTTGACAGTTGATTGGATCTTCTACAAATCTATCACAGTAGTTTCTTTTTTCTTTTCATTGAGAGCTCTATGCTAACAACAAGCTAAAATCAGGAAAATAAAGAGAACTCACAGTCCACTTTACAGTTCTCATCATAGACTAACACTGTTAGTCACTGTGAATCAAGAGGTAATGGTTACTTATATAATATGCATGTTGATTGGATTTTCTACAAACACTAGTAGCAATCCTGTTGTTTCTCACTCCAAAACTCAAGAACTGACACCCTTCACTCGTTCAGTCAAAAATGACAGGTTTCTTGCTGGTGACAATGATACTCCATCCGCATGAAGGATTGAAAACTCTACTTTTGAATCATGATGTAAGGAGTGCTTGCCTGTAACTGAAGTGTGGGGGATCATGCATAGGACGGAGCACAAGATGAAACACACTGGGAAAACAGAGTACGACACCATGTTCACGTACTACTCCTGACCTGTTCCACACACAAATGATCACAACTTACTGGATCAACATTATTGAGCTGGGAGCTACCCCGTCTGCGTGCAGACCAGACATAACACATTAGAACCAATGGTGGGCTGGCCATTTTGCCATCTTTGATGAGAAACATATTCCTACATAAGTTTGGAGTTTCTCAAACCTTTCCAGAAGGCGGTAATGAAAATGAACTGAGTGATTGAAGGTTACGAGTCAGACTGGCGGAATTGGGGACCATTTTGCAAAATTTACGATACAGGGACCACCAAAGCTAGTGTGAATATTGACAATGCCATGAGTTTAGTCTTACCACATGAAGACTAGAAAACACCATTATTGTCTACTCAAACTCACACCTAAACCATGAATGTTGACGTTGTGTGACGCTATCAAATGAGACTCCACCGTCAATGCCTAATCAAACTAACAACCAACACCAACTTTACAGATATCTCAAAACGAAAACGCCCTCAACGATGATCAAAGAGAAGGTATTCGTGACATGAGTGAAAAAACAGGCATGGTTAGTTAGAAAAAGAGTAAATCACCACTGAGTCTTACAAGTGATTTGCTACAACTGCGCAAGAAAATGAATGACTGCAAGCAAGGGACAATGTGAATCTGGTCTTCGAAAAATTGCTACCTGTGAGCAGTAGAGATGTAGAGCTCTGTATGAAAATATTGTGGTATGATCTCGGACACGAAGTGCGTTGTTTATACTCGCACCGTCGTGAACTCATAGCATCGAATACAGTTCCAGGAACAGATTGCCCATGCAGTGTTTTTTCTTAGCACATATTGCCCATACAGTAAAGGGGCTATAATGGACTGCTCCTGTAAAGTGGGATAGTAATTTGGACACTGTCAACAATTATGGACATGGGCGAAGGTGCCTGTGGTTTACTTACCATGAAAGTTCCTTCATCTGTTTGAAACTGTAAACAAAGGTGGGCGGGATTTACAAGGTGCTCTCCAAAGACGATGACTCTTAGTCTCTAAGTCAATAATAATGTTGTTCCCTTGCATCAATTACATGTGGCATGTGCCCATAACTTTGAGCTTAGGAAACATTCTAGCTAGGCCCTGGGTTCCATTGGTTGTTTTCATATAGAATCAGATTGAAACAAGCGTTCATCCCTGAGGGTTCAAAATACGTCTTCGTTTTCCACGTGGAATGAGATCGATTCCTTGATTGATAAGTGTTGTTATTAACCTGGTAAACCATGTGGTAAAATCGGTTGTTTTCACTCATGTGAATCAGCCCTTTTTTTTTGGACCCGTGTCCCTCCTGCTGGCTGCACTGCAGAGGCCAGTTTTTGGAGGGACGAAGCCAGAGAGGTCAGATTTCTGACAATCTGGCGAAATTTCGCCAAAAAAAAAGCGCTGATGTGAATGCCTCCTCAGCCCCTTGTGATTCGTGTGTCTCCTGCATTGAAACTACACTAAAAATCTCATTTAGTGTAGCGGATTCTAATTACAAACCCGTACACTAATTGTGAACTAGGTAATTAGGGTAGTGACAAAATAATACCCTAAATGCCAACTACAAGACTATTTGTCGATACAAGTAAAGCTTGCAAAATATATTTTTTCACTTGTCACGTTTAGTGTATAATTAGTAGACGAGGGGTACTAGAAAAGAAAAGGTCCGAAAGTTGAGAGGTGTTAGAGTATCTTAATAGCAATCTTCGAAAGCCCATAACCCACTCATATAGTATCCGAATTGGGCATATGAGGTGGTTTTTGACATCTACAGAAAATGTAGATGTCAAAAGACACCCTATTTATTTGATTTGGACAAAATTTGAATGAGTTATGACCATTTGAAAGTTGCACATGAGGAAAAGCATGGGCTGGTTGGCAAGAAATCAGAGTTAGGCGATTGATTAGGGGTATCATTAATGATAGTGGCGGCTAACACCAATTATCAACTTGGTCACAAATAGTGTACTAGGGTAGGTACACTATTCATACCACTACACTTTATGAGATTTTTAGTGTAGTTCCGGTTTGGCAGTTCAAATTGTTTCTGGTTGCGTAGCCAATCACTGAGAAAAAGGTAGCTCTTCTTTCTACACAGCTTACTTCATTCTACACAGCTTACTTCATTCTACACATGACTGCTTGACGTGCTCTATTTGGTCATATTTCATTTCTGTTTTGCAATGAATTTATGCACGTGACGAGATGTATATCGTGCATGTATCAAAAAGATCCTATAGTTACATCAAAAAGTTCATCTCGGTTGTTTTTAACCCCTAAGTGATTGGGCCTTGTGCTTCACCTAAACTGCCACTTGAGATAGTATTAGACTTATTCAAACGCCTATTTACTATTTTCAACCGTTGGATCTTCAAATTAACCATTAAAAGAAGACACCCTACACTTTCTGTAAACATCGACTGTATGGATCAAAAGATATATGCATGTTGAAGAGTGCAAAAATGTTTTTTCTATTGTGCCCAGACTGGTTTAGCATACTTCGACTCAAGCTGATGTCATATATTTCCATTCCACATTGCATAAACTCAATGGATCTATGTTCTACCTTGTGTCACGTCATTGCACGCCAAAAACCACAAGTAATGGAGGTGTGTACAATAAGAAAAGTGGACTTGCAAAGACTAGGGGTATAGAAAGTGGAACTTTACTTAGGAAAGCAATTTTATTTTTTAAATAGATAAATAATTGTTGGATCTAATATTTGAATGGTGGATATAATGGTGAATATAATGGTGAATATAATCGTTATGTCATATTCTGACAATAGAAAAAAACTCAAAAAAAGTAAAATCCTTATTTTCTATGCGTTTTTTTAGTGAAAACAATGAAGGTAGCCAAGAACTTTCCTTCAGTACTACCCGCCTCAAAAAGGTGCAATTGTCAACTCTATAGTAGCACTATTTATCTTTACAATATCATGCCCAACTCCAAGAGAGTCGAGTTTTTTATGTTTGAAGCACCTTTATTTTTTTCTATAAGTCCCAAAAATAAAAATGCCCGCAAAGATAACCCATATTTCTATTAACGATAACAACTTCAAGAAAATTATCTTCAAAATTGGATTTTTAGGAACTGCCCAAAATTGATTGTCTCCCTCGGGGACAAATTGCCGTTTAGGAGTTACTCAATGGAGTAGGGAATCCTCTAAATTCGCTTGGTCCTTGTGGGTTGATTGTCCTAAGTTTTGTAAACAATTGGTCCTTAAATGTTCCTCTGAAACGAAATTAAAATACATCAAGACCAAGGGCATGCGACCCTCACACAAGAAAAATTTAATCAAATTAATTGGGGACCTAGAAGAAGTCTAGGGCGATCTTCATATTCAAAATACCACAATTTTCAAGGATATCCTTTAGGTCTTGGATTCTCTGTTATAATGCAACATGGAAATCAATTCTAAAATAACCCACCGCATACACTTACATGATTGTGATTTTCATATTTCTCTTTTAATATCCAAAGCTAATTAAAAAAAATACACTTTAGTATGATACATCCTTCTGCCTAGGGCAAATTGACCCCCTCATTCGTACTTACCCGAGGTGGGCCCCGTCTTTCTAGCATGGGGTCATTTTTCTGGCCCTCTTATATTGGGGGGTCTAGAGGTTTTTTTGGAATTTTTTTGGACAAATTTGGAGCCCACGGCGATTGTTTACCTTGGTGGACCCTCCTTTGCTATGAGTAGGTCCCTATCCAAAAACAAAATAGGGGCCAAGTTTGGCTCCACCACCTTGTGGCCCTCTCGGGTAAGTACGAACGAGGGGGTCAATTCGCCCTGGGCCATTCTTCTACCAGACTGTATGATATGATAAGATAAGTGTTGTGAGATTATATTAACTTGTGATGATAATTTTACAGTAAAGGACTATAAATAATTTTCAAAACATATGTTTCAAATTTTGAGTTCTTAGTGAAATTAATACATATTTACATTTAATGATTTTTTTTCTATTCATTATCGTAAAATTTTGTTGATAACTATCAGAAGACATTCCATGCAAAAATTGCATGGAATTGATTTGTCTCCCATAGATTTTATGGTCAAAAGCTTTTAAAAAGCTTTTAACCTTGAGGATTATGAATAATAGCATTTGAAGCAAGTCAGAAGTTTTATTGATCCTAATTCTAGAAGGTCAGCGTAGTTTGATTTCGTAATGAGTTAAAATATTTGCACTATGTAAAGATGTCATTCTTCAACTCAGAATTTAATTGACATGGAGTAAGTATCCGCCAAAATTTAGATGTAGTGAAAATGTCTAGTATATTCAAACTAATCTTGCAAGGAACAAAATTTTTAAGCAGACCATATATGTTTAATTTTCTTGGTGAAGATTGTTTCTTATAAAATCATAATTTCAACACTAAATGTAAAAATAAAAAAAGTTTTATTTGAGTGACGCAGGGAATTTTGGCAAGAAAGAAGAAGAAGATCTCCAATAGTGTTTCTGTAAACTTTGAAAACAAAAAAAAGATTTTTTTGCAAAGTGCTTAGAAGCTTTGCTTCCACTTGGAGTGGAACATTTGCAATAAATCTTGACATGCATTCAAATATATGAAAAAATATCATGTTGATTACTTGTATATTAAATCATAGAGGTAATAGAGGGGCCTAGTTAAATTGTGTGAAATGCCTAGGTTTAAGTTCAAGTACTCCATATGGCAAAAAAATCATCAAATGACCTTCAAAAAAGGATATATATCCACAAATCTTACTATTTTCCACTATTACCTCCACCTCCATAGCCTTTTCTTATAGTTTCTCCTTCAGGGTTGCAAAATCTTGTTGTATACTTTCTTCTCTCTCTTCTTTGGAAATTGACTTAACATCTAAAGGCCCGCAACATTCTAGAAACCAAACTCACTGAAAACTGCCTGTCTCAATGCATTCAACACAAAATGGAGCCAATTTCAATGCAATCAACACAAAATGCAAATAAACACAGTTTTTACATATCTAACCAAAGAATCTTGTACTAGGATTTTACAAGTGTGTGGTAAATTTTTTGTTTAGTTTGACCACACGGATGGAAATATATTAGCCTTTGAAGTGTGATAAAACTCTTCTTGAGGTCACACTAAACACCTTTAACAAACTTCGACCACCTTCAATGGCAAATTTTTGCACTGCGATTTGTGATTTTCTAATTTTAACTTAAAAAGGATCATGTTAGGCACATGTGCACCAAATTTTAGAAGTAGAAGAGAGGTAGAAGGTGTCCTTAAAAATCTTGTAATGCATCTATGTGCTAAGAACCAACAATACAAGTCTTCAAGTTTTGCATATATCATATCCTTCTCATAATTTTGAAATTGAAAAATCCATACTCTAGACGCAAAGACTTCTATTTTCTTTTTAAGAGGATTTTCTTTTTATGGAATTTAGAGTTGAATAAAGTTTTGCTACACTATTTGTTATATGTCACACTAAACAGCTGCACTATTTATATATGTTAGTGAAAAAAGTTTGTAACTTTTGAACCGTAAGTCGGATTTCTACAAAAATTATGTCTATAGGAAAGCTATTAAAAAGTTTCCCATTCAATGAAAAAATCTTAGAAATTCATGTCTAAAGTTGAGATCGTAAGACCTTATACAAACTCAAAATGTCCTCTTAGGGGATGTTGGGCCTTTAGGGGTTAAACGTACCTGTCAATGTTTTTAGTCTTGTCATTTTTCTCACAACAAACCAAAATCATACACTCAAGCACCAGAATACAACAAAAACATGCACCAAAACACCAATTGTTCTTTGCAACATTCAAAGGAAGAGGAAGAGAAAAGAATGTGTCAATTATAACAGACGCCATATAATTTGAGTAGTTGTCATTATGAGTTTCAAAGAGATATACCTCCATCTGCCGCCAAATCAATGACATCTTCTTAAAAAGTCAAATTTCACATTTTTTGAAGGGTAAAAATCGAAATTTTTGTTAATGCAAAAGAAATTGTTGAACCTACTTTTTTGACTTTAATTAATTATTTGCGGTGTAAGTACCAAACTTGGCCTATGCTTATGGTAGTATGTTTATAGCAAAAGGTTTTCTTGTTATAATATAAAAAGAAAATCATGTTAATTATTGTGTGTTTAAATTTTGCCATTGGTAGTGGAGTGCAACCCTTTTTTTTTTGGCAAAAATGGGCCAAATAGCAAAATAAAAAACCCATGACAATGGGCCTTTTGTTAAAAAAATTGGGTTAATTTTTGTTTTAGCAAGATGGCAGAACTGAGGTCCTCAGCCAGATGGCAAGCCGCTTGTTGATGGATGGGCCACCTTAAGGGGACGCGGAGCTTGCCATAGACCATGTCAGGCTCTAATTTAGCCATCCCACGTCATTTAGTCAGGGCCTGTAGCCAGCCCTGCTAAAGTAAACTTCTGCAACTTGTCAGCCTATGCTCCAGTGCCCACGCAATAGTCACCCGACGTGCCTCCCGTTGTGCAAGGGATCGTTGGCCTCGGCATGCACTTGCCTTACTCTAATACCATATCTTACTCCATCTAAGTTTCTCTACATCCTCTCCTAGCTCCTTCCTCCTTACTGCCCTACAGAAAAGAAAAAAAGAGCCCTCGGCCAAGGGCCAAAATTCTCTACCCCCTAAAATCCTGGTATTTCTCATCCGTAAAAAATGGATGGAAACTTGCCAGCTCCATTTTCATCCAACCGGTCATTTTTCATTCATACAACCCTATTTTCATCCACAATTGCTTGTTCTTGCAAACAATTAACTACCCTACCCCCTTAACCTCCCATTTATCCGATTAACGCTCCCCAATGCTTGCACCAATTTTTGTGGAGATTGTCTCAATAGATGCCCGACTTCCTCCACCTCGTTCTCATAGTTTGAGTCTTTCATGGAGGTGGCTTGTAGCAGTTTCTAACAAGAATATTGTGCCGAAAGGACCCAAAATGGGTTGCTTGGCCTTAAATGGTTAACATTGGATTACGTATGATCATCAATTTAAGGAGTAGTCATAAAATCTGAATGATTAATTATAGGAAGAAATAAATTATTGTAGAGAAATAAGATTCTAACATATTAGAGTTTTTTCTGAATGCAAAGGGAGGTCACCCTGCATATCACCCCAAATCTTATGCTCTTATGTTAGTAATCGGGACCACATACACATGGTGACCTGACTTGGGAAAAGTGTGAAGGAAGCACCAATTCACTTTTTGGGAAGTTGAGGTACTATAGCTTGTATTGGATAGCTATAGCCTATAGCTTGCATAGGCTAGGGCCCAAGAGCGTAAAAGGCCATTACTGATACATTTCATTGATGCATAGAAAAGGGAGTATGAAAGTTCTAACAATTTATCTTGGTGCATAATATAATCTCACCTTGTTTTTCTCCTCTCATTCCTCTTCTGGAAGCACTTCAAGAAGTATGGGTAAGTAGGTTGCAATGTTGCCAATTACGGGAGCATGGCGTATCAACCTATTGAACATTAAGGACGCACAACGACGCTCATGACCGAATGGATTCTTCAGGCCATGGAACCGGGGACTTCTAACCTTCATTTGTTTCTGAGACACCGCATAGCCCCATTTCAGCCTTACAGTGGAGGACGCTGGCTCTGCAGCCTGGAGTTTTTTGCCTTGACGGAACACCAAGCGAAAATAGGCTCAAACGAATGGAACGGTGTTACTGCAGCCTGGAAGACTATGTTACCATCCCTGGAGACGAGTTTCTAAACTCTAGTTTTTGGCACTGTCCGTCTGTGTAGAGCACTGGGCCAGGGTTCTTCTGGCTCTGAGCACTCACTCTGTTCAAGAATGGACTCCGTCAGTACAGGGATGCATGGATCAATCATCACTGTTTCGCAACTTTTGAAGAAGCGCAACATGGAGTGCTTGGAGAGGCATCAAGGTGCAATCATCGACACCACTGGCAGGTGGCAAATGGGTGGCATTCTATAGTGCAACGGAAGCCGTCACCCCAGAATTCGTTGTGCAGACAGGGGAGAAATACCGACCAAGACTAGAATGGCATACAGCAGCGATACCATTCAGCAGCACCATCTACAAGGTACGCGAAGCGTCGGCATGTCTTCAGCCGATCCCGGAGGATGCTAGAGAGCGGGGAGCAATCTGGGACGTGCGGGGAGACGACTGGCATCAATTCATTATGGGCTTGAGAGGAGAGTTCGTGTTGTGCAGGTTAACAGAGGTCCGAAAACAACTCTAGTTCACTTCTTCTACGGGAGGTGCGACAGGCTCGAATGGGACCAAGAGCGATATCAGTGGCACAGCAACTCACCGCACAGGCGGAGAAGAGTGAGACTCTCACAGAGTGTTTACAGGAGCCGGAGAACCAACCCATCCTCCTTTAACAGAAGCGACTCGGAAAGCTCCCCCATTACCGTTCATCGATCACGCGGGTTCAACGTCGCCTTGAAGCATGGAATTTTTTCCCACCGCATTCCGAGGCGTTTTAAATCTCTCAAACGGATCTGGCTTTTGATGCGTGGCATCATCATCTAAGGTTGGATGAACTATAACCACCAACTTAAGCTTGCTGACCTATTTATAGCGTTTGTATACGTGGTAAGACATTTTTTGGGAATTAAAAATAGGATTTCATAAATATTGCAATTGTCGTGACCATTTATTTCTTCATATTGAAATTGCTACAAATTTTCAAAGCGGATAGTAAGCCGTGACCCATTCCTCGACATACAAAACTCTCTACTTCCACACTAAGTTGTACTAATAACCACTTCTACATTGACTAAAAACCGGCAGCTTTGAACCAATCATGAACTGACACCCAATCATATCTGACTTCCTAAAATTTCGGAAATGGGGTGGGTCTGTGGTGGTTTTGGTCCACTTTAGCTTGTCCGTTTTGGGGTTCGTGGTGGTCATAGGTCATCCAACCTTAGTGTTTATGGAGCGCAAGGAACGACGTTGCCTTCAACAACACGCGTTGGACTGAGTCGAAACTCCGTGCCACTATGGCCGGATTGCATGGGCCAAGACTCTCACGGAGTGTTTACAAGAGCCGGAGAAGAGTGATAAATACACAGCGTATCAAATACCTTTGGTGTTGTAATGATGTCCTCGCCTTCGAGTTGATGAGCGGGCCAGTTGGTGTTTGTACTCTAGTAGAATTAGCAATAGGATTTGCGATAACTCTAACACCATTCTTTTAACTAACAACTATTTTGGCCGAGGCCGTGCGTGGCCTTGCCGGTCGTGGCGGGGTTCTGTCGTGTTTCTTTTCTTCCTTGCAGTAAAGGTCTGCTTTGCTTGTGTCAAAAAAACCAAAAAAAAAACACTTCAAGAAAACTCAAATGTGACCTTTTGGAAGTTTCATTCTTAGTGATGGATTTAATGAGATTCTAAGACTTTCAATCCACTTTAATTCCAAAACCAACCAATGGGTTCTTCTAAACTACCCCATGTGGTGCTCATATTTTAAGTATGCAACCTTTTAACCCCTACGAGCTCATTTAATCCTTGGGGGATTTTTTTGTTTTGAAGAAAAAAATACTCTTTTTGATATTTTTACAATAGATTTTCCCAAATAATATCTTTGTGGAGTAGTGTTTTTTAGTTTTTTGGATTTATAGTATGAAAGTTATTAGCCTTCAAAGTCAAATTGGGGACTCTAGGTAGCTTCAAAACTTTAGCTATAAATTCTTAAGAACATTGAGATTTTTCATACATATAGAGATTCATATTACCTTCTTTGAAAATGTCAACAAAAATTCTTGTCTTTAATGTAAAAAAACATTTTCATCCAAGTCAAACATTTTGACACATTGTCAGGTATGGTACCAAAAAAACTTCTTCTTTTCTACATAAAACCTAGAGATCTTCATACTTTTCACTTTTTATTTTTTAGACTGCTGTAGATAGTGAAGAACTTCTAATTGATTGTTTGGATTGTCATTTTTCAAACAAACTAAGTTCATAAAAGAATTAAACGTGAATTGGCAATTTTTGAACCTCCAATCCTTGCACACTTGATTTGAATGTGCTATAGGGTCTTTTCTACCTCTAAAAATTGTTGTACAAGGAACTAACATTATGCTCTATACAATGGTAAAGGATTTAGACCTTGTGTACAACAATAATTTGACACCAAGTGATTTCAAAGTCTGCTGATCCACTCAATGCAAGGAAGAAAATGAACCATTTTCTTGACTTCAAATGCTATAACCTTCATTTTGAATATGGTATGTTCATGTAAGATGTGGTGGTTTACAACCAATAAAATATGGTATGTTCATGTAGGAGTCGTTTTTAAGATCTTGTGGTTCAAAGTCCAAAACTATACTTCAAAACTAGATTTTCTTGCCTCTTTGTGACAATGGCAGTTTTGGGGTGTTTTGTGAGGGAAAATGCCTTGGGCTCTTAGGGGTTAAAAATTGGAACACTTTCACATACCTTACACTAAGAGGATCTAAAGCTTGGATTTCACTTCATGACAATTTTTGCTTCAATAAAAAAATACTAAATTTTGATTTATGATGGTGTATATGATGTTAGGTCCTTGTATACCATTTTTTTACT
The DNA here is from genome assembly GCA_963971425.1 of Bryoerythrophyllum caledonicum. Taxonomy (NCBI): domain Eukaryota; kingdom Viridiplantae; phylum Streptophyta; class Bryopsida; order Pottiales; family Pottiaceae; genus Bryoerythrophyllum; species Bryoerythrophyllum caledonicum. The sequence continues at coordinate 25,744,362 of OZ020522.1, forward strand.
TTAAGAAGAACTGAAGCATTATTTTAAAACATTGTACTATCAAATGGTTCCAAAATTGGTGATACACATCCTAGTTTCTTGAATGAAATGATTCCTTATAAATTGAATAAAAATAAGAAGAATTCCAATCTCCAAAGGGAACTGGCATGAATATTGTGTATGTTCATTCTCTTCACTAAGCATATGGCCACGGGATATCGGTTGGTTTAACCCCTAAAGTCGAAAGCCCTCAAAACTGCCAAAAACCCTCAAAACTGCCCTCTTTCAATGCAAGGTGAAAATTTTTAACTTTTGACAAATTTTCGAGTATGTAACCGTAAGATCTAGTACCTAACTTGTACATGTACATGCATACCGAATCTTAGATTCAAATTCCTCTCCATTTGGGAGATCATAATGTTCAAAGTTGAAAAAAAAGATTTTTTCCTTGCTGTAGAATGGAAAACTAATGTTTTGGGGGCCAAAAAAACCAATTTTGAAAGGAAATTTGACATGAGGCTCTTCAAATTCTTGTTTCTATGTGAGTAAGGAATATGTCCATATAATTTTTACCCTCATAGGACCTATAAAACCTAAAGAAATGCTTCATTTTTCACATGGAGGTATGCTGAAATACAAATACAAATGCCCATTTTCTACAATTAAAAAGGCATGTAAAAAATTATCCGATTGAAAATCCAAACGGTGAGATCATGCTTTACTACCTCTTTTACATGTACGAAAAACAAAATTCGAAAAAAAATAAAATCTCAATTTTTGGTGAATTTTTGAAGTTACTGCGATCTAATTGATTTTGGGCAGATTTTGAGAATAATTGAGCATATACCGCAGTTCTGGGCAGATTTCAGCATGCCCTAACAGTGTTTTCAAACTTTGACCGTGAATATCTCCTAAAGTATGAGGAATTTTGAAGCATGAATGGTGTCATTTTAAAGGTCTGGGAAAACTCTACAATCTTCCATGGTAATAACTTCATACGATCTAAATTTAGTAACTGAGAGCCTGACCAGAGTCAGATCGACCACATTCTGGTCGATTTCGACTTTAGGGGTTAATAGAATTACTTCCCCATTTCAATGGTATACACTTTTCTACACTAAGTACTTTAGAGACAACTAACTTGCCATCCCCTCCAAGGACCTTGTGGGTACCCATACAACCAAGTCTTGAGACCCCTCACCATGGTTGGGTGTTAATAAATTGGAAATTCAATGGTGAGGACAAAGCCCACTTCAAAACTTTAGTTCATTAGGGTCTAATTATTAAATTCTAATTCAACAACTTCAAAGATTCCAACCTATCACATAATCTTCTCTTGTTAACCAATATTTTTTTCATATATACTGCCTCACGTTCCCAACATGCAAAGTGCTCAAGTAGGGTGTAGGGTTTAGGGTTCAGGGTACTATTTAACCATAATCTTCCAAGGGTACAAGAAATGCCCAGTATTGATGCACTTTCCAGGTACCTACCCGAGCAGGTTCCTCATTACTTTCAACACTGATTAAAATAGCAACTTTTCATGGTTAACGTCGTCAGATTCCATACGTTTCCATACGGAAATTCCATACGAAAGTACGACTCCATACGAAAATTAAATAGCCTGCCTTAAGGGCCAAGGGAGAAAGACAGCGGTCCAGATTCAAAACTCAGAAATGGAAATACTTATTAAAGGTACTTTTAAAAATACTATAAAGATTCCCCAAATCATTCAAATAACTAATCAGAGCTCGGCCCAGTTCCTTCGTCAGAAGCATGCAATAAAACTTTTCACCTTTGTCAGCCGTCAAAAAATCAGTTCCCCCTCCGATTTATACCCGGGCTATGACGGGGCTATACCTGTATGATACGTGGGCGGCATTCGTGCGGGTGCCACAGCAACGACCTCGATAGAACAGAAGCTCCGACTGTCGCCTCTGTGTCTGCAAAGTGTCGCCGCGCGATGAATATGCGCGAGGTAACGGACGACATCGCTTCCTTGCAGCTTACCAAGTTCAGAGCGCCGAAAGATGCTCTGTGGATGCAAATCGATCATGTGTTGCAGTTTCTTCTCTGAGAAATTTCTGTCTGACGTCAGAGGTCAAAGTCGATATCACGATTTTATGAAGCTCACTCATCTGGCCACCATGTTCTCTGCTCTAGATTCGCAAACTTTATGTCTTTGAGCTATTAGCGGACTTGCGGAAGGTTGCAGTATGAATCTGGGAACTAGTGGTTGTTTTAGGGCTCTTTGTTGTGGGACTCGGACCTAGAGCTAGGAATGCAGCAGGGAGTGGACGGAACTGGTGAGAATTTTTTTAGGTTGAGATCAATTCTCTGAAAGTACTCTTGTTTCCATTCCTGTGGTCCTACCAGTATGGTACGGAAATGCGGTGTCGGAGCAGTGGGCGCTGCTTTATAAATTGATTTTTTGTACTTGTTGAGTTCTGAGTGTGTGGATGTCAGGTCACGGTTTCAGATTGGATGCTTTGGGGTTTGCAGTCTGTCGGAGGTAGGTGTCCGTGGAGGATCACTTATGACGTACGTGTAATTTGTTTCAGTTATGCAAATCCATGGAGCCGTGATCAGGTTTGTTGCAGTTTCCTGCAGCCATGAGCTCGAGTGGTTCGGGAAGCTGGTGAGTGTAACATTCTGAACTTGATTTGTGATTTGTCGCAGCACTGCAGTTTTGCCTTCGGTTGTTTTCCAGAATGTGGAGCTCAATAGTTTCACTGTGAGCTTGAAGTAAAACTGTTCTGGGACCAATAATGTTCTCGTGACCTTTATTCTAAGGGTTGTCCTAAAATCATGACAAAATTTGTGCAGCAATCAAAAGTTTTTAAAAGTTGTCAAAAGGTTGTCAAAAGTTGAATGTGAGCTTCAAGTAAAACTGTTCCTCTTGTTTCCATATTTTGTCTCTCAAATTCTCGTAGCCTTTCTACAAGTTTTATCCTGAGATGCCGATCATGTAACAAATCGTTTGAATTATGTGAGAATGTTACTCATTTTTCGAAATCTTTTTCTCAAATCTCATGACCTTTGTTCAGGTCTCTAATCAGTTAGATTATTAGTATGAACTAATCCCTGGTTCAGTCTTTCTTTGTTGCTGCGCAGATTTCTTGAATCATTTCGAAGTTGTTTCTAAGCCTAACAATTAGAAACGTAGCCGCTCAAATTCGGAAGTCATGGAGGGAGGCAAGGTCAGTGCCGACGGGGGGATCACACCGGCATCGATGATGCCGAGTCGCAGCAGGAGAGCCTCGAACTCGATCTCAAGCAGCCGGCGCGAGAGCTTCAGTTACCCGGGTATCTCCGGCTTCGGCACGAACCCGCTGGAGCAGCAGCACCACTCCAACCGCGACGACGACGAGGAGGCCCTGCGCTGGGCCGCCCTGGAGAAGCTCCCAACCTACGACCGCATCCGGACCTCCGTCTTCCAGAAGCACACGGGCAGCGTGCGCCAGGTCGATGTCCAGGACTTGTCTAGGACCGATTTCCACCACCTCCTCGGGAAGGTCCACCGCAGCCATGACGTCGAGACCGAGAACCTCTTCTTCAAAATGCGCCAACGCTTGGATAGGTATCAAACGAAGAAACATTCCGAAAACATTCCCTCGGAAACTGATCAATATGGATTCCTTGTGTGTTGACATGCTTCGTGTTTTCTGATTTCACAGGGTTGGGATTGAGCTGCCGACAATTGAGGTTCGCTACGAAAATTTGACGGTCCAGGCGGACTGTCACGTAGGAAACAGGGGGCTGCCGACGCTTTTGAACGCCTCTCGGAATTTGCTAGAGGTGAGTTCACGTAATCAATCAGCATGGTCCTGGATTTATAGAAGGGAATGCATGATGATCGATGGTTTTTTTTTGAAACAGAGTCTTCTTGGTGTTTTTCATCTTGCTCCAACCAAGAAGAAAGTGCTGACCATTCTGGACGACGTGAGCGGTGTCATCAAACCTGGCCGGTATGGTTCTGTCATCTTCCATGGTTTCTTTTCAAACAGATTTGCCCTTTCCATGATCTAATCTCTTCGCTGTGATATTGGTGCAGGATGACCTTGCTGTTAGGTCCACCAAGCTCCGGAAAGACAACGCTGCTGCTCAAACTCGCTGGAAAGCTCGATAGCAGCCTGAAGGTGAGTAAATCATTGCCCAGTATTCTTTATTTCTTCGTGTTTTCTCTCTCTCTCTCTCTCTCTCTCTCTCTCTCTCTCTCTCTCTCTCTCTCTCTCTCTCTCTCTCTCTCTCTCTCTCTCTCTCTCTCTCTCTCTCTCTCTCTCTCTCCCCTTTTTATTTTTTTCTCATATGCTTTTGCAGGTGAAAGGCTCCGTGACGTTCAATGGACATACGCACGACGAATTCGTCCCGCAGAAGACTGCAATGTACGTGAGCCAGAATGACCTTCACAACGGCCAACTCACGGTGCGTGAGACGCTGGACTTCTCCGCGCGAGTGCAGGGCGTCGGAACACAATACCGTAAGTAGTTTTCTTGACTTGATTAGAGTCTTTTCTGTGTTGGTTTAGTGCTGAACTTGCATGCTTGCGCTTCAGATTTGCTGGAGGAAGTCATGAAACGGGAGAAGGAGGCCGGCATTCGGCCCGAGCCCGATGTGGACACCTTCATGAAGGCCATGGCGTTGCCGGGCTCCAATGGCAACCTCGCCGTGGAGTATGTCTTAGCGGTGAGCAAAATCCTAAGGCTGTTACGTATGTTCGCGTTCTTGATGAGCTTAGATTGTTGTAACATGCAGGTGTTGTTGAATCTTGATGAGGTAGGGTTTTTGATGAGCTTAGATTGTTGTTCTTGAATCTTAACAAGCTAGGGATGTTTAATGCCTGCAGTTGCTTGGACTTGACATATGCGCGGACACGATGATAGGCGATGAGATGCGGCGGGGGATTTCTGGAGGACAGAAAAAGCGAGTGACGACCGGTTAGTGAGAAAACCTGTGTTTAACTATTTTCATGTTGTTGCGAGGAGAAATGAGATGTTCTCCGATTTTTTGCAGGGGAGATGATCGTCGGTCCGACGAAGGCGCTGTTCATGGACGAGATTTCCACAGGATTGGACAGCTCCACGACATTCTCTATCGTGAAAAGCTTGAGCCGGTTCGCGCACGCCATGTCCGCCACGGTGCTGGTGTCGCTGCTGCAGCCGCCGCCGGAGACGTTCGCGCTCTTCGACGACGTGCTGCTGCTCTCCGAGAGCCAGGTGGTGTACCATGGCCCGATCGGGAGTGTGATGGAGTTTTTCGAGTCGTGCGGGTTCAAGCTGCCGGACCGGAAAGGCATCGCGGATTTCTTGCAGGAGGTGACCTCGCGGAAGGATCAGGAGCAGTACTGGGCAGACAAGAGTCGCCCGTACCGGTTCGTCTCTGTTAGGGAGTTTACGCAGGCGTTTAAACGGTTCCATGTCGGGGTGAATATGTATGAAGACCTTGCCGTGCCCTATTCCAAGGAGAAAAGCCACCCGGCGGCGTTAGCCATGGAGCGCTACTCGATCCCGAAGCTTGAGCTGCTCAGGATCTGCTTTCAGCGTGAGCAGATATTTTTCAAACGAAATGCGGTTGTTGCCATTGTCAAAGCAATTCAGGTGAGGAAATCACTTGTCCTGTTTGTGGAACTACACCATAGCTCAAAAGTCCTTCTAAATGACGCAAACTTTTGCAGATCACGGTTGGCGCATTCGTGTCCATGACGACCTTCTTCCGCACTCGGCTCCATCAAGATGAAGTTGGAGACGGAGTCCTTTACGTGAACGCGCTCTTCTTCGCCATTATCATCTTCTTCTTCACAGGATTCGGCGAGCTTGCAGGCACGATCCAGCGACTGCCCGTGCTTATTAAGCAGCGTGACATGCTCCTGAGCCCTGGCTGGGCTTACACGATCTGCACCATGATACTGAGCGTGCCGTCATCGCTGTTAGAAGTCGGAATCTATTCGGTCATGACCTACTTTGTCACCGGATACGCGCCCGACGCAGGACGTTTCTTCAAATATTACCTCGTGCTGTTCATGATCCAACAGCAAGCTGGTGGCATGTTCCGCTTCATTGCTGGACTGTGCCGCACAGATACGCTGGCCTTCTCCCTCGGCTGGGTCATGATTCTCCTGCTTTTCATGCTCGGAGGGTTTATCATTCCTCGCCCTGACATCCCCGTCTGGTGGCGATGGGCGTATTGGGCCACGAATATGGCATACGCCGAGCAAGCTATCAGTGTCAACGAATTCACCGCCCCTCGGTGGCAAAACGTGAGTTTCATTCCACTTCATGAATCTTTTTGAGCTCTTACATACTCATCAAATTGCAAAAGATGTGCCGGTTCTGCACTTATTCTAATACATTGAGTTTTTTTGTGGTTTTATCAGCCAAACCCTGCGGATCGCAGCACCCCTCTGGGAGTTGCGGTTCTGGAAAGCCGTGGGTTGTTCCCTTATTCTTACTGGTACTGGATTGGAATTGGAGGCTTGGTCGGGTTCTACATTCTGTTCAACGTGGCTTTCACTCTCAGCCTGATGTTTATGCCTGGTAAGTTCATAACTTTGCTGCACTTGTTCTTCGTTTATTCGTACGTCACACGAAATCGTATTAAGACTAACTTCGCATGTAATGTGCAGCAATTGGGAAGCCTCAACCCATCATGTCCAAGCAGGAGCTCGCTGAGAAAGAGGCAGCGCGTACCGGTGTTCCTTTGCCAAAATCAGCATCCCAGTCGCAGTCTCGATCTCTGTCGAAGTCGACGTCTCGATCTTTGTCGTTATCAGCTGCGATGAGTGCAGCTGGACATCAGACCAGGACCAGACGATCTTCAAAAGCTTTTTCAGACAATGAACACGGGGGCGCTGGAATTGAAGATATTGTGGTTGATCGCGGGATGATTCTGCCGTTTCAGCCATTGAGCATCTCGTTTCAAGACGTTAGTTACTATGTTGACATGCCTGCGGTGCGTTCCCTCTCGACCCCCCTTACAGTAGCGCCTATCAAGATGTAGTGAAGCCTTGTCGTCTCTTTCTAGAGCTATAGCTCTTGGTCTTTCATGTTGTGGTCCATTTCTTAAAGGAAACTCATTTTCGCTGGTTCCTGTTCCCGTCGTCCTGCAGGAGATGAAGTCTGCAGAGGTCACTGATACGAAGCTTCAGCTCCTTTCGGGAATTACAGGAGCATTTCGACCGAGTGTGCTTACGGCTCTTGTAGGAGTTAGTGGAGCTGGGTGTGTTGAACTTCCTCCTAGACTCATTCCTTGATACATTTGTCGTTGCATGAAGAACGAGCTATTTCTACTAGCCCCGTTAGGATTTCAACAAATGCGAGTATATGACTCGTGAGTATTGTTTTTGCAGAAAGACAACATTGATGGACGTGTTAGCAGGACGGAAAACGGGTGGTTACATCGAAGGCGACATTCGAATCTCAGGCTACCCAAAGAATCAAAAGACATTTGCCCGCATCTCAGGATATTGCGAGCAAAATGATATCCACTCTCCTCAAACTACTGTTCGTGAAGCCCTCATTTATTCCGCTTGGCTTCGTCTCGCCACAGAGGTTGATGATTCTACAAAAATGGTAATTGGATCAGTCATAAATTCAGCTGATAGAACATTTTCCAGATCTTATTTACAAAGCATACAACCTGATTTTTATCCAAACCTCGCACTTCAGATGGTCTCTTTCAAGAATGATGACTTGATGTTGACAATATATGCAGGCCTTTGTAGAGGAAGTTCTGGAGCTGGTTGAATTGAAGCAGCTAGAGAATGCTTTGGTGGGATTGCCAGGCATCACAGGGTTGTCGACGGAGCAAAGAAAGAGGTTGACAATTGCAGTGGAATTGGTCGCAAATCCGTCCATTATATTTATGGACGAGCCCACTAGCGGACTCGATGCTCGGGCAGCTGCAATTGTCATGCGAACAGTTCGCAACACCGTCGACACAGGTCGCACAGTCGTCTGCACCATCCATCAACCCAGTATCGACATTTTTGAAGCCTTCGATGAGGTATCTAATCTTCTGAGACTACAGTTGATGATCTTCTCCATAACCTCTCTCGAGTCATAGTCATAAAATGGTTTGCATGATTCATTCGAGGATTCCATCTTAGATTCCTCGCTTCTTGTGCTGAGTTTCCTAATCGATTGTCTCGCAAAACCTTTGTTACAGCTGTTGCTATTGAAAAGAGGAGGACGTGTGATCTACGCAGGTGAATTGGGTCACCATTCTCAGAACCTGGTTGACTATTTTCAGGTTTGACATTCTACCCCTTGTCCCAGGAAATTTCGATTGGTCTAGTTTCTGAATTGAGGTTCTTATTGACATCTCTTGCTTTGTGAAATGCCTTAGCCGTTAAAACATGGCCAAGTGATTCAGTAGACAATGTCTCATCTTCGTTCATTGTTGCAGGCATTTCCTGGGATACCGAAAATCACAGATGGGTACAATCCGGCCACCTGGATGCTGGAAGTGTCCAATACGGATAAGGAGAATGAATTAGGAGTCGATTTTGCTGAGCTCTATTTGAAATCATCTCTTTATGAGTAAGTTTTCTCTCTTTAAAGGTCATCATTCATGCTTGATACACCATTAGTTTTTTACATAGTTTACGTCTAAGTATTGAAGCAATTTGCATTTTGTTGAGACAGGCGCAACAAACAGCTTGTGCGTGACTTAAGCGTGCCAACCCCGGGATCTCGAGACCTGTACTTCCCGACCGAGTACCCGCAGTCTTTCTTCAGTCAGCTGCGATGTATACTGTGGAAGCAGAACATAACGTACTGGAGAAGCCCACACTACAACCTTGTTCGTTATGGCTTCACGCTCTCGACTGGTCTTATTTGCGGCAGTATTTTTTGGCGCGTTGGGCAGAAATAGTACTCTTCAAAACTTTGAACTCAATTATTTTCAGTTTGAAACCACTTCTAATAATTTCAGAACAATCCACTTTGTTGATTTCTTCTCATGAATTTCGTGTCCTCTGCCAATCTGTTGACTGCAGTTCAACGTCGCGAGAGTTGACAACGACAATTGGAGCGTTATATGGTGCCACGCTGTTCCTTTGCTTCAACAATGCTCAAACAGTGCAACCCATGGTGAGCATCGAGCGCTCCGTCCATTACCGAGAAAAAGCAGCTGGGCTGTATTCCTCCGTTGCTTATGCTCTGGGTCAGGTACGTAACTACCATTCAGATGGTCTTCTTAAAGTGGATTCTTTTCTATCCTGTTGAAGCTTAAAATATGTGATTGTTGAAACAGGTGTTGATCGAGGTTCCCTACGTGTTGATTCAAGGAGTCATGTATTCGCTCATCACATACGCAATGCTGAACTTCGAGTGGACAGCCGCGAAATTCTTTTGGTACCTCTACATCACCTGCACTAGTCTAACAGCGTTCACGTACTACGGGATGATGATGGTGGCCATCACTCCGAACTTGATCCTGGCAACGGTCTCCAGCACATTCTTCTACACAATATTCAATCTCTACTCCGGCTTCTTGATCCCTCGTCCTGTAAGTTCCTCGTACCAGCTGAAACTTGCCGCTCATATTCCAGTACTACTTGATTAACCTCGGTTGTGTTTTTATTGTGTGACAGTACATCCCAGGGTGGTGGATATGGTACTACTGGTTCAATCCGGTGGCTTGGTCAGTGTATGGACTGATCGCCTCTCAGTACGGCGACATAGGGTCAGACATTACTGTTTTTGGCGCTCCAACGACCACTGTGAAGCAGTATCTGCGAGATCAGTTCGGATTCCGGCACGACTTTCTCAAGGTTGTCGGCCCGATTCTGTTTCTGTGGCCTGTCCTTTTCGGGGCTATCTTCACTCTTGCTGTCAAACGACTGAACTTTCAGCGGCGGTGAGACATGCCAACTATCCATGACGACACTGTAAGTTTTTCGTCTGAAGTGTTATTTTTATATAAGAAAATTAGGGCGAAAGAGTTGCTAGTACTGTGTTCAGAAATAGGGTAGCGTTTTACCCCCAGATAGCGCTGTAGCGTAACACAGTTTTGTATTGCGTAGGAGTCGGGACCGACTCATCTCTATCATAAATATTCCTTGACTTAGGGTTTAGGGTTTAGGTTTATGAGTGTATGTCGTAGGAAGGGGCAGTAATTCTATTCCTCTAACCTTTGTCTTGTGGATAGAAGCTCAAGACACTTTATCCACACTCCTCCCCTTTGAAGACCAGAATACACCTTTCTTTCAATACCATTCACTCTACAACTAAAGTTGACATAACTCTAAGTGAAATGTTTTCACAAACTAAGTAGACAAATTCCAGATCTTAAATCTTCATTGGCAATTGAAGATTTCTGAAAGATGCCATTGTAAAGAGCATTTATCTGTGGTTAGCCAATGCAACACAAAGTTCTCCAAATACCTATTCTTAATTATTCATGAGTTCCTTTATGTGCTTCCATTTTTTGATTTTATACTTCATGAGTCAAGATAGGACAAACTACACTATTCATGCCTTGAATGCATTTGACACATCACAGTATTGGGCCAAAAGAGAAAATCAACTTCGTGCTACACTCATCCCTCTCATAAGTTACAGCCAAATCTAGTGCCGGTGGATGGAGGTGGTAAGAACTGAGCAGACACTAAAAAGTTAGTACACTAAACATCGCATTAAGTGTAGTCACACAAATAGTGTAATTACCCTACTACTCTATTTGCGAACTTGTTCACAATTAGTGTTAGTTGTGGCAAGCTTTTTCATACACTACTTGTGATTTTATTCACTGCGGCAAGCTTCTTCATACACTAATTGTGCACAAGTAAAAAAAAAACACTCATTTTTACTCCCATTCATATATAGTGTAATGTTTCACATTTAGTGTAATGTTGTGTCATTACACTAATTGTAATTCTTACATTTAGTGTAAGGATTCGTATTTAGTGTAGACAACACTAAATGCAATGTTTAGTGTAGTGGATTTAGTAGAGATTTGGTAATTTCATCCATCCGCTATCATTTTCTAAAAGTGGAGTGCCAAAAGCCGCCATATTAGGACATTGTATAAAACAAAACCAAATCAGTAGAAAATCACACAGCAACGAAGCGTTTTCAAGCACATCATTCCGTGGTACCATGCCAAGTGTACATCCTAACATTAGCAGCTACCAATCTGCCTCGGTAGCATGTCATGAACCTCAAAATGGTGATTTGAGGTTGAGACATGTTAGCAGTGGTCACACCATAGCAGTGATTAGAACTTAGTGAAGGTTATAGTTAGTTAAGGTTATAAGTTAGTGGCATTATAATTTATTAGAGGGATGAGTGTATAGGATTTCAAGCTTTATATAAAAAGAATTGATGGAATTCCAAAATAAATTACCAATAATCACAAAATTAGTCCTATGCTATAACAATTGTAAGTTTGGCACTTTTGTCTTCAATCTCCTAATCAACTTCTGTCCAATTTCAACACATAAACAAACAAACAAAAATGTAAGAAAAAAATTTACAACGGTTCAAAACATATCACCATCTAAAAAATTTGATAAATTGAACCTAACTCAGATAGAATTGAGTTAAAGTACATCAGTTCTAACGATAAAGCAAACAAAATTGATTTGTTAAATTGAACGCTATTTTCAACGGAAAGTGGAAAACAAATGGATTTCATAGTGCATGTGATACATTGAAGTTGAAGTAAGACCTTCTCCCCTCAAAGGTAGCACTTTTGGTTTGGCATTCCGAAAACGTTTCGGTGAAATTTTCTAGGGCAAGAGCTGGTGAGAAGAAGAAGAAGTTTGTGGATGTGTGACTCGATTGAGCATCTGAATGGTTTGGTGTTGCAGTGTTACTTGCTGGGTTATCCTTTTATTGAATGTGATGAGGTTGTGTAGAGGTTGAAGTTGAGGTCCAGAGCTGGAAATTTTAGTTATTGAGATCTAGTTCCTCAAGTCTTGATGATGTGATTTTCGAGTGAACAGCAGCAGCAATGGCGGGATTGGGGGAGAAGGTGAAGCAGACGGTGGAGCGAGGGTTGGGCGTGGTTGGAGGGAAGTCTGGCGCTGGGAAACGCATCCTCATTGTGGCCACCTCTCATGACAAGCTTGGCAACACCAACCAGGCCACCGGATGCTGGTACTACTAACTTCCTCATCTCAACGTGATCTCCCTTCTTCTGCAGAGAATGAAATAGTTGATATCTCTAGAGAGAGATTGACCAATTTAACTTCTTCCTGAGCTAGTAGTGTGTTTTTTCCCCTGAGCACAAGTGGTTATTTTGAGCTCTTCCTGACCCACTTTTTGATGGCAGGGCTGAGGAACTGGCCGCTCCTTACTACATTTTCAAGGATGCAGGCGCTGACGTGACCGTTGCGAGCGTGAAGGGTGGAAAGATCCCAATGGGTGGGTTTGCAATGCCTCATTACAGATGCATTTTGTATTCTCACAAGTCATTTCATAGCCACTGCACTGATTATTGTATGTAGTGTGTGCCTGAGCTCTCATACTAATTTTGACATGCACTAAAGTGACATGTCTGATCTTCTCAAGGTAGTAGGCTAGGGTTTACCTTTGAAAGGAGGAATCAAGGATAGCGTGCCCTATTTAGGTCTTGATGGCATATTCACTATCGTAATTAGTGCACCGCATACCTTGCTGACTCCAAAATCAGTGTGAGTTTTTGTTATATTAGTGCTTCTCTCACATTAATACTCATGCTAAGTCGTTGATGTGGTTTCTTTTTTTTACTGATTACTTTGTGTTGTGCAGATGAGGCGAGTTTTGGAGAAGGCTTTGTGACTGATCACGTGAAGCGTTATTTGGGAGACGGTAAGGCTTGTGAATCCACATTTTTCAACCAGCATCTCAAACACTCACATGAACTCATCTGATACAACCTTTTTTCTCTTCTTGCAGAGGAGCTGAAGCTGTATGTGGAGAAGTCGCTGTCTGTGAAGGACGTTCCCGGAGCCTATGACGCACTCTTCATTCCTGGTACAAAAATGTCTATCTGATGATTCTAATGCAAACTTCTTAGAAGGGGGCTAGTCGTGGATTTTCCTAGGGTCTTGTGCACCCGTTCGTCGTTAAAGGGTTAAAGGAGGTCTTCATTTTTATCTATGGAGGTTGTTAAACTACGATTTCTTTGGTTGTTGTAGGTGGGCACGGAATTGTGTTTGATGGACCAGTGGATGAGAACTTGATTGCTGTGGGGGAGAAGTTTTGGGCGGAAGGGAAGATTGTCTCTGCTGTGTGCCATGGGCCAGCTGCTCTTGTCTCTATGAAAGCTCCGGATGGCACCCCCATCGTCAAAGGCAAGAAGGTAAAGAGTGCTAGTGATTGCTTCTACTGTTTTGCATCACTAGAGTTGTTTGTCAAGTCACCCCTTCTTTTGATTTCAAATACTAGTTATTAATCCTAAGTGAGGAAGAACTTGGTGGTGTCTCGAAGTCATTTTTTACACCTTTGAGAAGAAAGCAGGGATGTTTAGTCACCTTTGAGAAGAGTGAAAGCAGGAGAGATCATGTTGTATTATGAATCTTAGCTTAATCGCCTTTGAGAAGAAAGTAGGAGAGATCATGTTGAATTTTATGAATCTTATAAGTGGTATTTTTGTCTCACTATACAAGTAACTCAAATATGTCTATCCTTGAGTTTGAGGAAAGAGTTTTTTCACTTGTTTTTGGTTTGTTTGTTGTGTCTCAGGTGACCGGATTCTCCAACGCTGAAGAGGCAGTGGTTGGCAAGACTGACATGGTGCCATTCCTTTTGGAGGACAAGCTTAAGGAGCTGGGTGGACTCTACGAAGCTGGACCTGATTGGGTATGTCAATTGATAAAAAGAAAAATGATATAAAAAGGATTGAAAACCGTGAAAATATAATAAAAATAAATATATTTGATGATATCTTGTTACTTTCCAGCCATTTAAAACCACTTTATGTTCAATTATTTCAGAAAAAATCATGTTTTGAGTGAAAGGTTTACATATATTTATTTGATAAGTGACATCTCTACTTCAATTCTAGTAATGTCATTTATTCACTTGAGGTCTATCAAACATCAAGCTCAGTCTTTTTATAAATATTATCGTCTAGAAACTAGTTCTTCTAAGAGGACGCTTACTTGTATATTCTATAGACAGGTTAAGAGTTTAGAGTTTAGGTTAGGGCATAGGGTTTAGGATTTTTGTTCTGAGGCGATTTTGTAGGGTTTTATGTGTTTTTTTAATCAATTATTCGGTTGCATTGCACCATCCTAAGCCCGTCGCAGATGGTTTATGTTAGGGGTTAGAGTTTAGTGTTTAAGTTTTGAGGGGATTTTCTTGGTTTTCTGAGATGATTTTTTAATTATTTTTTGGTTGCATTGCAGCATCCGAAGGCTGTTGCAGATGGGCAGTTGATCACAGGGCAGAATCCGGGTAGCTCTGCTCTTGTGGGGGAGCTTGTTCTCAAGGCTCTCTAAAGGGAACATGTTGTACTTTGTATATTTTGATATAGGGTTTAGGGTTTGATAAATATTGTAAACCCTCAATTTGAACTATAAAATTTGTGATATTCACATGATTACAGTCCAATCACTCAAAGATATTTTCAATGATATAATGTTAAAAACTTCAAAAGCATACATGATTATGAGAGACAAATACAACCAAGATCTCTCCAGCCTTTGTTGTAGCCTAACTCTTTAAGACCTAACAACCATATATAGGTCGTTTTGGCATAAGAACCTTTGTAGCAATCGCAATAGGCCACCTCAAAGGAAAAAATTACACCATGATTAGAGGTGGAGGATGATGGCCATCTATTGAGACAATCGCCACGACAATTGGTGCAAGCATCAGCAAGTTACAATGATTTCTGTGAAGTGGAACTGTAGATTATTGTGCTGAAATGTATCCAATGGGTAAATGCCATTCCGTGTGATGTAGAACAATCTAGATTCTCTTCGGCTAGAATATCTCATCGGCCTTAAAGAATTACTAGGTCTTGAAATGTAGATTTACTCCGAAGCCTTTTAACTTCTAATTATGTAGAGGTCGAAGTGCTTAAATAGGATACAAATCCAAAGATGCCACTAAAAGTTTATGATGACTATGGTTTCTTATTGTTTTGAATTTGTAATCTCAATCAACACCTCAGTTTAGATGACTTTAGAAAATATCATTAGATAATAATGTATATGTCTATTGCACAACTTCATAACAGAATCAATTTAGATTTCATGATTGTGCACAAAAATGCCTACGTATTGCAAAATGTGAAACAAGTGTAATTCAATTAATATATTGATGTGCAAGATTATTGAAACATAAATATACTTGACTTCATTACTTGGAAAAACTTAAGTTGGCTTCTAACATTGAAAGGATTACTGAGGGTCCCAAGGTAGGCTTTGCGAGACTCCGACAAGTTTCCATGATTGTAATTTATATTTCCAATTCTTAAAAAAAATTATGAAGATGCAAGAAGATTAGAATTGCATCGTAATATAGTTTTTATTCCATCAAACCCATAGAAGATGTTTAAGCCATTCAAAGTGATTTTTGTCTAAGGCAAACACCTCAAATTTTGTCTATTAAAACAATTTCTATCAAAACAACAACATTTTAATTACCGTAAATTTCATGGAGGTTGTGACACTTTTGACACACCTAGAAATTCATAATTCAACATATACTACAATATCTAAAAACACATAATTTGGTTGCTCATAATTTAGGATTTCAACATCTAACAAATAAAGTTTCAAGTTGAGTTTTGTTTCATTCTACAATTTACCAATTGTTGAAAAGACTCTATTTGGGATAAATTGAAAAGAAACCGGAGAAACAAAGAAGCCCAAAGGCCACAAGCAAAACCGGTCAAGAGCCTAGATACAACATGAGCCACGGTCTAAGGCAAGAGTGATGACAACTAGTGGAGGAGGAAAAAAACAACAACCTAGCAAAGAGCAAGGAAACATAACAGAAAACCCCAAGCAAAACACCAACTAGGTAGAACGCAAAGAGCTTCAAGAAGAAAAAGCGTCAACAAGTTCACAAGCAAAAGACAACTCTTCAGAATGACCTAATGAGGGGCGCTGCATGAGTGGAAGAACCTTGCTTGTGTTGACTAGAACTTGACACCGATCATGTTGATAATGATAAATGTCTTGAGAGGGGAAAGTCTCATGAGAGGAGCAAGACAAAGGAACTAGAGCTTGACCAAGGATGTGCCTCCGCCTCCAGCAGGATCAAGTCAACTTCAGCCTCCAAGTTGCAAATGATGGCAGGGAGGATATTTTCAACATGAAATTTAATAGCAGCCAAACGCCCCTCAAATTTAATTAGTCGAGAACAAAGGGAACAAAAAAGTATCAATTGAGATTGTGAGGAAGATTCACTCACATGAGATTTGATATGAATGTTAGAATCCTCCGTAGGTAAGCTTGGTTGAAAAAGACTTGAACAAAACGATATATATCTATTAGCAAGTCACGAGGAAGAAAGTCCTTATGCAGGATTGCGTTCAAGAAAGTTTGATTTCACGGCAATAGAAGAATTTCATGAATTTTGAAAGGCTTCTACCTTTTGTTGTTGTTTTGGAGACTTGTATTCACCCTTGTTGTTATTGGTCAACTCTTTCCAAGCACCCAATCCAACTTGAATGGTCATTTTCCATGCCCAAGAATGATAAACACCCACAAGAAAGTCTCCATTCCTTAAATCAAAGACACACTTCTAACACCATAACAATTTACCAACTGCTCAAACTATGAACCATTGTCAAATAGAACAAGTTTTCAATTAAATGATGTAATTACAAAAAAATATCAAATAAAGTCCAAAATTTGAAATTGGGAAATAAAAAATAAATGATGATTCCAAGAAATGAATAATTGGAGTGCATATGTTCCTAATGAGTGACAATCTCATTATAAAATCCCCATGAGCATGATTAGACGGTTTATTCACTTGAGGTTTTCCTTTCAGATACTTGAATAACAAGTTTAAATCTTCAGGATCTACAAGCATATCTTCCCCTCCATAAATTAATAACATTGGTAAAGTTGGTGGAATTTTGGATACATCATATTCTAGTGGAACTGTGGAATCAGGGAATTGTAGATGTTGATGTTGTCCCAAGCTCCATAATAGTAAATTCTTAATTCTCCCAACCAAACCCTACAAAAACAATATGAACTTGTGTATTAGTTAATGTACAATAATATTCAAATTCAAGCATATAAAAAGGCATTAATTCTCTTGTAAAGCATAACATACTGAAAAAATAAATTGTGCAATGTTTTGATTGATAGTGGTTGTAATGAATATTTTTCTTAGTAAGCAATTCTTAATTGACTAACATAATAATTACGCCTTGTAAACAAGAAATAATTAATAAGTATTGAAAGTACATATGTTTTCATAAACTACATCCTATTCATTAAAAAATTCATGTTATTTTAGGTATAAAATAAGAATCATATCCAATGGATATTATAGAAATAGCCATATATTTCAACATGTATTTTGAGTCATGAGGTCTTATGTATAATCTATTTGAGCACAAAATAAATAAGATTCGAAAAGAAGATTTAAATACACAAAGAAGATCTAAAAATGTTTGCCCAACATCATTGCAAAAATTTTGACACATTTTACATTGAATAAAAATTATTTTATAGAAAATAGCATATACAAATCACCATTTATACTTGTGTAAATATCAATGTTTGTTTGAAGAGAAAATTAGTACAAACAATCTATAGCACTTACTTATTGGCATTGAATTCTCCTACACGTGTCAACAATTAAATATGCAAGTATAAATAAATGCACCAATACTAGATAATACATATTAATATTATCAATCAGTACAATAAATTAAATAAAACTATAAAACAATATGTTTGTGCATAAAGAGATAGTATTATTTATCTAAAAATAAATAAACAGAAAACTAGTAGCAATAGATTAGTCTATATAATTCAAAAACTTAGTTACATATGATTAAAAATGTACTACAAGAAAAAACTTGATAATTATATTTTAATGTTGAAATTGGACCAAAGAATAGATTTGATAAGTTATCAATACATACAACATAAGAAAAAAAAGATTTAGGAAGTTCATTACCTCATCAATATGTATAAGTGCAATCTGCCCGGTGGGCATGGACTTAGCGGTGGAACGAATGGACACTTTATTCACGCCAGCCCCCTACGGAGACCGGCGTTCTTCTTCTTCTCCTTATAAGTGCAATAATTTTGATAATAGTAGAAAGGACATGGCTTACAAAATCAATTGGAGCTATGTAATTACCATTTGAAATCACATTTTAAAAGATTTATTTTGCAAAATATTCCAAATGTTGACATAGTTCATTACAAATAATTATGTTAAGTATGGTAAACACAATTATAACATTCTTGAGTATAACAATTTATTCTGTAAAATTAATAAACTTTCCAATTGTAAAATATACAATGACGACAATATTTTAACATAATAATATTAAAAAATACTAAAATTTCCATAATTTGATAAATATCATCAAAGTAAATCAAATAACAAAAAGATATATTTAATGATATAACAATTTATACGATTTTAAAAGTACATAAGAATAACCAATGTAATCGATTGATTGTTTAGAATGGTTGTACAAAGCACAGAACACAAGTTTCGGATCAATAGGCGGGAGCCTGTAAACACATTGTGTTTAGGCAACGAAGGGCTGGTGTGCTTTTGCCTCACGTATTCGGAAGTCTACTTCACATTAGAAATGTCAAATTGTGACGTGGATAGTAAGTAAATTATTCCACGCACAATTAACATCTGATTCAACCAAATCACGTTGTGGGAAAAGAGCAATTGCTTCTTCAACCGCTCTACCACCTTCGATCCATCCGTACGTCTTAATATGCACCTCTCAGATCCAATTGTTTCTAACCCGCAAAACCATATTAATGTTTGAAGAAATATATTAATCAAAATAGTTCAAATTATCTTAATCAAAACATATAATTCAAAATATGTAACTCAATTATGATACTTTGTTTCCTTAAATATCCTATTCATACTATTCATGTCTTTTAATTTTGGAGGGCCCAATGCATATTTGGTTCTTTTGCTTTTCTAACTTTAGGATCACTTTTGGTTATTTACAACTCTCTAGCCATATTCATTTTTAATCTTTTATGCCTATATTTATTGCTGCACATTTCACCTGTTACTTTCGATGATAAATAAGACAACCAAAATATCATGCATGAAAACTAAACAATAGAGCATATTTTCAACAAGAACAAATGATATAGAGTATTCTCGTAGCTTCTATATAGTTCCTAGTGCCACCAACAACAAGCCCAAATGAATGCTACAAGGAATTCCAATTAGTGCAACACTTGCTTCCATTTCCCTTTGCACCTTGCCAAGAGCTTTGACCGCGCTTGAGGTGGAAAATTCATGAGCATAGGATGGAACTTATACTGGAGTAATAAGCGTCTGATTCCATAATGAACTTGAATCTATAAGGCTCGATTCCACCCACGGCGTAAAAATAAAAAAAAACACTTGCTCACTTATCTAATGAATTATTGTTGTTGTGTTAAAAGTGCATTCATTGCATGTTTCAATGTGTAGAATTTCATGTGGAGGCGGAGTGAAAGTGTTTAGGGTTTGGGGTTTAGGGTTTAGGGTTAACAATGCATACTTTATACCTTGGATGATATATTATTTATTAAAAACCTTATAGACAATACAAAAATTGAATAAAAAATAAAAGTATACAAACCTTGTCACTTTTAGTGTAATGAGTGTATCCATACAAAAAGTTGCAAGTACAGGAATTTTGGATCTAAACTTTTTATTCATCATTAACAATCATAAATGCCAATGAATTGTTGATTGGATAGTAGATTCATTCTCTCCACCTTGCATCATATACATTATTTCAATTTAAATTCTTAACATTATTTGGTATTTCCAAAAAAATTAGACATTTATATCCAACAATGAAATATAAAGAAACTATACTGAAATCTTAATTTATGTATATATTACTAAATTGTAATAAAATTCAAGTCAAAATATTTTCATCCAAGTTCCAATAAAAAAATTAATGTTTTGATATAATTTTAATAAATTTTAAATATAAAATCAATACATTTATGAACTAATTCAAGAAAATATTATTTAGACTAAATTCAAGCATTTGGTTTTAATATTTTCAATTCTCATTCATGATTTTTAATATTTTTAATTTAAGTATCTAATAACTAATTAGGCATTTTATGATAAAGGTGATACTTATTGATTTATGATTTATCGATTTGTGGTTTACCTATTGTAGTTCTTTACTCATTTTTTTTAATTAACTAGTTTTTATGAAGTAATTGTAAAAAAAAACAATATAAAAATATTATAATGTTCAAATTATTAGTACTTGCGTATGTCCATGATGGAGGAAAATTGGAGCTTTGTTTTGCCCCATGCCCTTCTTTCTATCCTTAGAACTAGTAATCTGACGGTGTCTGTGCAATTTGAATTGCCAAGTACTAATTATCAAATCTATGAAGACATTTAATGGCGGAAAGATGATCGATTGTCAAACTTGATTCATTTTTGACAATCAAACAACTTATCTTTTCTTGTTTAATGACTTAAATCAAATGATGATCAACTTCTCATGTGATCCACAGACACCGTCATCTTCAACACTTCGATTTTTGCGGTAAAATTTGACCTTTCCTCATCCAAATCTTGAACATCCGCCATTGCACAATTCTCTTGTCACAAAACTTTGAAATTTGAATGTATACCGTACTCGTAGGTCGGATTAGGAGAAATTTATTTCTAAAAATAGCCGCAAAAAGTTCTGAGACTGTTCATCAAAACATTATTTTTGAACTCGGTAAAAAACAAATTTTGAAGAATACTCTATTTTCAAACTTTGACAAAATTATATTTTTAGAAATAAAAGCATTATTTGGCACAAAGATGCCAAATCCAATCCTTAGGTACGGTTTTATTGTTTCAAACGAGGATAGTTATTTTGGTTCTTCGTTGTAGTTAAAGGTTTAGCAGACTTTGACTTCACTTGATGTAGAAAACTTCCATTAAAAAAGTTTAAGATTTTAAACGGTCTCAATGCATATGATGTTAGTTCCTTGTACAGTACATCAAGTTTTAAAGGTATCAAAGAAGTGAAGCAAATGAAAAATCAAGCAATGAAGAGAGCTTCAAAAATCACGAACCATATTTTGATTTGTAAATAATTTATTCTTATATGTACATTCATTCATGTGTATATTAAAAACCCATACAATAAAATGTAAGGTCCATGCTGCTTCTTAACTCCTAAAGTTCCTTGACAATTGCACACCAAAAACACTTGAATGAGTTTAAACTTTTTGATTCTAGTGTACAGAATGGAAAAGAAAACATTTAAAACCTTTATTTCCACTTCTAACCATAGGATCTTACAATTTTTAAATAACATGCGTACAAAATTTTAGAAACTTTGTTTGCACGGATTGAAAGACATTTGTGTTTGAAGTAGAGAAAAAGGATCATTTCCCCCCCTGCATTGAGAGGATTAGGTGACTTTTACAATTTTACTTCACTTGGTGTCAAATTTTTGCACTACACAAGGTCTAGATTTATTACCATCATGTCAAGCATAGTACCATTTCCTTGTACACCAATTTTTAGAGGTAGAGAAGAGGTGTAGCATATTCAAACAAATTGTACAAGGAGTGGAGGTTCAAAAATTGTACCACAATAGCTTCTTCTTTCCACATAAAAATTAGAGATCTTATTTTTTTAAAAATTATTTGTCCAACTACAAGATATGGTGTAAACCTTCTTATTGAGCGTTTGGAATTTCATTTTGAAACATATAATTTAGTTCATCATAAAATAAAATGTGCAATGGCAATTTTTGAACCCGACAATATGTAAAAATGATTCACTCGGTTTAAAATGATTCTTTACACTAAAGACAATAAATATTTGTATACAATATCAAAGAAAATCATATTATTATTGTATATGAAATTTTTTAATGTTAGTAGAAACTAGCAGAATTCAAGGAGCTCCCAAAAGTCCCCACTTTTGCATTTAGAATAGCACAACTTTTTCTTCGAAAGGTGTAAAAAAAATTATATTTTCACAAAGCTACTACATTGCCGCATCTTCAAAAATTCTTTTGGAAATTCATGATCAAAATTGAGACCATAGAAATCTGTCTGAAATGGAAACGCCCCTCTAGGAGGATCTTGACCTTATTGGATTAAAGCGACAAAAATCAAATGGGAAAGAATCAAGAGCTCTAATTTTTAAGATGAAATGAAATTTATTTTGTGCACCTTGTCTAAAAAAGGTAAGAAAACTTTGACTCGTCTTGGAGTTAAATTTTTACATTTTGGAAGGTAATTAAGTTTGAGAATCTTAATTATAACAAAAAAATACCTAATACATGTCCAGTGAAGCGAACCTAGGCAAAATCGAGTATATAATAGGTATCTACAGTAAAAAAACAGATATCTAATGTAAATTACATGTATATAAGTAGTGAATAACAAGTCTATAAGTAGGGCTAAACATCCACACTACCAAGTTCACACACAAAAACACACTGCAACATCAATCCAGAGTGGCAAATTCTAGTGAAAAGATCTAGAATTTGATCCAAATTTATTGTTGCTATCTAGTACCAGAACTAAGTTGAGACAAATTAACGTGAGCCAGCGGTTGTAGCAAGAGCTGGGGCAACTCGGAACACTCAAAGCGTTGGTGAATCCAACAGAGGGAGGAAGTTGGTAAGCAATTAGGGCAAATAAGGAAGGAAGGGCGGATGGACATTTTTTTGTCAACTTGTTTTAGGAGGTGGATGCGAACAAGGTGGGTGGTACAGCAACAAGTCGATCAACAACATCAACTAACCTTACATAAAGTTTGTTTAGAAACTATAGCAAGGAAGTCTCTTTGGCACTGGCTTTCCATTTCATCATTGAATTTTGTGTAATATGCATAGCAGACTTGGCTATGGTCCGTGTGAGACCGGAGAAATCCCTAAGTTGCTCCTCCACCAAGTGCTCCCAAATGTTTGCTTCTCGATTTGGGCGGACCGGAAGGGACATGTATCACGTTGGAACATGATATTACCCCTATATTGCCCTTGCCCTGTTGGAGATGACAAATATCTACACTTGAATCAAATAAAATGATGTTACTTACTTGTTTAAAAATCTCATATCTAATAAAAGGTCATAGAAAAAGTTTTTGGAGTTGGCCTTTGGCAATTCTTTTGAAAATGGCATGAATTTTTTCAATACGTATATTTAAAAAAAAATCCATGTAGCTTTTGTCTACTTGCATCTTTATACAAAATAAAAAGACTTGGAATAATTAGAGATTGCTATCATAGGAACATACATGAATTTTGCAAAACCCACCTCCGGACTTGGTCTTGGACAAAAACTAGAGATATTTTAGAAGCTCATCTCCCTCTTTGTCAAAATAACTGCCACATTTGCCTCTAATTTTCCTTCCTAAATTGTACCCCATTTTCTTCTAATTAACTACTATTGAAGATTTTTTCTTGTTTAATTAGGGGTTGAATGATCTATAGAAAACCACATTCAAATTCAAAATATTTCTAAACTCTCTAAGAAAACCATGGTCATTTTGGGGGGGGTTTACCTTAGTGGTTCATTACAAAAATCTCCAACCCCATTCACACAGACGACCAAACCGCTCGCTGGAGAGTATCTGGAGGGTTTAGTGTCGAAGTTGCCGCATCGCCTTAAACCCTGAGTGGCATCGTCGCAGACACCGCAATCCGCCACATTCGTGAACCACATCCACCTCCACGCACTCGCGGTCACCGAGAGAGAGAGAGAATGCTTCATTAGATGCTGAGCGCGAGAGAGCGAACGGATTGCAATGCAAGGGTCGGCATCTGCGGGAGCGGCTCTCGTGCGATCCTCCATCGTGTGCCTGCGCTCCTCCCTGCTGGACGCCTCGCGCTTCCGCGCCGCGCCTCTGCGGGCCTCCTCTAACCACAACCTCGTCCTGCTGCTGCGCGCCTCCTCGCCTCTCACCGAATTCTGTCCATGTCTTAAACCCTAAACCCTACTCCCCGATTCCAAGAAATTCGTGTTGCCGTGTTCTTGTATTGCTTTGGTTTTGTCTGTTTTTTGGGGGTTCTCTTCGGCTCTGATTGAAGTTTGTAATTTGAAATGGCTAATGATAGCGGAATGGCGCTTAAACCCTAAACCCTGAGTCCCAAGTCCTGAAGTAGTGACTGGTCACCCTTAAACCCTAAACCCTGAGTTCTAAAGCCTAGAACCTGAGCCCAGAGCCCAGATTTTGTCTTGACTTTCGTGGTATCGTATTCGCGATGATTGGTTTTGGAGGTTCATTTGGGTTATGATCGAATTCATGTCTTGAAATAGCTGCATTGAAGTAATGATTTTCTTGTAGAATGGCGCACAAACCCTAAACCTGACCCCCAATTCCATTTTGTACCTGGTTTTCATGTTGCCGTATTCGTGATCTTTGGTTCTGTCTTGTTTTCGAGGTCCACTTGGGCTATGATTCAAACAAGAATGGTTACATTGATGGAGTAGTTGGTTTGCAGAACGGCACTGAAGCCCTAAACTTAAACCTCAATTTCATTTTGTTTCTAATTTCCTGTTGTTGTATTCGTGATGCTTGCGTGATTTTGGCTGTGTTCCACTTGGGCTATGATTGAATTGTTCTCGGCTACAGCGAATTAGTGATCGTCTCGTAGAATTGCATGTCGATTTGATTTGTTCTGTTGCTGACATGCAGAAGTTGTGGTTTCTCAGATTCGACTGCTGTTCCTGCACCTGCTGCTGGGAAGCCAATCCAGGCACAGCTCCGCCTTTTGAAGAGAGATGAGCATGGACTGCGTGACAAACTCATCCCGTCTGCGTCTTGGCGTGTTCTCACCCGCCTCCATGATGCAGGCAATTACCTCACTTTCAAATGAGAATGTGAGGCTTGGGATTTTGATTCAGCATTTGGAGATGGTTGGATTTCCTGAATTGTTGGAATAAGATCATTCAAATCTCGATGGTTTATTTGGTTTTGCACATGGCATCAACCAACTATCCATAGATTCAATAATGAAGAAACATTTATTGTCAACTTGTTACTGAAAGGCTCAATAAGACACCCCTCTTCTTACTACTCTTTCCTCACTCTAAATAAGACACCCCTCTTCTTACTACTCTTTCCTCACTCTAAATGATTATTAGATTAATAGAAGAGCTTGGTGGTCTCTAAAGTTAAGTTAAAGTAGTTCTAGCCGTCATGGAGAGAAAAGAAAGGTTTGTATAAGATACCATGAATATCTCTCCAGCGGCATCTCGTAGAAACTTTGGGTGACTTTTCAAGTAACTCTATTATCTTGGTTATCAAAGAGTAATCCTCACTGACACTTGATTTGCAGGGCACAAGAGTTACCTTGTGGGTGGCAGTGTGCGGGATTTGCTGGTGAAGCAGACCCCCAAAGATTTTGATATCCTCACTACAGCGGAACCAAAGCAGGTCCAATCTTTACCTTCTTCTTGTGAATCCTGTAAATTGATGTTTTTTCTAGCCATGAGTTGACATCATGTGATTTAGGGGTTTCCAGGTCAAGGCTGCTTTTCCAGGGCGGTGCATAATTGTTGGGAGGCGATTTCCTGTTTGCCATGTCACCTCACTGAACACCATAGTTGAGGTACGTGCCCAGTTTATTCATGGTGAAAGATCTGGAGATGGTGATGTAAAGTGAGGCACAGATATCATGAGTTTTGACCTCTTTTCTCATTAAAATCAGCCTTAAATAGATCTCAATTACTTTATAATGAGAAAAAAGGTCGGCAAAGATTCATGGTACTTCTCCTTCTCCCTTCTCAAAGGCAACTACCAAAGCTTCATAAGGATTCTAGTTGAGGGGCCACCAAGCTCTTTTTTATTGATCTAATAGCTTTGAAATGTGAGGAAAGAGTAGTATTTTGAATCAGAGGAGGGGTATCTTATGAAAACTTCCGGGAGAATTTACTAGTAACTGAGGTATGTCCATAATGAGCTCATTGTCAACCTGAAAAAAACCTTAACCCTTCTCGGTGTCTGGTTTTTTCAACTCAGGTTTCAAGCTTCAGCACAAATTTGGAAAAGGCCAACAAAATTGACCGTGATCTTGTTATTGGAACCGAGGGATGGGACGAGAATGATTTTTCTCGTTGGGAGAATAGCTTACGAAGAGATTTTACTATTAATGGGTACTATATCATCGCATTACCGTTTTTGTGTTGATTCATTGTTTGAGTGCCATGGTTTGACATATGAAAAACTTGCACTGCAGGATCATGTATGACCCTTTCAAATGCATCATTTATGACTATGTTGGTGGCCTTCGGGATCTGCGGAAATGCAAGGTGGGAGCCTTTTTTTACATGTTTTTATGTATAGGACTTTTACCTGTGGCAAATTTCTTTTGTTGTTACAAGATCTTGTTGTGGTTTAGATGATCTACTGTGTACATGAAACTTGCTGGAGCCTGATTTTCTGATTCTTTTTCAGATTCGCACTGTCAACCCTGCACTCGAGTCCTTTGAGGAGGATTCAGGTTGTTCAAGTCTTATTATTCAAGGGAATCTGTTGATTGAGGGATATAATATGAGTAGGACAATCGATTTATGCTAGTGGTTCTAGAGATGAATATCTTCTAGGTAACAAGGCGTGCAATTTGTCTCTTGTTTTTAAGTACTCTTGTATACTGATTCTACTTGTTTTCTTTCTCCTGCAGCAAGAATTTTGAGGGCAGTTCGCATTGCAGCTCGTCTAGAATTTTCCTTTGCAAGCAGCACTGCAAATGCAGTTCGACAATTAAAATCGACTATTTTGGCTTTGAACAAGGTACATTTACTTGGCCAATGTGCTATATTTATCATTCCAATGCTTTGCCAGTTTGAAGGTTCTCTATCTTATTGCGCTACAGTGGACATGCTACAAGCTTTGTCACTTGTGTGCATGCACCGTTATTTAAACACATTGCATCTTCCTTCAATGATCAATGGGTAATTCTGGTTTTTACAGACAAGGTTGCAACTGGAGGTGAACACAATGATGGCATATGGCTCTTCAGAGCGTTCTATACGACTTTTATGGAGATATGGTATTCTTGAGTACCTACTTCCGCTTCAGGCAAGAAAGCTCAACCTTTCTCCTCAATCTCAGAAACTCACTTATATTGTTTTGTTTTGATCAAGTCAGAATCTCATACTGATCAAGTCATGTTACTCCACAGGCTCAATACTTCTCTAAGGTGAATTTTAAGCGCCAGGCACGAGGAGCTGATGTTCTACTGGTGAGTTCTACTAGCCTAAACGAGTTATATTTGTGAAGTCACCATAGCTTCAAATAAGATATCCCCTCTTTTTTCTCGTTTTGATCAAAGAAAGTCAGTTCTCGATCAATCTAAAATTAGTTCAAAGGGGAAAAAGGTGGCTCATATTCATGGTTCGCTCTCAAAGATGGCTAAAACCACTTCGACTCGAGTTTAGAGTCCACCAAGCTCTTCTACTGATTTATTGACTATCTAGAGGGAGGAAAGAGTCGTATAATCACTCAAAAAGGGGGGTTATCCTGTTGAAACTTTGGGTGTCTTGACAAATAACTTCAGTTTCTTGTGGGGATTCAAAGTGTTCACCTCATAAATTTTTTGATGCGCAGAAGCTGCTTGCGAGTTTGGACAAGGTCACGGCTCCAGATCGTCCTTGTCATGGTGGACTTTGGCAAGTATCTGCTCCATTCTCAAACATTTCTCTGTTTTTCACACCTATTATTATCATGTGTACTCAATGTGCCTACTGTTTTTGGGTGGAATCAGGGTGGCCTTGCTTGCGTTTCATCTGGCGTTGGTTGAGAGGCCCTGGAGTCCTGTTCTGGTGTCAACGGTTGCGTTGGCCATCTCCCTCGCAACCGGTTTAGAGAAAGCCATGAATTATCTGCAAAAATCCTGTGAGGGTGTTGACAGGACCGGGAAGTATTTGTGGAGAGATCAACTAAGGTCCGCATCTCTTTTAAAAGTCACTGATCCAGGTCCAGCATTTCGACTTGAAGTTCTTTCTTAAGTCACCCAAAGTTTCAATAACATAACCCCACTTTTCTCTACTCTTTCCTCACTCTAAATACATCAATAGAAGAGCTTGGTGGTCTGTAAACTCAAGTTCAAATTACCTGTAGGTCCCTTTAAGAGTGAAGAAAGAGTTTGCATGAACTCAACCAACAGCCTTACTTTCCTTTGAGCTGATTGAGAATCATTTATGGAAAAAGAGGGGTTTATTTTCCCAACTCCGGTGACTCTTGCAAAAATCTCATTTCTATGAAAAGGTTTGAAAGGATCACTTGTCTAACATGAAATGTGGGAGCAGGTCAGAGGTGAAGGAGATGGACGTAGCCACCACTTTGGACGAATGCCGGAGTTTTGTGGATTTGTGCCTCAACAATGTGGCTCGCCTTCACAGCTCTTCCGTGACGTGCCAGGTGATGGAGGAATTGAACCGAGCAAGTCCCCCTTCAGATTGGGTACGGGTCCTAACCTTCTTTCCATTACTGCTACATGCGTCCTGTAGAGTTATGTGTAAGGCCACCCAAAGTTTCAATACTATCCCCCCTCTTTTGACTACTTCTTCCACACTCTAAATAGATCAAAAGGAGAGCTGAGTGGTCTCTCAATCATTATCCTTTTTGAGTGTAGATGAGGTGTTTTACAAGCCATAGCTTTAATGATTCCAAAGATGGGGCATCTTACTGAAACTCCAGGTGAGTTTGCCATCACCACTATTGACTGATTTTGGATACGTATTGGTATTTTCAGGGTGTGGTCTCCAAACCCTATTTTTACAAAGCCAACCACCTATTCAACCGGGCGCTGGTCTCGGACTCTGACGACGTTCCACCGCTGGTGCAAGACACATATAAAGGTTCGTACTCTTCTAATTTCAGCGGCTCACTGAGCAAGGGCGGCATAGAGGATCTAGGAAACGTCTTCTCCCATGTGGTGTTGAGCACTTTGTTTGTGAAGCCACAGACGAGCAATCGGGTGTACAGATTTGGGTAGTAGCTCCACCGACTGGTTAGGGTTTAGGGTGCACTTTCTTCACCAGTTCTAGCATCCAGGTGAGAGAGAGAGAGAGAGAGAGAGAGAGAGAGAGAGAGAGAGAGAGAGAGAGAGAGAGAGAGAGAGAGAGAGAGAGAGAGAGAGAGAGAGAGAGAGAGAGAGAGAGAGAGAGAGAGAGAGAGAGAGAGAGAGAGAGAGAGAGAGAGAGAGAGAGAGAGAGAGAGAGAGAGAGAGAGAGAGAGAGAGAGAGAGAGAGAGAGAGAGAGAGAGAGAGAGAGAGAGAGAGAGAGAGAGAGAGAGAGAGAGAGAGAGAGAGAGAGAGATTAGAGGTTGAAACATATCGACTTCTAGAATCTGAAGTTTAATCCTATTCATGGACCATTCTCTGGTCCTTTTTGACTCCCATTTTTATCTGTGTCACCACTGATTTCATGATTGCATTGAGGTGGAGGTTTGTACTTCACATCCATGTTTGTATGTTGGGTCAAACAAGGCACAAACAATGGAAATTCTATGATGAATTCCCAGCATTCACTGAAAGGAGATGACATCTTGTAATGGTTGAAGTCTCCAAGAAATTTGAGCCATCTTTGTTAATATGTGCGAAGTCATCCTTAATGGTTTAGGTTGGCAATTGAAAGCCTACCTTATTTGGGTAGTGTTTGTTTATTTAGACTTATTTGGCCCCTACACAAACCCTATAACCCTAGAGCCTTAACCCTTAAAGATCTGAGAAGCCACATTTGGGTCGCAACATGATGTTTTCTTTGTATTTGACATACAAGATGTCAGAATTGTCGCATACACTAGAGTTTTCCTGAAAGTCACCAAAATACACTTGACGTACAAAGTCACCCCAAATCTTAGGGTCTTATGTTAGTAACTAGGACCACATGCACATGGTGACTTGGCTTGCAACTGTGACAAAAGAGTCATGCAATACAAAGATAAAAAAAAAGTACAAGCCTTGTGTTAAAGTTAAAGTCAACTTAGAATCGATCAGTAGTTTCTATATCCGCATAAGGTAAAAGGAACTTATGTTTCTATATTCGCTCAAAGTAAAGTGAGCTTGTAGTTTACTTTACCTTCTATGGTGGGAGGAAAGTATATAAGGCAATTCTCCCACAGAGTTGAATACACTTCTCCATAGCCAATATATTCCAAATATATTTATGTTATTTGCTCTCTTTCTCTTATATTTTGGTTTCCCTAGAGTCTGTAGTTCTATTTCCTTACAGTATATAGCTCCATCTTAACACGTTATCAACACGAAGCTCTATATTTTACATCCCTGTTGCTCCCTTCCTTGTTCCTTTTTTACTTTACTTCTTATCATCGCTGTACCTGCATCAAAGAGGGCCAAGGACAATAAGGAATGTGTGCAACCTCTTAGACTTATTTGAAGCTCTGGAGGTAGATGGAAGCAACTACATACAATGGAGCATCTATGTAAAGGCATTTTTTTCCACGGAGGAATTAGAGGGTACTTTACAATCAGAGACACCGGAGAATCTCCCATCACCTTCGAAGTGGAAGGCACTCATCTTGTTGAGGCACTTGGACATCTCCCTCCGCAAGCAATACATCCAAGTAGACAACCCATACAACCTGTGGCAAGGTTCCATCATGAGAAGACCATCTTTCTCCCTCACACTCGGAGTGAATGGATTCATCTTAGGGTGGTGGACTTCCCTGACTTCTTGACTTTCAACGCGGAGCTTCATCGCATCACAATTCAACTACGACTTTGTGGAGATAAGATTGAGGATCAAGAACTCATAGATAAGACTCTATCTACTTTTCTTCCCGTTTTTGTTATTCTAGCCCAACAGTACTACAACATGAAATTTATGTCTCATTCCAAGTTAATGTCTTAACTCTTGCTTGCTGAGAAGCGATCACTACTTCTATTGAAGAATGCGGAGTCCAAGCCTATGATGGAGAGACACACTGTGGAGATGGCGGGACGAAAACCACGTGACAAGGGGAAGCAACAATCAAAGTAGCCATAGCAGCCTTCCTCAAAATCCAAAGATAAGTCATGTGGAAAACCCAACTTTGGAAATTCTAACACTGATAAGTCTTAGTCACAGCGTGAGACTCGTGATTGCCTTAAATGTGGTAGAACTGGACATTTAGCTAAGGATTGTAAAACTTTAGAATACTGTGTAAAACTGTATCAGGAGTTGCAACAACTTAAGTCCAGGAATAGGGAAACTCATACACTTAATGCTTCATCTCTCGATAGTGTAGATCCCGAAAATTATATGGTGTGCATGGATGAGTCCAAGGTACACTGTGATGTTGCTTTGTTGGACATCGCCACGACTCATACAATCTTGCGAGATCCAAAGTACTTCAAATTTTCCAGTAAAGCTGAAGCCTGGCAAACATGTGATGTTATCACAATCGCTGGAAGACGGAATTTACAATTTTGTGAGGGCCAGACAACCATAGTGTTGCTTGGAGGGACCCCCCTCAAGTGTACACGTGCGATGTACTCTCCCAATGCTCCCTGGAGTCTGATCAGCTACTAGGATCTCAGAGCTAATGGGATCCACCTCCACACTACAGTAAAGGATGGTGAAGAAGTCTTAGAACTTAGGCAAGGGACACAGTGTCTTGCCACCGCACATGTAGGAGCCAATGGCTTATATGGACTGAAGATTTCAAGTATTGCTGATGACAGTCCATCCACAAGTAAACATCCCAAGGGGTCTGTTTTCTCTATGATTTCTCCAACCAAAGTTGGAATCTGGCATGGCAGGCTTGGGCATCCCAGAACCACGATGTTTTGGCCTATGCTACCAATACTCACAGGACATGAAGTCCCCCTGAGTGATGCCAACAAGGTGGGTGATTGTGTTGCTTGCTCTCAAGGAAAGCTCATCCAGAGGCCATCGTGGTAGAAACTACTAACAAAGCTTCCACCAAGACTTCAAAGAGTGCAAGGTGATGTTTGTGGACTTATCAGTCCTCCATTAGAAACCTTCAGGTTCAATATGGACCAAGCTAGTCCACTTTCTGCCCCCATGATGGGACGAAGTAGAACACTTGATGATCCCTACCGTCCTTGCGAGGAGGATGAGGAGAAGTTCTATGACAGGAACAAGTACCTCGCAGCCGTAGGAGCTCTTTCGTATTTGTCTACATATACGCGCCCAGATATTTCCTTTGCGACAAGTGTACTTGCCAGACACAGCCATAAGCCCAAAGTGCGTCACTGGAATGGAGTGAAGCATCAACTTCGATACCTCAGAGGCATAGAAGACCACTACACCAAGGATGGAACCCCAGAAATCACTGGGTATGCTGATGTTGGTTTCAAGTCTGATGAAGATTATGGAAAGTCCCAGACCAGCTACATCTTCCTCAAGATATGTTGACTAAAGCTCTCCCAGCCTATACACATAGAAGGCTAGTACAGAAGGCTGCGATGAAATTACTTCATGAATAAAATCCTCGATAAGTTACACTCTTTCCTAGATCTATGGATTTTTCCTACTTTAGGTTTTTTCCATGGAAATAGTTTTTAATGAGGTAACTCCAGATTGAGGAGGAGTGTTAAAATAAAAGTCAACTTAGAAACAATCAGTAGTTTCTATATCCGCATAATGTAAAAGGAACTTATGTTTCTATATCCGCTCAAAGTAAAGTGAGCTTATAATTTACTTTACCTTCTATGGTGGGAGGAAAGTATATAGGGCAGCTCTCCCACAGAGTTGGAGACACTTCTCCACAGCCAATATATTCCAAATATATTAATGTTATTTGCTCTCTCTCTTATATTTTGGTTTCCCTAGAGTCTGTAGCTCTATTTCCTTACAGTATATAGCTCCATCTTAACACCCTGCAAGAGACTTTGCAAGTGAGATATGTGCTTTCTTTCTTGAAGCCTTGTGAAATCCTAATTAGCTCATATTCCATTTTTAGTAAGAGTCTTTTTTATTCTGATTGCAAGTGCGTTTGCTTGTGTTTGTATAGGGGCAGGCTCTTCCCTTTGTCTTGATCATACTACATTGGAGGTTATCTTCTTCAAATCGGACACAATAGGGCCGGTTAGGGTTTGCACCACTTCCGCTGGCAAGATCGACTTTCGTGCACTGGATCGGAGTTTTCAGTTGGAACCTACTTCTATTATTTTGTGTGGCGCTTGGTTTCCTGAAACTGACCTCGAGTCAAAAGCTACGTGGACGCAGATCAAGAATGTCTTGGGTGTTGTAGGAACAAGAAAAGATCCCATGGTGGTCAGTGGTTGTCCAATACTTGAAGTTTGTACAAGTATGTTTGCCTGGAATCTGATTAAGAAGCAGTAGTGCGTGTGATTATTTGATGCTTAGGGTTTGGGGGTGCGACTGAGTTGGGGTGTTAATTGAAAAGTTTGTGTGCAATTTTGTTTTGTTTTGTTTTGCCTGGCAGCGGGAATGTAGCGTGATTTTCTATATTGTCATTGTCCAATTTTGTGACCGTCGTGAGTGATCCCTTTTTGTAATTTTGGGAGTATAGATTTCGGAGCTTCATTTTGGTCTTTGCTAGGGTTTCAAACCTTAAATCCTAAACCCTAGAATTACTCGCTGCATACGAGGGATATGGTGTACGTGCCTCTATTTGTATTGGCAAAGGATCATCTAGACACTTACAGTGACCGGTGTGTGCAGAGCATGAGCCACCTTCAAAGAAGGCAGAAAGGGTCCCAGATGAATCTCAATTCTTGGTTCCACCTAAGAGTGAGCAGTCTGAACTTGTCGCGATACAGAGCTATTTTGAGAAGGTGTCAAAGAAGGCAAAAAGGTCCCAGATGAATCCCAATTCTTGGTTCCACCTAACAGTGAACAGTCTGAAATTGTCGCGATACAGAGCTATTTCGAGAAGGTGTTGGAAGCCCCTCTTGATCTTCCTCAAAGTGCCGAAGCTCTTTGGGAGTTTGTGTCCGCTTCAACAGAAAAGCTCCCAATCCTTCAGAAGTCAACTTACTACGCAGTAGGACAACCTGACCTTGTGAAACTTTCTACTTCCGAAGCGGAGAGACCTTTGGCAAGTTTTGTCGAAAGTGCATTCGCCTTGATGAGTGGGCTCTTTCCAACAAATGAGGCTACGAGCTCATCTCAACTCTCTTTTGTCACCGGAGCCTTTCTATTGGAGTTAAACAGACATGCTCCGGCGCACTCTGCCTTATTAAGCTTGTCCTGGCTGTTGGATTCAACCGGTGCCACAGGTACATCAGCACTGTCAGCACTTAAACCTATGAAGAGGCCAGATTTCCTGCTGTATGTGCGAGAGGCACTCATTCTCAGATGGGAGAATGAGATTAACGCATCAGATATAGCAATAGCTAAGGATGAGAACGCATCAAAATTATGTGCATTGAGCCCTCTATACTTCGGTACACTGCCTTATGTGATTGGAGGTTGCTGCGGTGGAGGATTGTTTCGATGGCTAAAGCTCTCTCCAGTCGGCAAGGAAATTGTTGTTGAACCCGTCTCAGATTTTTACAACTTAAAGATGCCAAGGGGTGTAGCCCTGCTCCTACATAGCACCATTCGGATGCACCGTCTCCTACAAAAACTACAGGAAGAACTGACTGTTTTCCCCGCTGTGAAATTATACACGCCAATTCCTCGCAGTGGTGGTGGTCAAGTCATTGTGTATCCTGATGGTGTTTCCAAAGAAGTAATCCCACCATTGGACATGCGTGTTCGCTGTATGCTTGGATCGTTGTATGCTTCTATAAAAGGTTCCAGGTACCTTATCCAACTGATATCCATCCAAGCAACGAAGAAGAGAACCATAATTTTGCTAGAACCTGTAGGAGATCCATATGCACGGCCTCGTGTCGTGAAGGATTTGGCAGCTGCCGTTCATGACATCTTACATGGCCTTGCGGACTTGCACAAACAAGGCTACACCCACAGGGATCTAAGGTGGGAAAAACTGCATCAAAGTAAATGTCGAGGGTGAATGGAAATGGGTGATAATAGACTTGGAAGCTGCTGGACTTGACGAAGAAGAACGGGTTGGTGATGGATTAAGGAGTTGGGATGCAGGAACATTGGAATACCGTGACAGAAAGAAAATATACACCAAGGGATCGGACATGTACCAACTTAGGAAGCTTATAGCAGAATGGCTGGATACGTCTGTTAGAGGCGGTAAGGAAGAACAAGTGATGAGGGCCCGAGGCAAAAATATGCAGTAGGAACGTGGAGCAGCAGCAAAGATGCTTGAGGATATCTGTAAGAAAGGTTGCGAACGTTGTTGCAAGTTTGACGCGTAATTGAAGACAGTATCCACCTTGTCTATTTTTGCTTATGTCTTTTTCTTGATAACTACATCGTTGTACTTCAATTGTAAAAGTTAATGATGTTGCAAATAAAATTTTGAAAATGAGTTTTTGATCCTTGAGGATCATGTAGTTGTAATAAAGCTGAGGATGTTATTGTTGCAAGTTGGTTTGATTTTGCCTTGTGAATTTTGATCTTTCTTTTCTGCAAATTGTGGAGTTTTGTGTATTGTTTGTTAATTTGAAGTTGTGATGCATAGAGACAGTCACTATTGGAAACTTGCCAGCATTTGTCGGTTGCAATTCAATCCATTCATTGGCTTTAATACTAGTAAATTGCTTGTCTTTCTAATACAATAATAGCAAAATACGTGACCGTATATATGGCCCCATGGACGTTTATGGATTAATACGTAGTTCATCCGTCCGCGATGGATACACTGATGCCACCGAAGTTCATGTCCACAATCAACTGATACACCCCCGCTCCTATAGCAGATATCCTCACGAAATTGATACTGAGGCGACGACGATACCCTGACACAGCTCGCACAAGTGACAATGAAGTTCAGAGGCAGACACAGACAGAGACGGAGAAACCAGAGAGAACAATACAAGAGCGAAAAGCAAGCAAACAGACAAAGAAAGGTGAAAAGGTAAGCGAGAAGAATGCTCGTCGCCCCACGCATACCGTCACCATTGCTCATGCTGCTCCTCTCCACCACGCTTACCCTCCCGTCGCGCCCCGCCTCCTCTTCTTCTACTCCGACTCCTCCCTCTTCCAAATCCACCTCATTCTCCAACTGGTCCACTTCCTCGCCTCCTCCCCTTGAGCTCTCCGAACTATCTCTCCATCTCTCGTAAAATCATCTTCATCTCTTCGGAACGCCTCCACTCCTCCCTCTGACCATTTCAACAATTCTCTCATTCATCAATGTTTTAGCAAGTTATTCCTCTGCGATTTATTGTCGACATTGTGACACCGTTCTTGTAGAATTCACTTCGCCGTCCGATCTTGAAAAAACTCATCCTCCAAGCTCACTCTTCAATCAATACATCCTAGAACTTACTTCACCAAACTCACTCCACCATTGTTTTTGTAGAACTTACTGATCAATATTGTAGAGCGCAGTGCGCCACCGGCTGCATTGGAACATCGTCTATGTTTCAGTTCGGTAATTAACAAAATAATTGGGCTCACTTTTTTTCACCTAACCTCTAGATTTTGGTGATTTTGGTGAATTTCGGGAGGATTTTGTGGTGATCATGTGACGAGGTTGAGGACGATGGCGTGTGGTGTTGATGTGAGATGGCGGAGCGCAGGAGAATTGGCGTTGAGAAGATATTTTTATTGTTGAGAGTGGCGGGAGCCGGGGATGAGTGGTTCATGTAGAGTGTTCTGTGTTGTTTAAGGGGCGCATTGGCGTAGTTCTGAGATCGTTATGGCAATGGCAATGGCCATGGGACACCGGAGCTTCCCGTTTTCTGGTGCTCAAGCGTGGCGGACTCCGGCGAGAGTTCCGACGACGAAGGGAATTAAGGCGGATGTTTTGAGTGGGAGTGTGAAGACAAGAGGAAGGTTTGGCATGAGATGTGAGCGTTCGCCTGCGAGATTGCTCGTAATTTGCAATGTCGTAGGTGTGAGCTCCGACAACGCCAATGCGGAGATCAAATCGAAGGAGGACATTGAGCGTTGCCTTTGCGGACTGCCTTGGAGAGGAAAACCTCTCCCGTTTGGAGCCACAGCTTGCGAGGAGGGCGTCAACTTTGCAGTGCATTCGAGTGGCCTTTGAGAGGGAAGCCTCTCCCATTTGGAGCCACAGCTTGCCAGGAGGGCGTCAACTTCGCATTGCTTCGGTTGTGGCGCTGTGTTTGTTTACCAAATCCGACTTAGAGCAAGTGCGCTCTCTCTTGCTTTCTCTCTGTTTTGCATTTTAGTCGAGTTTTTTTAATCTCATTCATCTCCTAGAAACTATACTGCAACTAGAACATGGAAATTGCGTGTTGTTTTTGTTGACGTGATGTCTTTTTAGGAGCATTTCAACTTTGAAACATGGAAACCACTAGGTCATGCTATGAATTAGACGGTTTTTAAGGATTACGCAGGATTATTTAGCCTGCGAGTGTCTGAATAGTTCCTGTAGATGAATCGTGAAAGTGCGAGTACTCTACCAGCTTTAGGGTTTGCTGTAATCTTCTCCCTTTAATTGTGTTTCTCTTGTTTGGTTACGTTCTCAATGCGGTCCTATGTGGGTGCTGTACGTGAAGTTTACAATTCGTTGTAGGCACATTCTCATTGTCAATGAAACGTGGCTGAGGAAGGAAAATTTGTGTTTTTATCCTCCACTCAACATGAATCAATTAGCTTAAACACTCATGTGTATGTTTGATTGATCAATTCAATGCCGTTTCCTATTCACTATGAGGAGTACCCTGATTTTGGGAGGCCAAGCTCTCCACATTAACCCATTGACTATTCTATGGATTTGGACCCGGAAACTCTCCTTCTCTTTTACCTTGTTTTTTGTTTGTTAAGTTTATGCTCATGATGATGCTATTCTTGCACGATCTTGTAACAAAAGAGGTGCCTTTGCATCCAATCTTTAATCGTACTGGAGACGTATGGCACATTTTCCTGCCAGATTTAGAATCCAACCTGCTGTATGGATACTGAGTGGATGGCCGCTACGTTTTAGAAGAGGGTGCGTGCTATGACCCTAGTCGAATTCTTGTGGATCCGTATACGAAGGTGAAGCTCATCACTCAATTTTCCAATCTCCTTTCCTGCCACCTGTTGTGTTGATTATACAGAATCCTAAGGTTATCATCGTACAGTAAACACATTCATTGTGTTAGACTTAGATCTAGATCTTACATTGTGTACTTAAGAGCTTCGCCTTCCTGCTCACATCGTCTTCTCTATTGCACAATCTATCATGGTATCAGAGCGCAGGTTCTGGCTCTCACTTAGTGTGTAATTAGATCTAGATCTGTAGTGCACATCTAGCATGGCGAACTCTGATGAGAGCAACATGGCTGGTGAGGTATCGTCTGAGCTAGGCACTAACGCCCCACCACGCACGACTCCTAGGAGAGACATAGAGATCACAATTCCAGAGACCAGTAGGTTAGATGGACAAGTGAACTATCAGGTGTGGTCTTATAGGCTAAAACGTTTGCTAGAGAGGAACAATGTGTGGATCTACTGCACCGAACCTAGATCTAGAAACGCATCTGCAACAGAAAGAGAAGGGAGGAAGATTGCCTTGGAGGCGATTACAGACTCAGTCAAGGACTCCGTGATACCTGTTGTTTGCAGATTTGAAGATCCACATCTCCTATGGAAGGCGCTCGAAGACCGCTATCAATCCAAGTCTAGATCTCGGAGGCTCATGCTACTGCGGAAATTGGTGTCACTACGGAAGGAAGACAGCACAAGTATGGAACAATACATCACGGACGTCAAGGACATCATGGACCAGCTTAAGGGTATGGAGGTAGAAATCCCTGAAGACCTATGCACATTGTTACTACTAAACTCTTTGTCATCCGAATACAAGTTATTTTGCAGGACACAAACAGGAAGAGACACCTTACCATCTTTTCTGGAGATAGAGTCACGTTTGTTTGATGAAGAGATGCAGCTGAGGATGGACGCAGACAAGGAAGAATATGCACAAGCACTAGTATTCAAAAAACAATCGCGACGTCAAGGCAGTCAAACAAGCAACAACGGACCGCGACAAGAAGGCCGCGGCGCGCGAGCACAAGGCGGTAGCGACGGACAAAGCGGAAGCGCTTACAGATCACGTGGAGACAGGACACGCGGGGACAACCACCAACGGCGCGGAGATAGCAGGCAACTGCGAGGGGACAGTGGAGAACTACGCGAGGACAGGAGCCAAGGTCGCAGCTCCACCTACAGAAACCCTACCAAGGGTCGGTCCTATGACCGTGGCCAAACCAGGCCCTATGACCGTGGCCATAATCGCGACTCCAGTGAAGAAGGCTAGGAGTGTTACTATTGCGGGAAGCCTGGACATTTAGCTCGAGACTGCATTAAGAAGGCTATCGACCGAGTAAAGACATTGGAGGGCAAGTTAAAATATCAACAACCTCGGCATAAAGCGCAAGCAAACAACATATCCAAAGGTAAAAACTCAAAACTCGACTCCGACTCATATCAAAGTGGCAGTGAGAGTGCGGGAAGCGTATTAGAAACATATCTATGTGAGCTCAACGAGATTGAAGCAAACACCACCATGGGTCAAGAGGGACCGGCATGGGTGCTAGATTCAAGAGCCACACATCATGTAACTGGGAATTCAAACCTAGTGCAAGATTTTGAAGCATGTACCAGCAGCACCTCTATGTTAGCTGCCGGTGGAGAGGCACATAGAATCACAGGAAAGGAGATGTAAGCATTAATTTCCCTGGTTGAAAATACAAGCAATTTAAGAACATTCTTTATGTGCCTGGTATTCGTCGCAATTTATTATCAGTTGGGCGTATTGCGGATGAGGGGTGCAATATTCAATTTAACCGCAAGGAGGTGTTCATCAGAGATGAACATACACAAGACATCATTGGTCATGGAACTAGGATGCATAAAGGCTTATATCAGTTAGACCTCTCACCAGTCCATGAAGCCCATTTTGTACAAGTTAGTGATCGGATGCGATCCAAAGTACTTCTCTGGCACCAAAGGCTAGGGCATATTAATTTCAAAACATTACACACCATGTCTCATCAAAACATTGTGAACGGTTTACCCAAGTTACCTTATGTAGACATAGTTTGTGAAACATGTCAACAAGGCAAACAAGCGCGTTTTCCTTTTTCTCCAAGTACTTCCCAGACTACCGATATCCTTCAAGTTATTCATAGTGATGTTTGTGGTCCTATCAAGAAACCATCATTCAATGGTGCCAGATATTTTGTTACTTTTATCGATGATTATAGTCGAAAACTATGGATTTCACTTATCAAGACCAAGGACAAAGTTATTGACAAATTCAAAAAATTTAAAAACCGCATAGAAAATCAAACAGGAAAGAAGATTATTACACTCCGTATAGACAACGGTACCGAATATATGTCTTTATCCTTCCAACAATTCTTCATTGATTCCGGCATTCACCATGAACGCACACAGTATTACACTCCTCAAAGCAATGGTGTTTCAGAGCGCAAAAACCGATCTATAGTCGAGATGGCTCCATGTCTTTGCTTCCAACACAACATTCCATCTTACTTATGGTCCGAGGCTATCAAGACCGCCACTTATATTATTAATCGAGTCCCTACTCGTGTACTAACCAACACGACCCCAGAAGAAGTTTCTTCTGGCATGAAACCCGATTTATCCCAGCTTCGTGTTTTCGGCACACGAGTCTTTGTCCACATTCCAAAAGAAAAGAGGTACAAAATGTCTCCTAAAGCCTCTAGTTGTATTCTTCTTGGTTTAGATGAATCCACTAAAGGATATAGATGTTATTGTCCACGCACACATTGCATTATCATTTCCAGGGACATTAAGATCGATGAGGGAAACTCATGTCACACCCCCCCCGACATTCCTTCCCTACCTGAAGCTAGACAAGGTCATTTCAGACTTGTGATTCCTCAGATGGACCTTAGACACGATATCGTTCCCTCCATTGATAGTACTCAACCTCAAGACGTGACACATTTTCCCCTGCCACCTCCACCTTCACCCCACACAACTACAACGGAGTACACACCTCTGAACCCCAACACACAGTGGCACTCATCGACTGAGGATCCATCACCAAGTCACCCACCACCACCACCCCTTCGCCGTTCCAGTCGTATCAGACGACCTTCGGTGAGACTCAAAGGCTTCGTAGGCAATACAGAGAATTCAAATCCCACCTATAAGGTAGCATTAGACGATCCCAATTAGGTCCACACAATGCACGAGGAAACTGATAGCTTGCACGATATGAGGACATGGGCACTCACAGAATTACCCCCTGGGCATCATGCCATCTCATCCAAATGGGTGTTCAAGTTGAAACCAGCCCAAGGCAATATCCCTGAAAGATATAAAGCGCGTCTAGTTGCGAGAGGTTTTCAACAATTAGAAGGTATAGACTATCATGAAAATTTTGCCTCAGTAGCCAAATACAACACCATCAAGATAGTCACCGCTCTTGCCGGAACTATGGGTTGGGATATTCATCACATGGATGTCAAAAGCGCTTACCTCAACAGTCACTTAGAAGAGAAAGTATATATGCGTCAACCACCCGGGCACATTGTTAAAGGACAAGAGCACTTGGTATGTGAACTACACCGATCGTTTTATGGTCTCAAACAATCCGCAAGGAATTGGAATCGCGAGATTAATCGATGGCTTCGCAAACACGGCCTTCAACCGACTCATGCTGACAACAACCTATATTTTCTACGCTGCGGGCACCTGTATATCCTCCTCATCCTATATGTTGATGATGTCTTTATTACTGGCAACTTCACGATCAAAATGTCATGGCTTCGGGAAAGGTTCCATTCTTGATGGAAGATGACTTACCTCGGTCTCGTTTCCAAGTTTCTTGGTATCGAGTACACATTATCTCCACAAGTCATCAACATCCATCAAACCGAATACGCAGAATCCATACTTATCGAATATGGAATGCAAGACTGCAATCCGACCCAGACGCCTCTACATGCTGGATTTACAACTTCTGCTCAAACCGAAACTCCCAATGTTGATCCTACCAGCTACTGATCCTTCATTGGTAAATTGTCCTTCCTAACTACTACACGTCCTGATCTCACTTTCGCTGTCAATCTATTATCAAGGTACAATTTTGCTCCACAAACGGCACATCTTCAGGCAACGAAACAAATTCTAAGATATGTACGGGGGACCACATCTCAGGGCCTTTTATATTCCCAATCTGACAATTTTTCCCTTCTTGGATACAGTGACGGTGATTGGGGGGGAGATTTAGACCAACGCAAGTCTACAGGATCCTATATTTTCACGATCAACAATACTCCAGTCACTTGGAACACGAAGAAGCAAACATGCATTGTATTGTCATCTACTGAATCCGAGTTTCGCTCCCTTGTCAAGGCTACCAAAGAGGCAAGATGGATTCAAATTTTATTTCAAGAGTTGGGATTTGATAGGAAAAAACCTATTCAGCTCATGTGTGACAACCAAAGCGCAATTAAGATTTCCAAAAATCCACAATTCCATTCCAAAACCAAACACTTTGAGATCCACCTCAACTTTGTTCGGGACATGGTTGAAAGAGGCTTCGACACCATTTTTTACACCCGTACCGATTGCCAACCGGCCGACATGCTTACAAAAGCTTTAGGCCGTCTTAAATTCACGTCATGCAAGCAACTTCTAAATTTCAGCCATACAAACATTATTGATCCTAAAAGAAACTGTCGGTTTAGGACAAACTATACAAATACCCTTCTCCGGATTCAGGGAGGGTGTTGATTATACAGAATCCTAAGGTTATCATCGTACAGTAAACACATTCATTGTGTTAGGCTTAGATCTAGATCTTACATTGTGTACTTAAGGGCTTCGCCTCCTGCTCACATCATCTTCTCTATTGCACAATCTATCATGCTGCCATTAGTTTAAGTTTGAAAAACAAGAGCTAGGAATGTTGATCCGGATGTGGTCTTGTAGGCAGTAATCAGTCGGGAGAGTTACGGATCTGTGAGCGATGATGGCAATTGTTGGCCTCAAATGGCTGGTATGGTCCCAGATCTTGATGACGAGGTACTACTTGTACTCGTCAACAAACTTGAAGTATATCTAAAATTCTTATCTCTAGTTATGTCATCCTCTTGTGATAGTAAAATCGTTTTTGGAATGAGGACATTGGTTCAAGAAGATGCCGATTATGACCTGGAGATCCTTCTAGTTAACTGATGAACCTTCCATGAACTTCGGTACATGTGGCTCAGTGAACAATGTTTCTTATGATTGCTTGCAATTTGATTGGGATGGTGATTTTCCTCCACGTATACCCCAGAAGGACTTGGTAATATATGAAATGCATGTTTGCGGTTTCACCAAACATCCCTCAAGCAATGTGAACGACCCAGGAACCTACATTGGCTTGGTCGAGAAGCTGTCTTATCTGAAGGTAACTATTCTACTGCCTTCTCAGCTTTAAATTTATGTTCATTGCTTCACAATATGCAATGGATTTGCACTCCTCAGCAGTGCGAGGGGGGTTATGTGTTAATACTCACCGAATCGTATATTTGATTAAAAGGGGGATCATACAGTAGATATTTAGCTGATTAAGTTTGCATGGTTGTCAATCTACCTCACTCCATACCATTTTGGAATGTCAACTGACGTGATTTATGTCTAAAGTCTTGTCCGTGTTTAAGTGCGGACTCTGAACTATTTTGACTAGAACAGAATGCGAATCTGAGAACGTTTTATGTGCCGCAGGATCTAGGCATCAATGCAATTGAACTCATG
The DNA here is from genome assembly GCA_963971425.1 of Bryoerythrophyllum caledonicum. Taxonomy (NCBI): domain Eukaryota; kingdom Viridiplantae; phylum Streptophyta; class Bryopsida; order Pottiales; family Pottiaceae; genus Bryoerythrophyllum; species Bryoerythrophyllum caledonicum. Next base: position 25,788,209 of record OZ020522.1, read on the forward strand.
CCGAGCCATGAATTCAATGAGTTGGAATACCATGCATACAATCCCATTATGGATGACTTCAAGTACGGTTACATTCTAAGTTTTCCAAGTTGTTGCATCTGATTGTGGTCATTACATATCGTCAAAATATTTGTTGCTTTTAGAATGCTCCCAAAACCCTTTTCCTTGCTCACTAATTCTCTCTTACACTCATAGTGAAGTTTAGTATTGGTAGGCTCTTTCTGGTTAACAAAAATTATTGGAAATATTGCAGGACAAATTTCTGGGGCTATTCAACCATAAATGTTTTTCACCCATGACAAGGTATGCAGTAGCTGGTAACAAAAATTGTGGCCAGGAAGCTATCAAAGAATTCAAGATTCTCGTAAGGGAGGCCCACAAGCTCGGCATGGAAGACTTTTATCATTCACCTTAAATAATGTACATACTAACACTATAAGAAACCCGTGTTTTTTGTGATAGGGCAACTAACGTGCAATTATGTTTTGTGCAGCATCCGGCACGTCAACGTTGACGTCCAAAAAAATCCGTTATAATTGACATGCGAAAAACATGCCAAAATCTCAAAAAACAGGCCCACGTTTTTTAAAAACGTCACAAAAACTTGGGGGTTGAAGGTGTTAAAAATCTGCCATGTGGCTGCCACGTCGCGTACACGTCATCGCCACGTGGACGGGCAGTGCCACATCCCCAACTTTTTCATCCGGGCCCTTGGTAATGTGGCCCATGATGTGGCGCATGACGTGGCATACGATTGTGACTAGGCTTGCATACGTGGACCCGCCATTTTATGACGTGGCACCTTTAAAATATGAAGTGTCATTTTTAAAAATATGACGCGGCATGTCCAATCAGCATAGTTTGATGCAATAATTAATTGTGGACAGTGTAAATTGGGACGTCATTTCTAACACGGTATGTTTTCTGTGACGTTCGTTATGACATTTGACTTTGAGATGGAGGTCACCAAAAGCAAGCACCAAGTCACCAAAAAGAAGTGCCATGTCATCAAAAAGTACCATATCACTTTAAGTTTGAAGGGTAATTCAAATTCATCCAAATAGATGGACGAAAGTAAATCACTCTTGATTCAAGTGTGATGAGATAGGAGAGAAGGCCTTACATATATATACAATGGGATGCACAAGTGGTGACAATCCATATGGGATTTTTGGATTTGTCATGGTGTTAGCATAAACATTAAAATGTCACAGTAGACGTCCATCCAGGCGTCTGTTCCAACATCCTCTTTGCCTACGTGGCAGTTGATTTCAACCTTGCCTATGTGGCACAAACATTTTAAAAAGAATCCAATTTCTACCTTGCCTACGTGGCTCAAACATGTTTTTTGTGATGTCAGTAAGGACATCCACGTTTTTTGTGATGTTAGTAACGACATCCACGTTTTTATTTTTGTAGGGGGTCAGCCCATCTCCACTGTGTTTTAACCGTTGGGCAGTGTTTTACAGGAGGTTGCAGTAACAATCTTGAAGTTACTCACAGTGAAGCCACAGTCAAACTGAAAGCACATGCCGACGTGGCACTGTCACCTTTCTGAGGACGTTGTCTTAAACATGACTATGTTCACTAAGACGTCCCGCAAAACGAATACGTATATGCTAACATCTCTGCGTTTTTCCGCCAATTTTTCCATGTTTGGTGCAACATCCACCAGAATCTGAGAGCCCAGGGCTCGGCCCGTTCGCGAAAACATGTTTTGAAAAACACACTTGATCACAGCTAACGTCACGAAAATCACGGGTTTCTTATAGTGTAATCAAGTATCATTTTCTTCATTGATTTGGGTGATGTTTGGTGGACTGATGTTGTCTTGGTTTTATTGCAACGCAGGTCCTGATGGATGTTGTGTTCAACCATACTGCTGAAGGGAATGAAATGGGTCCTATCATCTCATTCAGAGGTTTTGATAATCATGTCTACTATATGACTGCCCCAAAGGTGTGTACCTGACAATCTGCATTCCGCGAGTTTGAGTGCATATCTAAGTCGACAGAAAGTTATCAAAGACTTGAACTTTTGTATGCAAGCATTTGCTTTAACCTTTTTGTAGTCATTTATTTCTTGCAATTACATAGAATGTTAATCATTTACGATATTCCTACAAGAACATTGTTTTGATCTTTGTTGTCGTCATGTGATAGTCGTTTTCATACCATCTTCTGCCTGAAGCTTTTGTAACGTGTTTCTGTATAGGGAGAGTTTTACAATTATTCTGGTTGTGGGAACACTTTTAACTGCAACCACCCGGTTGTGCGACGTTTCATAATTGACTATTTGAGGTGCCCATTTCAGGCTCAATTCTTTGATTAAAAATATATATTTACGAGACAGAATATCCTACTGGATTAGTTGATGTATTGCATTTATAGCGAGGTCTTCATAGACAGTAAATGGGTTAATGGTCGAAATAATAAATGCACTGTTTTTTGCTCGATCTGCCTTGATGATTTTTCCTGTCATACATCTGCTGTTGTGTTTCAGTACAGCATTTCAGAGTAATACTGTGGTCTAAACTAATGAGGGCAAATTCAGGTACTGGATTACTGAAATGCACATGGATGGATTTCGTTTCGACTTGGCCTCTATTATGACACGAGCTAGTAGGTGAGTGTTCAATATGTTATTTTAACGATTTTGATCGACACTTATCCATTCTAGCGTGCCAGATAGTTGGATAACTGCTACTGACAATCTGGCGATTAGGGCCTCATATGGAACCGGGTCCCCACATACAGCTGTCCTCTGCTACTTAGTAGTTCCGGCTTTTAAACCAATATAAATAGTTGTTTGGTGCAATCTTCAATTGAGAACGGTCTTGTTATGTTGTGTATTTACATGTTACGAATGTATTCATGCATTGTAAACGCTGTGGTAGGAGCTGAGCTTCAACACTAAGGAGGAGCTATTTCTTCAAGATTCATTATTCTTCTATTTCGGTGATGTTCGATGAAACAGAAAATTATTTGTACGATTCAATTTTCTTCTGAATAGTGTGGTGTTATGTCAGCTTGTGGGACAAGGCCAATGTTTTTGGAAGACCGGATGAATTGGACGGTGACACTGTAACGGCAGGAACGCCACTCAACGAGCCACCATTGATCGATATGATCAGTAACGATCCTGTTCTTCGTGGTGTGAAGGTCAGTATGTGGTTGAATCAAATTTTCAAGATCCAATAGCAAGTTGGTTTTAGAAAGGAGGTCATCCGTCACTGGATATCATTCTTTTGTTGTGCTTGTTACAGTTAATCACTGAGGCATGGGACTTGGGAGGTCTCTATCAAGTAGGAAGTTTTCCACACTGGGGTGTATGGTCAGAGTGGAACGGATAGGTACAGAACATACGCATGTTCGTTCATCCATGAATCGATGTGAAAAGCGCACTTCTGTACGAGTGCAACACATTTTGTTCCTGATATGTGTGTAGTTGACATTGAAGTTTGTGCTCTCACTGACATGATGTTCCACCTGCAGTATTGGGATGCAGTTCGTTTGTTCATAAAGGGCACAGAGGATTCGGCAGGCTTGTTCGCTCAAAGCCTTTGTGGGTCTCCTCATCTGTATCAGGTTTTGTCCATCTCCTGTTGTAGAATCACTTTTGTAATAGTCGATACAGCATAGATTTCAATGATTTGACTGCTAAGATGACTCAATTTTGATCATCTTATTATATTAGACAACAACTTCACCCCTTCTAGTATTGTCATATAATAGATTATTAGATCATCACAAATGGTAACAAATAATCATTCAACTTGTAACCATAAGTTGTGTTCATCGAGTTCTTGGAAATCCATTGAAAGCCGCAACACACTTTTGGTTGTGATTACAGGAAGGAGGCCGAAAACCGTGGCATAGCATCAATTTGGTTACAATTCATGATGGATTCACTTTAGCAGATCTTGTATCTTATAACGAGAAGCACAATGTGGCAAACGGGGAAGATAACAACGACGGTGAAAACCATAACAATAGTTGGAACTGTGGCGAGGTATATTCATTATTGGTTTTTTTGTTAAGCATAATGTTGGCTTGTATAGCTCATGAAACTGCATTGTAATACTTAAGATTTTCATCGGGTTGGATACTTCTTGGGCATGTGCTATTGGTAATATGCCGAACAGTTGAAGCTTGTAGTGTTTCCTGTTCTTGAGTTTTATGCTAGATTTAATCTATGCTCATCATCTGTATTAGGTTCAAATTTGACGTTGTTTGTGAACTTTCTTGTTATTCTGGGGATCTGGCCTCTTCTTCAGTCCTCGTCCCGTCCTTAGCTAATTTTCTCTAAGTTTGTCTTATAGGCTATTTACTCTCCGGTTTTGCCAAATTTATTGGGAGACACATTGACTTACCTATGACGTTTCTTGCATGTGAATGGTCTTAATAATAGGAAGGAGAGGGTGTAAGCATTCAAGTTCAACGATTGAGACAACGGCAACTTCAAAAAAATTTGTGGCCCTTATGGTTTCACAGGTATGATATCCTATCTTCTATATCCCCTCTTGTGGTGCAGGATAGTACAATTGTGCTAGTGATGTCAAAATATCTCTTAAGTGAAGTCCGAATTCATTCTTCAATGTTTTGGAAACTGAAAGTAACTAAACCGGATCTATCACATGTCGTGGCAGGGAGTGCCTATGATTACCATGGGCGATGAATATGGTCATACGAAAGGTGGTAATAATAACACTTACTGTCACGACAACTTTGTAAGTCTTTCAATTCCTGCATAAGACTTTATTTATTGGCACACATTGAATACATTGTTCTTTTTGTCATCTGCAAAAATTCTAAACCTGATGTGAACGCCGCTAAATTCTAACGCCGCTGCTCGTGTTTAATGCTGCCTACATCATTAATCTGTGATTCTTATTCCATGTTTCCAACCTTTTTGAAAGCTTCCATGAGAATCTGTTGTGCACTGGTTCATTGCCTTGGTGGATATATTTCACTGCAGATCAATTACTTTAGATGGGACAGGAAGGGAGAAGATCCTCAAGGATTTCACAGATTTTCGAGCCTTATGATCAACTTTCGAAGGTTCCTAACTGCACTAGCCACTCATCTTCTGAATATCAACAACCAAGCATAGATCCAATGTCTTTAACATATTTCAGCATTATTTCTTTCCACCCTAGTACTTTTCTCATCTTTGTTTTTCATTGGGCAGGAAACTTCTTTTTAGAGTTAATATAGTTGTTTGTGAGGCAAGATACTAAACTCTTTATTCCTTATAAGTATTTGAAATCAGCCCTAAATAGCTCCAAGCATATCTTATCACCTCAAAGACAAAAAAAAAAGGCAGCTAAGTTTCATGGTACAACATGACCTCTCTGGCACCCTAAACTTCTTCTAACTTGAGTTTTGAGACCACCAAGCTCTTCCACGATAAGGATTCCAGTCAAGGGACCACCAAACTCAATAGCTATGAAGAGCAAACAAATGGTAGAGTTATTAGAACTAGAAAGAGGGATATCTTCTTGAACTATACAAACAACTCGAACATATTGTGGTGCCCTTTTCTTCTAAAAAAATCGGTGGCAATAATCATCATAGGACCATGTAGTAAACCTCTATGTTCTTGGACCCTTGGCCACCAGATTCCTCTGCTTGCATAGTTGTAGATAGGTACAATTTTGAGATAGCTGGCATTTCTAATTCGGTCCCAATCTTTGCGCAGGTTGACCAGTACAAGAGAGAGCTCTACATTGCATTCAATGCAAGCCACCTTCCAGTGATGGTGACGTTGTCCAACCGCATCGGAGCGCAGTGGCACCCGCTGATCGACACCTCCAAACCCACCCTGTACGATTTCCTCACTCTTGATATGCCCAACATTGAAGTGGTCTTGGCTCAAACGTCTAGTTTTCTCGAGAGTCATTTGTACCCCATGCTTAGCTATTCTGCAATTGTTCTTGTCCTGAGAGATGAAATCACATCATAGCTCGTCTTGTTATAGAGAAGTCTTTCCATGTAACCTTCACGAACACAGCTTGTTTGTTGATATTTGACTATCCCGCATTGTTTGTTACACTTGCAAGTTGATTGTGATACATGAATCTAGTAGAGTTCATGCTAGAACTTGCTGGTGCATTATGTTAAGTACTGAGGACTTGCATGCGTTACCCTAGCAACAACATAGCAGGTTCACCAGAAAATAATTAAAGAAAAGGAATACAGATAAATTGGAAAATCATGTGAATTCACAACATTCTAGAGCGAGTGTCGGGTTGGCCTCCCATTTAGGAATTGAATGAAAGAGTGATTCTTAAATTCGGCATTATTATGTACACAAAAGCTTCATTTCATAAGATATCATTTTGATGCCTCGAATTCGGATTTAGTGCAAAAGCTAGAAGTTTCTAAAACTCATCACATTGAGATCTGTGTCACAAAGATTTTCTTTTACAAAAAAACATGATTATCTCAATGAGACAAGTTTCATCATCAATTCATGCGTACACATTAAATGAACTCTCCAAAAATGAATTGGATGAAAGTTTTAATTCTTCATCAAATATCATGCATTCAAAGTCATCTAGGATGCCACGTTTTGGCTTCTTGGATATTGTAGGGTTAATCATTGTTAAGACTCGATAATGATCTTGAAAGTCCAAGCAATTGTTTTAGCATCAATTATAGAATGTTCTGATAGAACTCAAAAAATCTATATGATTAGATATTCGTCTAGTGGCCAATACCTAGGTTACTACCTAAACTAGGTTATGTGTCTGATAGGGTGTTGTCAAGACAAGGTCTTGAAGGACTGTTGTTGCCCTGTTCTGGACAACAAGGATCTACATTTGAAGAGTATATAAGCCCAATTCTTAGGGGTGAACCTTTTATTTTTATTCAAAGAAAAATTTGTCTTAAAGGTGTCTACGATGAAAATTTATACATGGCAAATGCTTTGTTGTGTAAAGAAATATCGATAACCACGACAGATCGAGAATCCTAACCAACATTAAATAAACAAAAAAGTATACGTAGTACACCCTCAAGTATAAACATTAAAATAAGTATACGTAGTACACCCTCAAGTGAATAACTAGTAAATCACAAAAGTAGTCAAGCGTCTTGCACTTCACAAAGGGAGAATCAACGAGTGCAAGTAGTATAAGAGAATGCAGTGCCTTTATTAATGATAAAAAATCACTTACAAGCAAAGGTAATCACTAAACACTCTCTAACTCACTCACAAAGCTTGACTAAACAAAGACGTGAAGTCAAGGACGTGTGCAGCGCTATACGCACACACACAATCCAAAGTGGATGGAAATCATCCTCGGATGAATGCGTTGCATCGCCGTACGTTCCTAAACCCGTAGATTAATAACAAACTAATCTACGCTAAAATACTACGATGCGGAGAGACCTGGACGCCACGTCTCACGACAGCTCGTAAACAACTTTTATTTGGAATCAAAAGATTTTCATTCATGACCTGCTTTACTTACACCACTACGGACCTTGACACATGGCTACAAGTATTACTCAAACGCAAAAACCATCACATCCACTCCCTAATTGTCAAAAGACGCAATAAAGCGTTGTGGAAAATTTGAAAGTTAATCGTATCCTCAAATAAATCTCGGTATTTTTAACTCATGAATGCTTCAACCTTCCATAACAACCCACAAGCCTAATACGGTCCCTAAGTGGCTACTACTATGCACATTAAACACTCGAAGATGTCACTCTAATGCTAGACTCAAACGGGACCCTCCACCAAACCACATAGACCCTACTCTCACCATCCATTTCATTGAATTCACATATTGCAATGACAAATTTTCACTTGAAGCCATGGCAAACAAAATAAACAAGTATCAACCACTTATTAATGCCATTATTGCACTAGGTTGGAAGGTTGATCTCCTTATTGTCATCACAATTGGCGCCTAAGCCACCACCTTTATTCCATCAATGACAATCCTTGAATAAGCATTTAATATCTCCATAACTCCAATCAAGAATACCTTTAAAAACATGAACACCATTGCAACCCAACATGTTATGTCCATACTTCTCCATGAAAGAAAAATTGAAAACAACCAATCCCTCCCTAGTTTGCAAATTAACTCATAAAATGTACTTACACCACAAACCTCAATACAAGTGCTGTTAATTTTGGGTTCTCAGTCTTATGTGTGGTTGGTTTCTTGATATGTGTTTTAAGGTGTCTACCCTCAAGAGGAAGAAGTAGTTCCATAGGCTTAGCAATGGAACGAACAAACACTTTATTCATCCCAGCCTCTTTGGATCTTTTGTTGCATGCCATGGTGGTAGCTTTTGAAGGTGTTAGGTTTTAGTCTGAGAATTGCGGAATATTAAAGTACGCAAATAAGATAGAATATGCAAATGCAAGATTGTGGCCCTCAGAATCAATGGTATGAACCTACAATATTTGTTTATTATCCAAAGTTGTATGAAGGATTGTTTACTATTCTATAGTGGAAAAGGTCACATGTCAAGAAGTCTTCTTTTGGTAGAGAACTTTGCACATGGATGGAAAAATGACATGGCTAACAGTGTGGCAACACTTTTGAAAGAGGAATTGTTCTTCAAAGGTTCAGTTTATTGGGCAACCTCAAAGCCTTAAATTCAAAAGTTGGGCTTTAGAAACTCCAACTAGAATAAGTATTATCCTAGCATGTTTTGACTTGACCAATTCTAAGTTATTATTGAAGGCTTAGAATTTGTTTTGAGTCACTCTTATATGCTCCAATGTATATGAGATTCTTATACTACCATCCATTTTTTTGGGAAGAATCTTGAATTTATGACGTTTGTTATTTGTATATCAAAATTTAGATATGTTACAGAAGTTGAACATTTTAAAATACTTTTGTTCTTAAAGAAGATCCAAAACACTAATTGTCAATACATTCTCATTTCATTTTTATTTTTATCAATACAACTATTTTGAATAATTCAATAAGACGGTCATTTAGGAAGTAAGGTTTCAATAATAATTGCCCGTGACCATTTGGTGCATATATCTTTATTTTATGTGCATATTAACTAGCTTATACTTGTAATCATATCTTTTCAATTTTGTATACTATTGTATGCAAACATAGATTCATTGAATTTACCATGAATATATTGAACACTTGTATATATAGATTAAAATTAGTTCATTTTGACATGTTTAAAATTGGCCTATGAATTTAATAGACATGAAAAGTGTGTATAGTTTTTTTTATGTGTTTATTAACTAGCTTTGAGCCATACACTCTTCAAGAACATCTAAGATGGGCACTCCAAGGTACTTTTTGTAAGATTTTAGTGCACAAGAAATTCATCAATTTTATATCATGAAGAACATAACTTATAAATTAGAATGGCAATGGAGAATTCTTTATTTCACAAACCATAGTCCAATGTGGTATGTTCTTTCGAGACAAAATCAAGGCTCTCTGTTTATGTAGAATTCTTTATTGATTGATGAATAGATGATGGAATAAAGACTTTGACCCAACATGAAAATTTGTAATCAAGTCATCAAGTCAATCATAAACATAAAGTGGAAACACAAAGGATGGTAAATGCTCTTGCATTATTCCTCAAATTTCACACCTACATATAGAAATGTTATAGAATCTCTTAAATTTATAAGAATGGCAAAATAACAATAGGCAAGTGAGTTGGAAAATGATAAAATCTAGTCCCTTAGATTGGTAGTAGCTTTAACAATTGATGGCAACCATGTTCTTTAAGGTCTTGATGCCTCGGTTTTGTTGTCTTTATCAACTTCTAATGGCTTATAACTGTTGCTTGTAACCTTCTAAAACATGTAACACTAGATGAATATATAATATGTCAAATTTAGAGAAATTATGCAAATATGACATTTTTGCAAATGGGTCTTTGATTGTAAATTAGGTTTCTTCAAACATGACATATAATATGGATTATGAAAGTTAAGTCTTTCCAAATACAAGCCCAAATATGTGCATATCTTGTCCATACCTCCTCAACTTGCCCATATTCATTGTTGCATTGAGGATTGAAGAAAATTTCTAATTGGATGAAATGTATATATCCATTGTAAAAGTGTCAAATTTCTATATGCTTGCAGAAAAAGAAGACTTTTTCATTGAACATCATAAACTTGGATAGTAACGTCACTGTCATGAAGATTTTAAATCAACACGAGTTCTAAAAATAATTTGCCATCACTTAACAACTATTGTTGGAAAATTAGAATTTAAAAATTTTAAACATGTTTTGCGATGAATAGTGTAGATTGTTAAAATTAATGTAAGAAAAAGATTTCATGGTTCAAATTCGTGAAGAGTTTTAAAATATTATTTTATAAGAAAGGTGTTTCTATTCATGATTCCTATCTAAGGCAACAATTGTAAAATCATTGTTCACAATAAAGACTTGCACCTATTAGGCTATGTTTTAGAGAAGATATAGTTTTGAGTTTAACTTCCTGAATATTCAAGAAAATCATTATATACAACTTTGTATTAGATGTCATTATATAATGAAAGCAACATACCATCTACAAAAAAAGTGCATGGCAACGTTGAGTTGAATAGTTGAATAAATATTGTGTATTGTATCATTCAAAGCCCTAAAAATATCAAAAACATTTCTCCAAATATTTATTTAGTTTTAAAATTGTAATATTTAATCATGCCTTCAGTTGATTGATGATTGAAAGCAAATGAAAGAAATTAAATTGTTTTCTCTAGTTCTTTGCTAAAAATTGTTGATCCTTTTAGAAGAATATTTATAATGCAAAAGAAGTTAAGATAATTTCATTTTATGTGTGCCTCTTTTGAATGTCAAGAAAATATCAAATTCACAAGTATTTCAAGATGGATATGATTTGATATATATATATTTTAATTCCAAGTTTCATTAATAGTCATGAATTTTCATTTATATAATTTATTATTAGTTCTTTTTGCATGGAGATATTTAAAGAAAATAATTAAAATCGAAGCTACAACAAATCTTTATGCAAGACCTACAACATTAAAGTATTATGGTGATAATATAACACTCACTTGGAGAAATATAGATTTACCATCAAAGTATGATTGGCTAGGTATATATATGCCTGCAACTTCACCTATTGATGAATACATTGGATACATCCTTCTTTCTATATGTCCAATATGGTCCACTGGTAGTTGTTCTTTAGATATGTCTCTTATTAATATGCGTAATACTTATAAATTTTGAATCTTTAGAGGTGCTCTCATAAGTAATATCACAAAATTTAATGTTTTTAAACTAAAATTATTGTTAGATAAAGAAGGGATTCCTTTACCACTTATGGTAAAACAATTAGCAGCTAGCTCAATTATTAGTTTTGATAATTTCAATGAACCAACACAAATACATTTGGCTCTTACTGCAAATGAAACTGCTATTAGAGTGATGTTTGTTACCAAAGATCCAATAAAAAGTATAGTAAGGTATGGAAAGGGAAGAGATGATTTACAAATGGTTGTTAATGCCAACATTAGAACTTATGCTCAATATGATTTATGCGATGAACTTGCAAATTCCACTGGATGGAGAGATCTTGGATTCATACATAATGCTATTATGGAAAGATTAGATTCTAGAAGTCGCTACCATTATCAGGTAAATAGATATAAATTTTATTTTAAATATAGTTCACATCAAAACCTTAAAAGTGTTTACCATATAGAACAAAAAAATTTATTGCTTTGTTAGTATGTTTTTTTGTTAATGATCTTATAGTATTGAAGTTTATTAAGATTATAAATTTTTGATGAATAGTTTTCAACAAAGAACACATTTATTATGTTGTTTTAATTTTATATACTACATATCGTAACAGGTAGGAAGTGATGTTGACAGATGGAGCTTGATCCATAGTATTGTTGCTCCAAACTCTAAAGCTGATGAAACAAATGCTCTCCTATTTGGTGATATGGGTACTTATGTTCCTTATTTGACGTTTCACTGCACTCAAGGAGAAAGTAAGAATACTATGAAATGGCTTCAACGTGATTTAGAAGAGATTGGTGATAAACCAAGCTTTATATCTCATCTTGGTGACATAAGTTATGCGCGAGGATACTCTTGGATTTGGGACACATTCTTTGATCAAATTGAACCGATAGCTACAAAATCACCTTACCATGTGTGTATGGAGAATCATGAATACGATTGGCCTAAACAACCTTTCCGACCAAGTGGATCATCCTATGGTAATGATAGTGGTGGTGAATGTGGTGTACCGTATAGCATGCGCTTCATCATGCCCGGAAACTCATCATTGTCCACTGGAACTCCCTCTCCATATACTACAAATATATTCTATTCTGTTGATGTTGGAGTTGTGCACTTTCTTTTTTATTCTACTGAAATTGACTTTCGACCCAACTCTAGCCAACATGATTTTATTGCTAATGACTTAAGAAATGTTGATAGGAAAAAAAACCATTTGTGGTATTTTCGGGACATAGGCCGCTTTACACAACTGACCATCGTACCTCTTTAGACCCCATAACACAAAAGTTGATTCAAACGTTTGAGCCTTTGTTGATAGAAACCAATGTGAGTATAGCATTTTTAGGTCATGTTCACAAATATGAAAGAATGTGTTCTTTACAAAACTATACATGTATAGAACCTTCAAAGGCATACGGAAAACTTCCAATTTATATGGTGATAGGTATGGGTGGTCATGCCCATCAACCAGTAGATAATCCATTAATAAATTTTTCCAATGCATCAAATTTTCCTCAACCAATATGGTCACTTTTTCAAACTTTTGAGTGGGGATATACAAGGTTACATGCCACAAGGCAACTCATGACGGTATCACAAGACAACCATGATGGGAAAGTCCATGACATGGTTGAAATTCCCAATTTTAATGAATTGAAAAGTGGAGTGTATGTTGAAAAATATTGATCCTTCTTTTATAGTGATAGCAATAAACCTCCACCATGTGACACATCTAAAAACGTTATTCCATTCTTATTTATATTTTTGATAGGTTGTAGTATTGGAGTAGGTGGTGTAGTGTATTATAAGCGGAACCGAGGACAACCATTTGCTTGGACATCTCTCAATCGAGAAGAAGCTCCCACTTCTAATGTTCATTTGTAACAAAAAAAAACTTGAAGAAAGTATCTAGATTTATTCTTTCAACCTCTTTAGTAAAAAAATACTAGTTTTGGAACTCTCCTAGCATAATAAATTTGGCCATCTTTTGTCAATGCAAGGCCATTTGTAAATACATTTTTTTAGGATGATGTACCAATGTTATTTTGGGATGATGCTAAAAACATTGTCGATGAGAGTTTTTCATAAGAAACTTAGTTTCTTCTAGATTTTCAACACCAAAGTTGAAGTGGAGCATGTTTTCATTCATATAATTTGAAAACCCAATCACACATATTGTGAATAAAACCATTGTTACAATAAAAACTATGTATCTCAAACCTCTAAAAATTTTTAACAATGAAAATATTGATCTTTAGATTGACATGTTTGAATGTTGATGTTTATTTGATAATTATGCATATTTTTCTACCTTGAAACCCAAATTTACCTATAAATATGTGTTTTTGAAATTGAATACATCTAAGTCTACCAAAAAAAATACATGTCTAAATCATAATAAAATTAGAAGTACCAATTTTCAAGCCAAAAATAATAATTTATAACATAAAAATATTATAATGATCCATTATGATTTAAACCCTTAAACGTCAGTCGAGAACCGTATATACAAGGACGTATTTTACTCGAAAGGATACAAAAAGAAGTACTAAAGTTTATGAAGACTTACACCATTGGATAAAAAATTCTTCAACTAACATCTTTCATTTGGAGGTCATTTCAATATCTCAACCTTATGATGTTCAAATACGATGTTACACATGTAGAATTCTGTGGTCATCAACATTTAAGGATTAACTTATAAGCTCCCCTCCAAAAAGCTCGTGCACATGTGTGCGGATGAGCCTCCGTTGGGGCCCCAACGATTGGTGGTGGGCATGACTAAACAAAAGAAAAATTTGGATAAATTTAAAAAGGTATAAATTGGTTCCCAGTGTAAACGCATTGGGAACTCTTTGGGAACATGGGGAACGTGTTGGGAACAAAGGGGAATGTTGGGGGAACACTTTGGGAACACGGTGGGGAACTATGGGGAACATCATGGGAACTCATCAGGAACACAATGGGAACGTTGTGGTAAAAATATGGTTAATAAGGCAAATCGGTAGAGGGTAACCAAATAGTTTGGTTAGGAACCATATCAGATTTTACCATGAACCCGGTGTGGGCATGAGGAGCCCAACCCAGACTTTTAGTGACCATATCTGGGAGATGAAGCCCCATACGGTCGTCATGTGCGTCTATTTAAAGCCTTCTACAACCCCTCCCAAAGTACCACTTCCAACTGGCACCATGACCACCCTCCAAATGGCAAACTTAACACTTCAAAATCCTACGTGGCAACCAAAACCTCTCGCGCGTGCGAACCCGCCAGAATCAGACGCCACCGTGGCAAACCAAAAGTTCCCCCAAAACCGTCAAGAAAGCTCCATTATCCTAGATCCTCCAAGACCAATACCACGGAAAGGGACATTGGCTGCATCGGAAACTGCCGCTGACGGCTTTGCACTTCCATCCGACGTGGCGATGCCACTCAATCCCGAAGCCAACACTTGTCTGTACGGCATGCGAACACGCTTCTGCCGACATAACGGTTTTAGGCCGCTCACGCGTTTAGAACACACGCGCACATTCAATACGAAAGCGCGATCGATCAAAGTCGAGGGAACTTTAATCAGTCAAATCACGGTTTCTCGACCTTTCGAGTTCCTCTTGAAATTGACTTGTGTTTGAGCTTCGGTTGTTTCGAAACCCCAAAAATTAGGTCGGAGAGTCCGCAGAAGAAGTGTGATTTCATGAATGGAATCTAGTTCGTGTGATGGTTTCCATGCCATTCGGGTGAATTTCCGGGTTAGGGTTAGGGTTTTGGAGTGAATTCGAGAGTTGGGTTCTGTTTGAGAGTGAGGTGCATGTGAATTTCAGGTCATGGCATGGGATTGGGATTTCGGGTTTGGGAGGTGAAGAGAGGGAGAGAGCGAGTGATGGAGGGACTGAGTGAGGTTGCTGTGGTGCCGGATTCTCTTGGTACATTTCACTGTGTGCCGTCTTTCGTTGGGGGAGCTTTGGTTGTGGTGCTTTTAGAGATTGCAATTCTATGTTATTTTGTGTGTTCGTTCCTGTTGAAGAGAGGAAGGCATTCGGATTCCTCCGAGTCGTCATTGGCGTATGAAACCCAGCGTGGCTCCATCACTCTCAGCCTCCAGGTTTCTTTTGTTGTTTCTTCTCTCTTTTTTGTGGTTTGAATTGCAACATGTGGAACTGTAGTTTATGCACATTCTTCGTTTTCAAGTCATGGTAAGTTTCAGGTTATTTGTATGGTCACTCGAACATACCCCCTCTTTTTATTATCATACTGCTCTTTCCTCATTCTATGCCAAGAGCTTGGTTGGCTAATTCTTCAATTCAGCCCATGGAGGAGCTTGGTGTTTTGTAAACATAATTCAAAGTAGTTTCATTCGTTTTTGAGAATATGAAGAAAGAGTTTGCATTATGATTATTAACCGCCTTCCTCCCATTTGAGCTGATTCTAGATTATTTTTGAGCAACTTAGAGTTCATTTAAATAATTTCCAAGAGGGGTATCTTTATGAAACTTTACAAATAACTCTAATGTACTTCAGTAGTCTTCCGTATGAGCTGTTTGTGCACATTCTTTTATCTGTTGTCAATTTCAAGTCATGGTAACTATCATCACCTTCGAGGCCTTCTTCTGATAGATTCTTTATTGAGCAGGGAAACTTGTGGGTTGCACCCCTTCCGGAAGGAGACGTGAGCAAAGCCGTGCTGCAGAAGCCAGGAAAAGACTCCAAGAAGAACAAGGACAAGGACAAGAAGAAAGACAAGGACAAAGACAAAGAGAAGGAAGGTGAGAAGGAGGGCTCCAACAACTCCAAGCGAGGAGGGGAGCCGTCCACAAACGATGTCTTGGAAATTGCGCCACTGTGGAGGCATGTCGTCTTGAAAGGAGGAGATTTGCACTTGAAGGCAGCTGATGGCACCGAAGAGCATATCTCTCTTGAAGGCTGCGAGGTTTTGGCCGTCTCAGCTGGCACAACTGCAGGTGGCAAATGGTACGTGCTCATGCTCTTTACATTATCTAAATGAAAGGAGCGAAAGGCGGTTGATCTCATGCAAACTCTTTCTTCACTCTCAAGGACAAATGAAACTACTTTGCCTTGAGTTTAGAGACCACTAAACTCGTCCGTTGACTGAATTGAAGGATAGACCGCCAAGCTCGTTTGATCTAATAATGTTCGTTCACATGTTTGTCCACATGAAGATTATGTTATCTCATTACACACCGTGTTTTATGATTCTTTCTTGTCATCTTGTGAGTTTGGTTCCTTTATCTTCACATGTTTGTTCACATGAAGTTTATGTTGTCCCGTCCTCACTGTTATGTTTCTTATAGATGTCTTCACATCTGTTTGTACCTTCACATGTTTGTGTACATGAAGATTATGTCATCTCATTTCCCGCTGTGTGTGTGTGATTCGGTTTTTGTGTGTGCTTTTGTGTGTACAGGGCAAAAAGGTATCCCATCAAGCTGCACCACCCCACACGCGCGCTCTACCACGACTGCCAGGACTGTCTATTCTACGCAGAATCAGGGTACGAGAAGGAAGCGTGGTGCGAGGTGCTCCGCGCCACCACCCGTACCAACGACTGGTGCACCAAGCTGAAGAAGGAGTTTAAGGACTACACGGACGTCGCGGAAAAACACACGCCTTACATCCACAGGTTCTACTCCACAAGAGTGGCCAACCGCTTCATCCCTGCCCTAAAAGAGGAGACTTCAGAGAACACTGACGAGAATCTCTCTAAGAAGCGCATCATTCTCAACAAGCTGTTTCGGCGCAACTCCAAGGGGAAGGAGAACACCAGATCCGCAAACGCCGAGGAGGAGCTTGGAAACTTCAGCAGAAGGCTCTCACACGGTGTCGTTGATCAGGAAGATAGTAAAAGCATTTCTAGAAGCGGATCTACTTCGAGTGATAGTGATGCGGAGAAGACGACGTCAACTGATGAGGTGCTGGGAGCTGCTGCGGTGCATGGGCTGGAGAGTGACAGAGCTGCTGGGAAGGAGATGGACCAGGGGCTGCTTTGCTTGAACATGTTCGTTGGGAGACTGTTCTTTGATTTTTATCACAGTGAGACACGGGTTGCGTGGTTGCAGAACCTCTTTCAGGCATGTTTTCGTTCTACCTTTTGGAAGCTGTTCTTGGAATGAAAATTAGAGTTGTTTGTTTTGTCACCCGAGTTTCAAATAGATACCCTCTTTTGTTTCATAGTACTATTCTTTCCTCACTCTTTATAGCTATTAGATCAAATAGAATGTCTCTCCTGACTCTGGTTTGTACTGATTCTGCAGAAGTTGATATCGAAGATAAAGACGCCGACTTACATCCAGTCCATAACGATCAAAGACCTGGACTTAGGACGAGATCCTCCCTTTGCAACGGCGCTGCGCATGCTGCCTGCGGACGCTGCTGGGGCCCTGGCGATGGAAGTGGACTTCGAGTGGTACGGCGGGGGCTTCATCACCATCGAAACGCGTATCGACGTGCGAGACCAGATTGCGCAGGAGAAGGTGGCCTCGCAGATGGCGAACCCGGGGTCTGCGGGCGCGGCCGCGGCCGCCATTGTGGAGGACCTTGGGAATATGGACCTGGCTTCCAAATCGCTGAAGAAAAATGGAGCAGGTACTGTACTTTTTGTGGTTGTTTGTCAAGTGAGGCAGAGATACCATTACTTTTGACCTCTTTTCTCATTTGAGGGAAGAGGTGGCTAAGATTCATGGTACATCATGACCTCTCGTTTTCCCTTCTCAAAGACGGCTGAAACTACCTCTAACTCTGTCCGTCGATCTAGTAGCAATGAAGTGAGTGTGGGAAGAATAGTGTTATAAATCAGAAGAGGGGTTTCTTTTTGAGACTTTGGGTGACTATATGAAGGACTTAACTGACGGTTTTTTTGTTTGTGAAGCCACTCGATGTTTGAATAGGATACCCCTTCTTTGAATAAAATTTGAATGAATATAAAATCAGCTCAAAGGAGAGAAAGGCGGTAGGCTGTTCTGATGCAAACTCTTTCTGAAAGATGGCTGAAACTACTTTGATCTGTGAATATTCTTTGTTTTGTAGAACTCTTCTTACAAGGCTCAAACTAACGGGAATAGTGTCCTCTTCTTACCTCATTGGCAGGTGGTGATGATAATAGTATTAAAGGGAGGTGGATGAACTCAGTGAAATCCATGATGTCTCGCGTTGCTGATCAGGTCTCTCAGGTTAGTGGAAATCCTCTCGAACCCTTTCTCTTTAATGTTTCAAATTGGGTACATGGTCAGTACGATTCTGAATTTTTGGGTTGCGCAGGTGCCACTAATGTTGAAAATCAGGGCGGTATCAGTGAAGGGAACATGCATTATAAGCTTGAGAGCACCACCTTCTGATCGCATGTGGTTTTCTTTCAAGGGGATGCCTGACATTGATCTGGAACCGGAGCCAATCATTGGTGATCGCCACATCAGCAGCGGACCTGTAGGTTCCTTCATTGCCAACCAAATAAAGGTACTATTCCAGTATCTCAAACTAGAAATGTATTGGGAGTTAAGGGTACTTGACATGATAATGGCTCTAGATATTATTTGCAAAATCCAGCACTTTTCCTTTTGAAAGATTTGCTTTTGAAGGCAATCTTGTTGAGTATTTCCTGTGATAGCTTCGGTTTACTCACACTCGTTAAAGTTGATTGAGCATTAGCTCTTAACAGGATTATTACTTGTTTTTTGCAGGTGCAAGTGCGGGAATCGATTGTCTTGCCATTGTGGCAAGATCTCTATCTCAGTTGGATGATGGCTGAGGGCAGAGACTGGATTCCGCAAAGCGCCCTCCCCGTTGGCTTCTCAGCTGTCCCCAATCCTGAAAATGAGCGTCAAAGCTCAAAGCACAACCCAGACGTGCAAGCCAAGCCTGTCAAAGAGAGTGACAAGAATGTTGGTCAAGAGAAAGACAAGAATGTTGGTCAAGAGAAAGACAAGAATGTTGGCCAAGAGAAAGACAAGAATGTTGGCCAAGAGAAAGACAAGAATGTTGGCCAAGAGAAAGACAAGAATGTTGGCCAAGAGAAACCTCAGCATCCAGAGAATCTTCAACCTCACAGTAGCTCAATGACTCCTCAAACTCAGAGCTCTCCAGAAGGACCACCGATGCAACTGCTTGCTGTTTCTCATTCTCAAACCATTTCCAACGACGCTGCTGGAGCAGGGATGAGTCTTTCAAACTCAGAGCCGTCGTTTTCTTCACGGCCTTCTGGACGCTCATCAGAGCCATCGGTTTCTTCACGGCCCTCTGGACGCTCATCAGAGCCATCGCTTTCTTCACGGCCTTCTGGACGCTCATCAGCACCTGCTTCTATACGTGAGGAGGATGAGTCTGACTTGAGAGAGCCTTTGGTGGACATTGACGACTCCAAGAAGGAGAAGCTATCCTCATCTAGAAGGGGTTCATTTGACGCAGGTGCATCTGACAGATCAGTACCCTTTGACAGAGATCTTTTGCAACAGTCAGAGAGCGTGGTTTTGGAAAGAGAATCACAGAATCTGTCTAATCAGGTACTTTTGATCTACCCATTGAATTCAGCATACAAAACATGGCTCCAGGCTATGATTCTGTGAATTCTCGCCACGTAAAGTGCCTGTTTTTCTATGGAGTTACTCGGTGATGAAGGCTGATGCTGTTTACTTCTCCTCTAGAGCTGTAGAGAAATGTGTATTGCATCTCGTATCACATTTAAGTCGGCGGTTTTTCCACTCTGAAGTGTGAATTCCTCATCGTCAAGCCATGGTAGATTTCAGGTCAATAGAGTCATCCGCAAAGTCACTCAAAGTTTCAACAGGATGTCCCCTCTTTTGCTTCATTGTTCTACTCTTTCTTCACTCTAAATAGTCTTCAGATCAATAGAAGAGCTTGGTGGTTTTCAAACTCAAGTTAGAACTGGTGCTTTTTAAGGAGGTCATGTTATGCCAGCCACCTTTTCTTCTTTGAGTTGATTATATAGTTATTTAAGGCTAAACTCATGGTATCTTTGCCTCACTAAAAAATAACTTGTTTGTGTAAGTTGTAAACAGTTTTTGGGTTGGTCCTGATTCAGTTGCAGGTTAGCAACCAGCAGCAGGACGCTGAAAAGGGAGACCTCTCCAAAGAGACAGAATCAAGTGCAGCATCGCGGCGCACCAAGATATTCTCGCTGGGAAAGAAGAAACTGGAGGAAGGTAAAAAGAAGCTGGAAGAAGGGAGGCGCCTTATGCAGGAGAAGATGAAGCGAGAGGGCGCGGAAGGGAGCGGAAGGAAGGAAGTCTGATGCTCTAATTCTTTCCCCAGTGTCCTGGATCGAAGCATACTACACTGGTCAGTCTTTCATGTCTTTAATTCACTAGAGTTGTTTAGAGGAACTGAATCAGTTGTTGTGGGATAGGTGACATTTAGTGGGTGATTTTGTTAGAGCATGATCTCATTTGAGGTGCTTGTCTATTTTGTAAGTAGCAATCTGATGTTCTGATTCATTCACCAGGGTCCAGGATGAAGCATACTAGACTGGTCAGTCTTTCATGTCTCTGATTCCTAGAGTTGTTTAGAGAACCTGAATCAATTGTTGTGGGATAGGTGGGTGATTTTGTCACAACATGATGCAACCGTTTTGATCATGTTGAAGTTTGATGCTCTGAATCATTCACTAGGGTCCAAGATTGAAGCAAACTACACCAGTCAATCTTTCACTACCCTAGCAATTGTAGGCTACTCTGCTCCTTGTTTTTTTTCTTCGTAATGACATAGTTGTTTTGAAAATACCATAACAAGTAGAAGAGGGATAAATCTGATCCTTCTGGATGGAGTAGCATCTGGGGATGACCGAGTAGTACCCAAGCATGCATCCAGGAACTCTTGTGAGAAGTAACTACGAACATGAACCATTTAACGTTAGAGGCCCTGCCAGGGTCGATTTTGGTGCTTTTGCTCTTCTAACTCTTTCCACAATTGGCCATTGTCTCTCATGTCCTCAAATCGAATTTCAAGCTCTCCTTTTGGTTTTCAACGGGTCTCTGCAATCTCCAATCCATGCACACATTAGCAAACTACAATAATTTCCGTGGGGTCGTGCTAAAATTTACCCACTACATGAAAAATTGAGAAAATTTGCACAACATTCAATGCTTGATGGAATAGATTATAGTGTTTAATGTTACCGTATATTGGGAGTAAAAATTGTGGATTGTGGAGGGTACACTATTAGATTCCTGCAAGAAAATCTATACTTTGAATGAAAGAGGTTTAGATTTTCACTAGGTTGATATCTTTGCATTGACATATCATATGTGAAGTTAACAATAATGCATGATTCTTGATGATTTTTTTGTTTTACCTTCATCTACTTGATTGTATACAAAATCTTCCAAACTTATATGAATCAAAATGGAAGATGAGAGAGATTGACAATTTCAAAACATTGAAGAGTCCGTTAAAGACAAATTTCATTCATAATTAAGACCAAAAACATTTTGCATGTATATGAAATACAACATAGTTTGTGGCATGGTATTTGTAGATATTTAGTGTATTTAATGCAATATGCAATGTATACCTAGCTTTTCCATGAGTTCATAATTCCAAATTGTGAGTAGATTTTTCTAAATCACCTCACAATTTGAGTGTTCGTATAATGTGCTTGCAAGGCTACCCTCGAGTAGATGGAACTACTCCCTTCATATACAACATAGTTTGTGGCATGGTATCATGTAGAGAAGGGAGTAGTTCCATACTACTAAACCTATGTCCGGTAGACATGGATTTAGTGGTGGAATATATAGACACTTAATTCACTACGGATTCCTTTGGGTACTGGAGTTCTTTGTCTTCTTCTTCTTATTTGCAAATCTCTTCTACGAATTTCATAACCAAATTCCATTTGGATTTCATACAAATTGAGATTTAACACATCCAAAGACTACATTAGAGCCTCTCAAGCACTAAATGGTAGTATGCGCATCTTCTTACCAATGTCATGCAATTTTGTCACCTTTTCCATCCAGTATTTTCATACAAAAGATTTCATCCACGTTCACAAAGGCTATTGTATTGTTGGAGCGTTTCCACAAGATTTTGCCAACGACGATGAGGGTAGCAACAAGAATAAAACTACATATCATGACTTCTTCTCTAGCTGTACTGGAATCTCCAAACCAAGCACAAATGTGTCCAATTTTATTGTGATGGTTCAGGTGAAATGCGGGAAACAAAGATAGCCATATTACTATTAGCAACCATGCAGTTTTTCACTTATAATTACAAGCATCTTAGAAGTGGGTGAGTTGATCCACTCACAAAAGAGAACCAAAAAAACACCACAGACAACGCATTGCGTTCAGAAACAGTAAGCACTTCAATAATGGCAACACAGAATACGGCAGACCTAAAAGTACTAATACTACAACCTCCCAAACACGCATTGGCCCATGCCATCTCTAGGTAGACGCACATGATGACCAAACGGGCCTTCATCGTCTAGATATGGTCCTTAAAAGTCCGGATTGGGCTTCTCATGGTCAAACTAGTTTCATGGTAAAATCTGATTTGGTTCCTAACCAAATCATTTGCTTACCCTCTTCTGATTTTCCCTTTTAACCATATTAGCAACTCATCCATGATCCATTGTTCACATCAAGTTCCCATTGTGTTCCCATTGCGTTCATGGATTGTTTCCATAGAATTCCTAGTCTGTTCTCATATTGTTCCCAACGTGTTTCCAATGATTTACCACAGAGTTCACAAGGAGCCCCCATGTTGTTCCAACCTGTTCCCAAAGTTCCTCAACGTGTTCCCAAGTGCGTTCCCCCGGTTCATATAGAGTTCCCAACGCGTCTCCGCTGGGAAGAAAGTTATACTTTTGAAATTATATCCAAATGTATTTTTTGTTTAGTGGGGCCCATCACATGTTGTTTGGGCCCCAACGCAGCTCCATCCGCACACACGTGTATGAGCCTTTTGTCTCACAGTAAACCAAGATCACGGTACCACAAATACAGAAAGTAGATTGCAGAAGAAGAAGAACTCTGGCCCCCGAAGGCGTGAATATAATGTTTGTTCATTCTAGGTAACATCGAGAAGGCGTTTTGAGAGATGACAGGCTAAAACGATCCATGTTTTCAGGTGAGGAGAAGTGAGGAGTTAGTCGCAAAAACACACATTTGAGTTCCCAAGAGGTGTTGGGCTTGGTGAATGTCCTCTCTTTTGCTAAGTGTTTTTGGGTATGTGTGGATGGTGGAACGCCCATGTGTTGGAAGGACAAACAAGGAGAGATCTGAGTTGAGTTAGGCGTCAAGTGTATATTTTGTGTGTGGAGATCGTTAGAGGTACACTGAAAGCAAGGGGAACCTTTGTGTTGGCTATTCAGATCTAGCACCATTGTACTCACTACACGCCCTATACTAGCCAAATCCAATCTATGCAACGGGATTAAAGCGGTCCTCTTCCACCTGCTCCTCCCCCCCTCCTCCCTGGAAACCTTAGAACGCACTAAAGTGATAGATCGACCAGATCCAGCGCAGCTGCGCTACCATAGACGCACAACACTAGAGGTAAACAAAATAGGCACATCACTAGATCCACATTGCATAAGTCCATACTTCGCACGCACGTAGACAGACATTACACGCCGACCCAGCAAAACACAGGATCCAGTTCAAGTCCGCTCACATCTGCCCAGACAGCTCGCCTCACCACAGCAGCAAGAGAGCATGGAGGCATCTACACAGAAACGCAAGGCAGCCGTCTCACCACAACAGCAAGAGAGCACAGAGGCATCTGCAGAAGAACACAAGACAGCCGTCCCACCACAACAGCAGAACACGGAGACCTCCCCACCCAAACGCAAGACACCGGACTCAACGCATGCCCTCCTAATTCTGCCCCAACAGTCCGATTCACAAGAGCAACAAGACAAAGTAGAGCCACCGCCAAGAAAACACCAGACATGCACCGCGACACAGCTGCCAACAAAGGACAACAAAATCATCAAAAACAGGCCTACTCCAAACCCAACTCTCCCATTCTGTTATATTCCATTCTCATACTACAATCCTCACCCTCTCTATCATGTGCATTACCTCTTTAAGGTTAAATCATGCACCTCACGTCACAATAAAACAGTAAAACAACATAACACCACACGAACTCCACTCACAGTAAAAGAAACTAGGATAACACTACATATTTTACACACGCATTATAAAAAAATTAAAAGACCTCACACCTCGTGGAAGTACTTGGTGCCCTCCGCAGATTTTGCAACAAAGGCCGAAGAAGCAGTCTCAAACCAACGATCTCCTGCATACCACCATCCAAGAAGCCAATCTCAAAACACCACCGCCTACAAACAACCAAGTCGACCGACAATAGGAACAAACCGAGGCCTAGGAGTTTGGACCAGCACGCTCCACACGAAAACCAAAAATCAGGCTTGCTCCTCTCCCAAACCTCACCCTGTTTTAATACATTGCATTCCCACTTTTAATACCAGGGTGAAGACTCACACTAATAGCGCACATAGATACAAAAAAAAAACATACTAACAAATCAAGCGTAGGTATAGCAAACGTACCAGCTGCAGGTCACTTCCAAGAGCGGAAGCGCTGGAGAATTTCCCCCAGGATCGAAGAAGCTGAAGCCCTGCTTAAAGACCAACAGGGAGACAAACTACAACACAGCCAGCCTGAAGTTCGAGGAAAGAAGAACACCTTCCGAGCGATACGCCTCCCCGACGACGAGCAACGCCACACATTCGGCAGCCATGCACCAACGGGCAACTGTGTAACCAGGCATCAGCTCCCCACCAACCCCAACAACAGGACCTCCAGACAATATACCTCCCGAGTAGCGCCCTCCCGGGCAAGAAGTCATCACCCCTCCGAAGTGAGCCAGCAGCGCACCCCTCCGAAACTGACGTCCAACTATAGCCAAGCAACGCACCCCTCTGAAACCGATGCCCAACACAGCCGAGCGCCGAGACCTGCAGGAGACATACCAAGGCGTCAAGACGCAACATACACAGGAGTAACCTTACGTAGTGCAGAAACCTCACCACGCTCCACCAATGAACCCCACCACAACAACACTGAGAACCTCACGGAAGAAGATAGCTTTCCCCTTATGAACCCTAGACTTAACCAGACCCTCCCAAAAACAAAGGAAGCCCCCCGAACGGACCCTGCAACCCCTCAACCGACCACACTAGCCCTTGATACTACCAAGAAAAGTACACGCATAAGGAGGATGCGCTCCACAATCTCCACATCCCGGGTCAGCAGCAAACTCACAAGACAGGAGAAGAAGAGGCGACTGGAACATGAACAAGATAAGTACACCGCTCCCTCTCGCATGTCCTTGCTAACAACAACCTCCAACCCTGTCGCACAGGTCCCCAACAAACGACGTCGGCTGAGGAGCGTACTCCGTCTCGAACTTCAGCCATCCCCGCCCCCACAAGCACACGACAAGAGAGCTGCCCCTCCCCGCCTGCCCTCAACGCCAACGTCAAACTCCGACTCGCAAACCCACAACAAGCGTCGACTACAGAGGCAGGAACCCCGACTCAAACCCCAGCCATCTCCCCTCCCACAGGTTCACACCAAGAGCGACGCGCATCCCCGACTACTCTGGAAACACCAAGACACCGACTCCGAACCACCAGTCTCAAGCAAGAGCCAGCAGTTGCGAGCGAAACCATAGGCCCTCACCAGTCGCTTCAGAGGAGAAGGCCTCGAGCGGGCCCCCATCAATCACATCAGAAGCGAGAGGAAGAGAACCACAAGTATCACATCATCAGAAAAGATGTCTGACAACGCGCCCCCAGCACCCCAAGCCTTTCACAGAGACTTTTCAAGCAACCAACTCAAACTTTTCCAAGAAACCAAGGCAATAGACATGGAGGTGGAAAGTTCCTGAGAGACTTCCAAAAGGTCCACCGAAGCCAAGAAGGACAATCCCTCTACAGAAGAAGCTCCAACCCCCACGAAGAAAGCCAGAGGTAACTCTACACCCCTACTACAAGTTTCTGTACCCGATTTTTCCTCCTTTCGTTTTTGGTTAGGTTTCTCCACCATGGAGAAACTTGCAATTGATGAAGGACAAGAACCTTTGCTTAGTGGTGAAAGTGTCCTAGATATGATTACTCGAGGCACGCCCAAGGAAGAAGCAGAGGAGGCTATGGGCGCCAACGTGGCATATCCAAGAATCCCACAACTATTATTCTCCTCTACACAAAGCGACAACATCGTGGGGCAACAATATAACCTAACACAGGTACCATTTGACATCCCTACCTCCCCTGAGACTGGTCTCTCCTTTGACTTTCAAGTGGCAATTCACTTTGAATTGCCACAACACCCAATGTTCCACGAGGATGTGAGGAAGCTCACTATTGCTAGACTAGAACACATGAGGATACCCCTTGGCAATAGTTTGATAGACCCCATCGCAATCATGTGTAAGGGAGTCAAAAAATATGGCAAAAGCATATGGTCAGGAATTATCAAGCTCCACCTCCTCAGACCCAAGGTGGACGCCATTGCATTACTTAGAGGCACGAGATACTTTATCCTACACTTGGACCCACTAGGACCAGCCTCCAGGGGAAAGGTATGCAAGACCTTTCACGCAGTGGCGCGGAAGAACTTGTCTGTGAAGATCAAGAGTGATAATCTTAACCCCTAAGGTACCAAGGCAGTTTTACACCAAAAACACTTCAAAATTAATGGATTCTAGTGCAATGAATAAAGAAGGTAACAAAAACTTTGATTTTTAGTTTTGATCGTAGGATCTCAATAAAGGCTTATTAAGTAATACATGTACAAAATTTCATAAACTTTGACCGCACGGATTGAAAGATTATAGTGTTTGAAGTCAAGCAAATGGTTCATTTTCTTCCCTGCGTTTAGTGGATCAGCAGACTTTGACTTCAGTTGGTGTCAAAAATTTCACTACACAGGGTCTAAATCTATTACCATCTTGTTAATCATAATGTTAGCTCCCTATACACCAATTTTTAGAGGTAGAGACAGGGTGTAGCATATTCAAAACAAGTGTGCAAGGAGTGGAGGCTCGAAATTTGTTAATTCACACTTTAATTTTTTTTGAACTTAATATGTATTCGATTGATAATCCGAATGGTTAATAAGAAGGTTTACATTACATATTGTTGTGGATAAAATAAAAAGTGAAAAATATAAAGATACCTAGGTTTTATGTGGAAAAGAAGAAGATTTTTGGTACCTTGCCTGACAATGAGTGACAATGTGTGAAAATGTTTGACTCGGGTTGGTATGCTATTTTTCACTAAAGACAAGAACTTTTTTTTGACAAAATGAAGGGAAATAATATTACTTGGGAGTATTGAAAATCTCACTTTCAATAGAGTGTCCTATCAAAAGTTTTTGGAGGTGCCCAAGGTGCCTGCCCTCCCCATTTGAAATTAAAAACCCTATAACTTTTTCATCAAATGTCCAATTTAGGAAAAAATTGTTTTCCCACTAAGGTCTTGGTAATGCCCTTCTATGGTAAGAATTTCAAAGATAAATGTTTGAAATTGACAGCATAGGAATCTGACCGAATTTTCAAAAAGCCCGTTTTGGACACTTGGTCCTTTAGGGGTTAAAGGGGTGACTGCACATTCCATTTTTCATGATATAGTAGCCCATGGGTTCTCAAGGAAGTTGGAGTTTGAGGTTACAGACGTACAGAAGGACCAGAACGAATCCCATGCCTTCATTGTGGCCCCAACTCCACAACAAGCCAAGAAGTTCGAAGTCCATAGCATCACCACACACCAGGAGATATTACCGGCAAAAGCCTCGAGCTCTGAAATCATATCAGCTGCTGATAGAGCAAAGAAAGATGCCCTCACGGTGACACTTTCACATCTCCCCATACTAACCAGCGTGGCAGAAACCACGGACGCCATTCACAAGGTTTTCGGGGATAATATGATATCCATATGGTTTCATAAGCAAGAAGGAGGGAAACATAATGGTGGAGCCAACGTACAACTCTTAAACCCCATTGCCTATAGACAATTCTTGCACAAAACCTTCATCATAGGGAGACACCAAGTGGAAATCTCATCCCATCGTCGTAGCCTAGACGGCGCAGATCCCCCCTCTCTCACTCTAGTGGAGAAATGGGGGTTTAACGACATCAACAGAGCTCTCGTGAATACGGTGGCATCCATCCAAGTAGCCCCGCCCCCTTTGGCATCACTCGATCAGAGATGACCTCCATTATGGAAGCAGGAAACCAAAGACTCCGACAGGAGCTCACCACCCTCCGTGAAGACATCATCAAAGAAACAAGGGCTTATACTGACAACAGTGCACGAGAACTTCAAGACAAGTTCGCTAATGTGGAGATTTTGATGACTTCTACACTACTTGCAATACAAGACATCACCAGATCTAAAGCCCCAGCCCTTGGAGACTCGTCAAACGTGGATTGACCACGGAATATAGACAGATTTTTGTACACCCTAGAGCTTCGTGGGTGAGTAGCAATGACCTCCTCCTCCCAATTATGACTACCTTAAACACACCTCCTCATCACCATATTATAGACTTAACTTCTATTACCATAGTGCACTTCATTAGCCCTCCTCCCCCCTCTTGTTCTCCTCCCATTCTCTCAACATACTATTTATCTACACTAGTCCACACATTCTCACCTACCTCCTCTCAATACAATGTCATAGGTACAACTCTCGTTAACGTAGACTACTACACCCACCTTTCCACTCCTTCATGTTTTTCTTATAATATCACAATATTTTTCTTATCTTCATCAACATCCCCTCTATCACATAACTCTACACACACACCAATAGTCACATACCACCACACATATTGTATTGTTTTAATTTCTCTCCCATTAAAAGTTTGTTGCCTAAATATTTTACATAGACTAAATATCTCTCTCTCACCTCTAGTAGTTCAACTCTCCCTTAGATACTCTATTAATCACATATATATGTCAAACAAATCTAGAAATAAAACACTTAATACATATAGTTCTTACACTCCAAGATTTATTGTACACCTTTATTGCCTATGGAATTTTACTACATCTACATATATACACCACACATACAAAATCTCTTTGAGCACACACTTCCTTCGGGAGAATGCATACAAACCGCAGAAACCACAGACCAATACAAAACCAACAGACAATACATGGCAAGAAATCATTACCTCAAACATGCCCAGTACAAAAAAAACCGCATGGAACCCACATCATCTCTCATTCAAAACCACTCCACAATCACGTATGTCTCCACCACAAAGAAACCTCTATATAAACACAAACAAAACCACAAAGAGTTACATATCCTCAAGCACACATACCAACATAAACAAGCCTACTAACTCAAAACACCACACATTCACAAATAAAACTACCAACATAAAACCACATTCAAAAAACAAAAACATTAGAAAACACAATGAAAAAACTAGCAAAAGCTTCAGTTCAGAATATAGCATGAAATACAAATTACAAACGAAACACCACATTAATAAAAATAAAAACAAAAAAAAGGGGGAAAACAACACAACATGTAAAATAGAATACAATATGGAACACACCATAGAGTACAAAAAAAAACATCACACCATCCCATACAAATAAATACCATACAGACACATACATAAATTACAATATAAAACCAAACACAACAACAAGTACATGTAGTGCACATAAAACCCAAGGCAACATCCTATATATAAATATACCAAGAATCACATACAAAAAAACACAAACAAATAGGACAAAAAATGATAAAAGAACACACACAAAAACACACAACAAAATATTTACACACAAATACCTATACATAAATACAAACACGCGCACACATACATACAAAACATCAAAGAAACAAATAGATACAAACAAAAAATCACACCAAAATATAAACAGAAAACAACACAAAAAACACAACAACAACAACAACAACAACAACAACAACAACAACAACAACAACAACAACAACAACAACAACAACAACAACAACAACAACAACAACAACAACAACAACAACAACAACAACAACAACAACAACAACAACAACAACAACAACAACAACAACAACAACAACAACAACAACAACAACAACAACAACAACAACAACAACAACAACAACAACAACAACAACAACAACAACAACAACAACAACAACAACAACAACAACAACAACAACAACAACAACAACAACAACAACAACAACAACAACAACAACAACAACAACAACAACAACAACAACAACAACAACAACAACAACAACAACAACAACAACAACAACAACAACAACAACAACAACAACAACAACAACAACAACAACAACAACAACAACAACAACAACAACAACAACAACAACAACAACAACAACAACAACAACAACAACAACACACGCAACACACACGGAAAACAAAAAACTCCAAAACACACAACCAATCCCAAACACACAAAACTCCTATTACTTCTTGGCGGAGACATAGAATCCAACCCAGGACCCATGCCGAATATACTAAAAGACACCCTACATCACATAAGAAAAATGCTAAAATATACTTCATACCAAATACCATAAAATTCCAACCGGAATATAAACATATTATAAAATCCTTCGCACCTTTCTTCAAAACCACACATACATTACACCACATAGACAATAACACATACCCTAACATTGCCCAATTCATACAACAAAAAAATATGCACCCATCACCCCACATCCTATATACCCTAGTAATCACCACTCATCCACACATAAATACATGCAACCAGCTCCTAAATCCACAAAACTTAAACACAACCGCATGGACCAATACACTACTACAAAATCTACTAAACCTACAAAACCCACCAGAACAGCACATCCACATTACGCACCCCTATATAAAGTTTCTTGAAGACAACCAAAATATTATAAACCATGAAAAATCAATACATAAGAACCTATATGACTTTGTACATAGTCAAACCATACCTCCCTCAAATGAAACCATAAGACGGAAATTCCCTTTCCTTCCTAACAAACTCATTAATGAACTAAAAAAATGCTTAGACCCTATACCAGAATACATCCGCCCACCACCACCACTTCCCTACCTCCCTCCACAAAACCAAAATAACAGCTCAAATCACGAAAATACTTACATAATCACATGGAATGCCTCCTCTCTAAACAGTGCCCTACCTAGCTTACAAACTTTGATCACAAGCACAACCACCCCACCAATCCTCATAGTTATACAAGAAACAAAACTATCCGCCTCAAAATCTACAAAATATATACAAAACATATTCCAAAACTACAAACTCATCTTTAACAACACACATGCACTAACAAGATGCATCCAACAATGGAGACCATATACACCGGGCCGTGGAGGCCTCCTTACACTAATACACAAAAAATATGCCTTCCCAGGCAACATCAACAAAATCCCTACCTCAATGAACATATCACCATACATACAAATAATCAAAATCAATAATCACCCATTACAACCATGGTTAATTTTTCACATGTATATGCCATCCCATCCCGAAGATACTAGACATATCTTAGACATACAAAACATTATTACATCCCAAATTAACAATAACCCCAATCATACGTACCTACTATGTGGAGACTTCAATAGAGATATAGCGCTAATTGGCCGCCAAAACGGAGATCATAACACCCCCCCTCAGAACGTTGATTACCAATGGCGTCGCTTCACAGAAAGCCTAAATTTCACTTACATCAATACCGATACACAATTTTCTAGACAAGGTGGCTATAATTATAGTGATTGGAGTCTAATAGATGGATTCTATATAAATACAAACAACAATATACAATACACTTCCACAACAAACAAAAATATTATTCTCAACTCGGACCACTCACCAGTACAATTACACATCCCAAACAACACTTTAATTAATAGAACTCCTACAATTCTAAACAATGACACTATACGTATATTCAACCCCATCCCAAAAAACAACATAGAAAAATTCAACACAACATTCTTCGAAGAAAACTCCACACAAATAGACTCCCTCATAAACACCCTCGAAAACAATAGTCAATTAACACAAACACAATGGCAAGAAGCATGCCACACCCTAGACAAACTTATCAATAAAATCTCCGATACACTAGAACAAACTTGTAGAGCACACCCAATACCTCAAATGACAAACAGAACTTGACAACAAGGCGGGTACTTACCCCGTAAACTTTCTAAAACATGGAAACAACACTAAACCACATACCACACTATACGGAAAACCATTAGAATTGTAAAAAGCAACCCTCAATGGCATAATCACCCCATATGCAATGAACTACTAACTATACATCACACCCAAATCCCCACCTCCGGACCTTCCCCACGATACATGGATAAAAGATATCGCACTAATTGCAAAAAACGCCAACATACAAGCTCGGAAAGTAACCACAAAATACGCCAAAAATAACATTAAAAAATCCATCCCAAAATATAGACAATTATATGAAATCAGCCCAAAAAAAATTAACAAAAAAGTCTTTAAAAACCTTGAATCCCCGCCAATGGATTGTATCACAGACCAATATAACAATATTCTAACTAGCCCCGAAGACATTGCGAATGAAATATTCAACCAACAAACAAAAATCAACATACCAGCAGTACCAACATGTAATTACCAACCACAACATACAAACGAATGTACATGTGCAGTACGCCAATACCTATGGCATGACCTGGATGGATATACCCTTGACAAACGAGGCGAGCCAGAGATTCCACTACATAAATACTTTAATATAACCACATACGATACATGTCTTCAAAATCTTGGTAACAACAAAGCCCCAGGCCCAGATGACATACCAAACTCGATACTCAAAAACATGCCTACAAGATTTCATAACCTATTATTCCTATTCTTCTCTCACTGCTATGAACAAAAACAAATACCAAAATCATGGAAATCAAGT
Organism: Bryoerythrophyllum caledonicum; assembly: GCA_963971425.1. NCBI lineage: Eukaryota > Viridiplantae > Streptophyta > Bryopsida > Pottiales > Pottiaceae > Bryoerythrophyllum > Bryoerythrophyllum caledonicum. The sequence goes on from OZ020522.1 coordinate 25,821,438, forward strand.
GCAACAATCTTACTATACAAAAAAGGCGACCCGTCCATACTACCCAACCATACTACCCAACCATAGACCAATTGCACTAGCTAACACAATATATAAACTCTTTACCAGTACTCTCACCTCTATACTATCCTCATATGGGGAAAAATTCAAAATCCTACACGATAGTCAAGAAGGATTTAGGGCAGAGAGAAGTACCACTCGACAAATACAAACCATAATAGCCGCACTAGAAGAGGCAAAATTTACAAACCAAGATATATACATATTATACGTTGACTTCAAAAACGCTTTTGGCTCAATAGATCATGCCCGACTACTAGCAATAATGATGGACCTTGGTTACCCAAAAGAGGCAACTACACTTATTGGAAACATCTACTCACAATCATCCACTTACTACATTGGCGAACACTTTGGAAAAACAAAACCTATACCTATTCAAAGAGGAACTATACAAGGGGACACCTTAAGCCCATACCTATTCATTATATTTTTAGAACCACTACTAAGATGGCTCGAAAGGGGCAACAACGGATACACTTTTGGCACATCACAAGTCACAATAAACTCCGCCGCATACGCGGATGACCTCGCCGCCATAACCAACAAAATCAACTCTATCCAAATACAACTCAATAAAATTGATAGATATTATAAATGGGCCCGCATGGACGTAGGTTTCCCAAAATGTGCCGCTACCGGATGCCCAAACAAATCCAAATTAAATCCTACAACTTTCAAAGCCCTAATGCAAGCTTCTAACATCAATTACCGCAATCAACTGATCCCTATACTACACCAAAATGAACCATACATATACTTAGGTACCAATCTTGTTCCATCACTAAAATGGAAAATCCAAATTCACACTACAACCACTAAACTCATCAAACAATGCAAAGAACTAACAACATGCCCGGCCACCATGAAACAAAAAATAAAAATGGTTGATACCGTACTATGCCCAGGGGTGGCATACAGTTTCTACGGTGTACCATACTCTATGCCAGCTATAAAAAAACTTGACCAAAAAATAAAAGCCATACAAAAAACCAATGTGGATTACCTAAATGTATGTCAAATACAATAACCCAACTCCCACATAACCTATTTGGACTTGAAGCTTTCTCCCTCAAAAACGCATATCTCCGATGTATAGGCGAACAACTACAAAATGCGTTAAACGATAAAGGAAGACTTGGGAAAATATATAACGGATTAACTCACTATGTCCTTGCACAACACGGTGGCGCTGAAAACATACCCAGAATTTAAAAAAAGCGACTGCATAAGATCACCAATAACACGAACATTCTTCCTATTAAAACATATAGCTAAAGCCCACCTTAAAAGTACGCTCCCAAACTTCCTCATTAATCCTACATCTCTAGAAATACTATGGCGCCAAGAAACACTAAATCACAACACACTCAATGCCCAACTATCCCAAAAGCTTCTACAAAAACTCCTCTCAAAAAATATTTTTGAACTAACCCAAATTACTTTACCCTACGGCACACACATCATGAACAATGAGGACTTCAAAACCTACCACTTCACCCCATCCAAACTAATAAAAAGTGCCCTAAATATTGCTAAACAACTATTTTGTCACCCAACATGCCCCACTACATGTCATACTCCTTGTAATATACACCCATACTCTCATATACTTAAAGACTCATTCATTACCCTCAACAATAGCATCAACCCAAGAAACATCCCCACACCAAGAAATCCCGCCAACCCCCGACATACATATCACCCCCGCCCTCACCCCCCAACATACATCCCCAAAAACCCTACCACATATCCCATTAATGACATCATATGCCATAAACATATCCAACACACAGACACAAACAACATACAAAATACCTACACAAAATACTTATGCCAATGGCAACACAATGATGATACATACAATAAATGGCTCCCCCAAAGAGACCTTTTTCCACAACACGACACCAATACCTCCATACATAACACCGAGAAATTAAAACAATACTACCAAAAAATTCAAAACAAAACATACCTAGATATCATCCTAGCCCACCACCCCCAAGAACAAATCTCAGACTCAAGATCCGTAACACCACCCATAATTATCCCTCTATTAAACATCTACACAATAGAATGCAATCCCAAAAATGATATCCTTACATCCTCAAACACAATTAAATTAGATAATAATCAAGCACATTTATACGAAGAAAACGGCCGACATTTACACACCATCCCCGTTACCCGACTCCAATGGTTATGGAATCAATATAATAAAAAATTGCAAACCCCTACAAACATCGAACCAACGACCCAACCCTTTGAAACCGAACTAATATGGCTTTACCAAAGGTATAAATACGGAATACCAAAAACTGACCCCCTAAAAAATGCGCAATACACAATACCCACTCCCATTTTAGACTCATTAATCTCATCCTATAACATCGAACAGTCATATTTTTCTTCCCCGGTCACATGCCCTACCAAACTAAAAAAATTCTACTCACCTTATGAAAGAGACAAAATCTTCGGATCCCTAGGCAAGGCCTTTGACTACAAATGGATCGGTAATGGCATAGCTCACCCCCACAACGAAAAAGACATGGAACAAGCCATACATTGGGCTAGACTTGCCGCCAAACACAATCCAAATAACACAAAAACAATCATCATCACACCGGACAACAATTGGTACCAAAATAACAACCAACATTCAAACCCATTTTTAGATTCCCATATCATTGCAGTATTTGAAGCAGACACAGTACTATACGAAGAACCTACTATTCCACTCGAGCTAAAAAAACCCCGAATCGAGCCATCTACATTACAAATACTATGCGTCCATCATCAAAATCAAACCATTGACTCCCTTGAACAACTTGCGGAACTTGCCTCCATAACCGACAATCTAGACATACACCGACTATACACAAAACTGGCCCCACCAACACCCATACAAACCCCTGTAAATAAAAGTAAAAACAGGTCAAAACTAAACTATGTCAACAACACATTAAACTACTCCGCCACACCTCCCCCTCTCCCAGACTACCCAACTCATACCACACCAAAATTCAACCCCGCACACAGTTATTACACCGACGGCTCCTTTAAACCACCAGAACAAATTAGCCCAGGCTCTTGGCGCAGAGAAAAAGCTGGCTATGGCATATATAATTCCACCAAGGAAATTAAACTAGCCAAAAGACTACATGGACTACAAAATATCCTCAGAGCAGAACTCATGGCCATTCACAAAACACTACAAATCATCACAACAGAATACAACAATGAACCCGCACATATATTCACTGATTGTATAAATGCACTTTACCTACTAAACACTCAAATAACACACCCTACTCTTCACAATAGCCACCCCGACCAAACCATATTAACGTCAATGGTCCAAATGTTACTAAACCGTACACAAATCACATCCCTCCACAAAGTAAGAGCCCATGCCAACATTGATGGCAACGAACAAGCAGACAAATTTGCAAAAGAAGGTCGAGAAAAAACACACAAAAATACTAAAGACCCACATGAACATGCCCATGCCACCCCATACTACTTTCAAAAAGAAGATTGGCCTTCCAAAGAAGATACCCCCGACAAAGGCCCGATTAGATTTTTGGACAAATATCTCAAAAAACAAGACTTCTACAACAACCTTGATACAATCTTAGACAACTTTCCTAACATAGAAAAGTGGACTAACAACAATGACATAGACAATGAACTCTCTACGATTTTTTGGAAAAACCCCGCCATCACCGATTCACAAATCACATGCCTTATCAAATTCCGTACCGGTCAATACATGGGAAAGCCCGTAAACAACTTTTCTTTGGAATAGAAAGATTCCAATCCATAACATGTCCCATATGCCCCTCAACGGACCCCGACACATGGATACATGTCCTACTCAAATGCCAAAACCACCACATACACTCTCTAATTGTTAAAAGACATAACAAAGCGGTATGGGAAGTCCGAAAACTAATCACCTCCTACAATAAATCGAGATGTTTTATACTAATGAACGCCGGCACTTTTAATAACAATCCACAAGAAAATACGGTCCTCCCCTGGCTACTCCCATGCTCATGTATGACCCAAAGATGTCATTGCAACGCTAGGCTCAAACCGGACATCCTTTGTGTTAAAGGTTTACCATATAATGACCCACCACCAGATAACATCAACCAAGACTACACCATCCAATTCATTGAATTCACTTACTGCAACGATAGATTTTCCCCGGAAACAATCCAAAATAAAATAGGTAAATACCAACCCCTTATTGACGACATCAGTGCCCTCGGATGGAATGTGGACCCCCTTATTGTAATCACATCCGGCACTCGTGCCACCACTTTTATCCCATCTATGAAAACCCTTGAGGATACTTTCAAAATACCCATTGAAACAATTAAAACCACCTTTAAAAACATTAACACCATCGCTACTCAACATGCCATGTCTATTTTACTGCATAAACGTAAAATTGAAAACAACCAAGCCCTTCCCGATACACAAGACCCCCCCTTTAATTCTTTCCCCCGCTTTGATTTTTCTTGATTGGTTGGTTTTGTGGTTCTTAGCTACTTGCTAGGTTGGTTTGTGGTTTTTGGCTGCTTGCTTGGTTAGTTGGACGGTTAGATGGTTGAGTGTGTGTTTAGCTGGTTTTTGGCTACCCGTTACATAGTGTCTACCCTCGAAACGGGGAAGTAGTTCCAACTTGCTATTTCCTTGTCCGATGGGCATGGTCTTAGTAGTGGAACGAACAAACACTTTATTCACGCGGGTCCCCTTCGGGAACCGGCGTTCTTCTTCTTCTTCTTGTTCATTCTATACACTAATCCGATGGCCACCGGACAAAGGATAGTGAATCTAGAGCTACTTCCTCCTTTCGAAGGTAAACACTTTTCTACACTAAGTGCCTTAAAGACAACCGACATGTCATCCCCCCCAAGGGCTTTTTGGGTACCCATACAACGAGGTCTCAAGACCCCCACCATAGTTGGGTGGACTATGGTGCTAGGCCCCACGCCGGCATGGGGATTTGAACTCACAACCACCTCACCAGTGTGCCATGACTCAAACCACTACACCAAGGCCGTGGTGCCTAAGTAGATTGCACTACTAGCAACTCTATTGTTTCTCACTCAAAAAGTGTCGTCCTTCAGTTGCAAATGTAAAAAAACTTCCTTTCTCTTGACCTCTATGATCAAACTAACTCACCCACTCATCAAAATAGTAAATGAAAAAAAACGGGTTTGGTACCACTCTAATTACTCCTAAAAGTGTCATTGACACTAATTGGTTCAACAAAATCATAATTTTTAAAACATTATTAGCCGAGTTTTCCTGAATGTGCTTCCGGAAGAGGCAAGCCATGAGGAATATGGTGCCAAACCGTATGAGATTTAAAAACGAAAAGAAAGAGAGCATGAGGAAGTTCTTATTCCTTTTTTTCTACTCCAATGAAATGCTTGGCAATCAATGTTCTTGGGCCCAACCCCATGCAAGCTAAAGCTCCCCCATAGTACCCTAGGTCCTCAAAGACTTGACAAATGCTCCCCCACACCTTTCCCAAGCCAAGTCACCATGTGCATGTGGTCCCAGTTACTAACATAAGACCCTAAGATTTGGGGTGACTATCCACTGTATTTTGGTGACTTTCAGGAAAACTCTAGAGAATCAAAAAAAAAAAGAAAAAAAAAAGTGCCTCTACAGTAGTACTACTGTAGTATCATTATCCTTGGTAAAAGAAACTCATTCTACTTAGAATGGGAGGCAGAAATAGGGACAGTCAGTGTAGTGGGACCCACTTCAGACTAGCGAGTGAAGAAAAGAAAAAATGCAGAAGAGACAGAGATGATGAGCACACTGGTAGACTCCTGCAAATCCTAGACAAGGAAATGTGCCCCACCGGTACATGATGCCAGTGACGCCATCACCGCGCAGTCGGCGGTGTTCGCTCCCGTGCACGTGAAGGAACAGTGTGTCGGTTCCGCACTCCATTCTTCCTCAACAAATACTACATCGCGCCCACTCTGACCGAGAGCCCGGATCCCTTCCCGCAACATCCGTCCTACCGATAAGCTTTCCGAGACTTCTGTCGCGAGATTCTCCGCCTTGACAAGAGGGCGCTACTGTTTCTCGCCAGTGGGCATTCGTGATGGCGTACTGATCACTTCCCCGGTGCCTGCATTGAACTAGTTTGGGTGGGGATGTGACGATGATTTGTGAGGTACTAGCAGCTTGGTGAGCCGGTGCGATGCCTGCTGCTGGGTTGGGGGGGTCGTCCCCGGCGTCGTTCAAGATGGCGGGCAAGCGCAAGGCGCGCGGCGTCACGGAGATCTTCTTCACTGTCATGGCGTCGCTCGTCACGCTCTCGTTCCTGTTCGCGGTCTACTCGTTCTCCCAGCGCCGCAGCTGCTGGGACGACTCCAAGTTCGCCACAGGTACGCCGCCAGTTGTTCCACCTGGCTTCTTGGAACCTGAGTCCTCAGGTAAGGGGTCGTGGCTCCTGGCGCTTGTTGGATATGGAAAGGGAGGTTTTTCGCTGAAGGATTGAAGCTCTGGACCAGCGCTGGACTGACACACGAGGTCTGCTTCTGATTTGAATCGTTGGGTTTTAGTTAGTGAATTCTAGAATCTGGTCTTGTTTAGGGTTAATGGAGCTTGTTGAATGAGGACAAAAAAGTCGCTTTTCTGAACACTTGGAGAATGCGGAGCTCTGGACCGGCACTGCACTAACACTCGACGGCAGTTGTCGGACTTGGTTTGTTTCTGAGTGGAATCTTTAGGTTTTGGATGGTGAATCTGGGTATCCGATCTTTATTAGGTCTAATGGAGCTTGTTGAGCGAGGAAAGAAAGGTATAAAGTACAGGACTGACGCACGAGGGCTGCATTACTGTACTCGACTTGTACAACGATGCGGTCGTTGTTCGCTGTCTGATTGTCAAGGAGTAGGTACTGTGTTAGGTGGCCGATCTGTTTCCAGTAGCAATTTCCAGTACTTCACCCATCGAGGAAGTTAGCTGCCTAATCCTTTTCTTAATCATTTCGTTCGTTTCTGAGGATCATATTTAGTTAGCCAGGACCTGTACCTTAACCTCCTGCTTTCTGCAAAAGTTCCGAGCGCATCTCCTTTTGCAGCTGTAGACCTCGAACCAGATCAAATATGTTGAGTTGATTTTTGTAAGATTAAGTAAATATATGGGATGCAGACCAAGATTAGAAGCATGTAGGATAGGTATCTTACCTTACAAGCTTCGAATACATGATCTCTATTTGCTGCTTCAAACTTCAAATCAAATCAGTTGATTTTTATGAGAGTGAGTTTATGGCCTGTATGGTGGTGGTGATGCAAACCAGGCCGAGAATAATACTGAGTTAGCCAGTTCACGTACCTTACGCTAAAAGCTCCGAAGTCGTATATCTCCTTTAGCAGCTTTGAAGCACAACAGTTGATTTTTGCGATGGTGATGCAGATCAGGCTGAGGATTTCGTGGTGGGTGATCCAACTCTGGGAGGACTCCTGCTCCCGCCAGAAGAGTACGGTGGGCGTGAGCAATGCGTGAGCCGGTCCGAGGAGGTGCGGATCCGGAAACCGAGCCCTCACCTGCCGTCGCCCCACCTGATCTCCAAGCTGCGCGCCTACGAGGCGCGGCACCGGCGATGCGCGCCCATGGCGACCAAGATGGCCCAGAACGGCAGCAACGCGAGGGAGGAGCTGGGCGACTGCCAGTTCGTGGTGTGGATCGCCAACAGCGGGCTGGGCAACCGCATGATCACCATCACGTCCGCCTTCGTGTACGCGCTCCTCACGGACCGCGTGCTGCTCCTTGACCACTCCGGGACCGACGTCACCGGGCTCTACTGCGAGCCCTTCCCGGGCTCCTCGTGGCTGCTGCCGACCTCCTACGACTACAACTGGATCAACGAAATGACGTGGGAGAACGCGCACAAGCTCGGACTCTACCTGGGAAACGCCACCACCATTCCTAACCCTATCCCCAACAACTACATCTTCATCAACCTCATGCACGACTACGACGACTTCGACAAGCGCTTCTTCTGCAACAGCATCCAGCGCCAGCTGCGAGAGGTGCCCATCTTGTACTGGCGGTCCAATAACTACGCCGTGCCGGGGCTCCACTTCGACCCTGAGTTCCACACCGAGCTTGATCTCATGTTCCCCGAGAGAGACACGTTGTTTCATCACATGATTCGCTACCTGTTCAGACCGTCGAATCAAATGTGGGGACCCATTCTGCGCTTCCGCCAAGCGTACCTCGGAGGCGCTCACCGCCAAGTCGGCCTCCAGCTCCGCATCCTGGAATCAAACGTCTCGTCATCTGTCGTCGCGGACCAAGTGCGCACTCCTAAACTTTTCAAACTCCTGCTGCATTCTCAGAAAACCCTACTAGAAACCCTAATAGAAACCTTGATGGAAGCAATAATGGAAACCCGAAGATAAATACTACTGGAAACCCTGATGGAAACCCAAATGTGATTCCTAGTGGAAACCCTATTTTTCCCAGAAAACCATAATGTAATCTCTTATAACAAAACTTGACGGAAACCTTGATGTGAATCCTCGTAAAGCCCTAAACTTTCAGAAAACCCCGCTGATGGAAATCCTACTGCAAATCCTACCCTAAACCCTAATTTTCTCTTTATTCTCCTTGCACAGCTCCTGGCGTGTGTGTTGGAGAAGGGTCTGCTGCCGAAGCAGGCGCCGGCATCGCCTGAGGACACGCTCCACACCGCGCGACGCGCCACCACTGCCGCGGTGGTGACGTCCCTCGACACGGTCTACTTCGATCGCCTCCGCAGCTACTACCTGGACGCCCCGACGGAGGCCGGCGAGGACCACGTCGCGGTGCACAGCCCGAGCAAGGAGGCGTACCAGCAGTATGGCGTGGACCACGACAGGAAGGCGTGGGCGGACATCTACCAGCTGTCCCTGAGCGACGCGCTCGTCACCAGCCCCTGGTCCACGTTCGGGTACGTCGCGCAAGGCCTCGCGGGCATGGCGCCCTGGCTGCTCACCAAGACGCCGTGTGGGGAGCGCGCGGTGGAGACGTTCCAGGCGCAGGGCCACTGCAACCGGGGCGTGTCGCTGGAACCGTGTTTCCACGCTCCACCGCACCTGGATTGTGAGGGGCGTGGCGCGGGCCGCGATCCCACAACCATCCTTCCCTTCATCAAATCGTGTGAGGATGTCGGCGGCGGCGTGAAGATCATGCCCAGCTTCGCAAATGACAGAACCGACGCATCCTGAACATGGTTTTCTGTCCGACACACAGTTATGCGCCGGGAAGTGGGTGAGTGTTGCCGTTGGGCATGCGTATTGGAAACCTTAAACCCCAAACCCTGGAGTGGCTGTCTGGACGTGGGAGGCAAGTTGAGATCGTGTAGAAGGAGTCGAAAGGAGATCACATTGCTCCCAATGAGCGGACCTGGTACACCTTCTCAATCACGAAGCTGCTTCTCCTGTGTAAATTACTACTGCTGATGGAGCTGGTGTGTCTGAATCCATGATTCTAGTGGGCTCCCTAAGGTCAGGAGCCGACTCCGAAGAGCTCCTGGCGGCGACATTCATTGTGTGGCGCGGGTTCTTCAGCCGAGAATTTGGAGGAACTTGGATGAACAAGATTGATGCTCTTGGCACTCGCATCTGCTTGCCGTCGTGAGTTAGGAGTTTGAGAAATCGATGGACTGTGCAACTTGTTGCCAGACAAATCAAGCCAAAACGTTTGAATCATTTCATCTGCCCTGCTTTTCTGTTGCCAGTTGTAGATCAGAGAATCTCTACTATTTTCCCACATTACACTAGTTCTTTTCTTTCTGTTTTGGACTACGTCACCTGAATGCGTCAGATTTCGAAAGTCTGGACAAACCGTCACTGTCCTCCGTCTCCATGGCAGGTACGGGTTCACTATCAATACTTTTTACCTTTAAGGACGACGGGTGGCTATGGCCGGCAAAGAAAATGGCTAAATTGTACACGACCACATTTCAATTCCTGTTGCAAAAACCAAATCGGGAAAGGTGAATGTGGACCCATGAGTATTGCTAGGTTGATTTGGATGGCCTTGGGGTGTGGCATCTGCTAGTGCTCTCCAAAACAGCTATGGCTGTCCAAATTGGGCCTTTTAAAGGGTTAAGGATGAGCCACCCCAATTAGGATGGTCATAGCTATTTTTGGAAAATAGCAATAGACGCCTCATTGCAAGGTTGTCCAAATTAGCCCCGCGCTCTTTGTGTGTCCACATTTGTATTTCCCAATGTGCTTTAGGCCGGTTGAATTGAACTTCGGTCGTGTACAATTCAACTATATGCTTGGCCATACCCGTTGTCCTTAAAGGTTTATATAGGTTGCAATTCAATAAAGAAGACATCAATCACTTCAACATCAATCACTACTTATCTGGAATGGATTCTAGTACATTTTGTGCATTAAGAGTCAAATCAATTCTTGATTCACAACTTCATAAAAAGACCTCCATTAACCCCTAAAGTTCCTTGACAATTTTGCTTAATAACTAGTCCACAACTGCCAGAGTCCAAAAGAGGCATGAAACTCTCATATTAAAGTGAGATTTTGGATTTTTAATCATAAGGGTTGATAACAAACTTCTATTTTTGGAGCATACAAATTTTTTTGTTGCTATTCATTGTACAAATATTAAAGATTATAGCGTTTGCCATGCAAGAAAAAGCGTTTTTCTCCCTTGCCTCACAATGTGTGAAAATGTTTGGCTTGGATTAAATTGCTTTTTTACACTAGAGACAAAAGAAAATTGACACCTTTAAAGAAGATAATATTTTTTATATGTATGAAACATCTTAAGGTCAATAGAAACTTCTAAGAAATTTTTTGGAGCTGCCTAGAGTCCCAAGCTTGGCATTTAGAATAGCATAACTTTCATTGTAAAGGTTTGATGTGAAAATAATTATATTCCCACAAAGCTACTACTATATTACAATTTTTTAAGAAATTTCAAATATTCATTATCAAAATTGACATCATAGGAACCTGCCCAAATGGAAAACATCCCCGTCATGAAATGGTCTTTATAAGGATTAAGACAAGCAAAAATAGTCTTTTCCACAACACTACCATTTTGCTTTATGCCTTAGTGCCACTTTGCAATAGGTTTATTTATTCCATAGTAGGATTTGGAGAGACTTGACCTTCCATTCCATATGCCACATATTTCAATCCTTCTACTCAGCTTTCATCCATGTACATCAATTCTATGATGAAAGTTGTTAAGAAAACAATTTTCTTGTGTATAAATAGAGCCAAAAATAGGATCTTCAAAAATTGAGAAAGTAATTCAGCTTAATATACCGTAGATTAATCTCTAGTTCAACACCTCCATGCCAAATAATTAATTAATTTGGAAAAAGACCATTCATCATTCAAAATAATAATATAGCTATTATTGGAAAAAAGCATAGATTTTTATTTTAGCATGTTTTGACAACCATGGTTTGAACCGAAGACCTTGGGCCTCCAAGTGGAATCCTTCATTCTTATTCCAAAAAGTGCCCACCAGGTTTAGAAAAAGAAAGATCATAGGATGCCAAAGCGTGAGGGGGGAGGCGCCTCAACAAAAGCAAGGAAAAGTTGCCCACGGCCGAGGCCGGACCAATAGTGAAAAGGGCCGCCAACCACATGGACAACATCAAACAAAAGCCACTAAGCTATGTAAGCCTTAAGATAGAAAAGTCTAGAGGACCGAAGACCACACAAAAAAATCTAATCTATAGAGGATGTCTCTGACTGAGGTAGAAGTAACCGTGCCCGTCCACCATTCCACGGTCGAAAGTTGCAAGGTCGAAAGTTCACCATTGAGTTGTAGGGCAATAGCTGCATAGAGTTCCACAGCAGCAAGGCCGTGGAAAGCACATCTATGGCAAGCAAACTCCACCATTTGAGGCAAATAGTTGCGTACAAACGCAACATGATCAAAGAGCAAGCGTCGAGCTTCGATGCCAACGACCTCCCTAAGCCGTAAGATCTAAACGCCCATTTTTGAGTCGTTTGAGCTCGGCGTTGCTCAAACAACTCAAAAATGCGCATTTCTGAATCATTGTGTCAATTTTGGCTTGAAGGTGGTCTTGGAGGCTTTGTGCCGTTCTGGGGGAAGAATTGGGAATAAGGTTGTGAGGATAATATACGTATGTGCAATGGTTGCGGATGAGGGTTTCTAGAGAGAAAGAGGGAGAGGGGAGGAAGAAAGCGAGGTTGAGAGATTGTAAATGTCCTCCCTGATCCTTAGCCAACGGTTGCGAGCGGAAGTTGTATCATTATGGAGGTTGGGACAACCCAATAAGGGGCCGCCAACATCCAATGTGAGGGCGTTCGAGGTAGCTTGGGTAAAAGGCGGGGTCGAAGGTATGTCGTCTCAACCTTAGCCTCCAAGGTGTCTTTGTGTTCTATTTGCTCGGGTATGGCGGGAGGCTAAGGGGGGGAAGGAAGGTTACTAACATATTGTTGGTATGGCTGAGGTGGATACCTATCGCATGGAAAAGACAAATGGGAGGTCAAACGTTCTTCCGGCGCTTCTCTAGGGGGCAAGCAATTGGCTTCAAGCATCTCTATTGTGGTCATATCATGTAAGCCTAGCTACCATGTTATCCTTATCTGCAGTATGAATTGGCCTGGTCGTAGGGGGTGTGAGGGAAACCACGTCTATGGAACCACGTCTATGGAGCGGAGAATCCCTGCCAACAAGTGAGGAGGGATGTTTGTTGCGGAAGCGGCCGGATCTCCTATGTTAAGTATGGTCGTTGTGTTGGTTGTCACGTTGTTGATTGAGGTCCTCTTGAACTTTGAGGAGAAGGCGGTCATTAGCCTCATCAAGATCTCCCACAATCTTGATAGAAATGATGTCTATACAAGGGGAGTTGAGGGAATTAGCGTCGTAATGGCTCCAAGGTACCTTGGTAGTAAGGTTATAATGTAAGAAGCACTTAGGAGGGATAACATATCAAGATGGAGTAGCGCCGGGGGAAGCAAATGTGTTGTTAGCAGTACAAACCTTACGAAATAAGGTAAGCATATATTGCTTTTGCTTCTCTGATCTCTTGTGCTTGAAAATATCTTTGTATGTCTCCATACTTAATATACATATATTAGTTGTATGCTAGGCATGGTAGAACACATGGCCAAGGGTGAAAGTAATGTTAATAAATTCGTGCCCACATTTATTTACCTATATGTTTCACATCAAGTTCATCCTCAAAATATCATAGTCAGTGTTTGAAGTTACTAAGCATCGCCGGCCACTGTCCCGTGCCTTTTTATGCTAAATGCGGAAGCCATAGGGAGGGAGGATGTGTAAAATAAGGTGCCACAACATGCAGTTGTTCGTGAGAGCCATGGAGGTTTGAAAAGCCGTGTAGTACATCCAAAATTGAGCCATCATGGGGCACAAGGTCAACGCATGCTTAGCCGTTACGAAGTCAGGAGAAAGACATATCCTGCAAGTACTTTTCGAGCCGACCATATGGCGTCAGGACCTCATAGGAAGGCCCTGTGTATTGGTTAGCTGGTTCATTGAACTAACCTTGCAAGACACCCATAAATGCCAAACTCTAATAAAGAGTTTGGTGATTTTTCCGCTAGAGTAACGCTGATTATAAAGTTTTGTGACGTAGGGGAGGTTGGTATTATCTCTAAGAGTCCAATCTTATAGCCTAGTTTTGTTGTGTAGCTAAAGAACTCACAATTCTCTACTCTCTCATATAGCCTCCACTTCCATTTGGTCGGTTTCCCAGGAAGTTGGATAGTTGGCACTTTACCATAGAGCCAGAGATGTTGTGAGGAGGAACAAACCGGCTCCATGGGGTTGTAGGCTTTAATGTTTGTAGTAGAGTCAATTGTAAGCCGCACCTAGGCAGGCTCTACATAGCCCCATGGTAGGGGCGTTATTCCATCCTTCGAGATGAGCAACTCTGAAGATAGGCTATGGTACAACTTAGCTATAAATTTGTGTCCCTTGCAAGCTTGAACATGATACACCGTTTGGATGGCGTATCAAGATTAACTGTCACCCATTCTTTGATGGTATGGAGATGATAATCGTTCAAGTTCCAAACTGATATATTGGCCTCAATTTCAGCATGTTGGGCAACTATGTTGCAGCAGCAAACGCGGTGGCAAAAGTTGTCATTACTGCACTAGTCCTGTCTATTGTAGTTCCAAATATCTTTTAAACAAAATGTGTTATTTTTCTTCCAGGCGTATGATTGCGTCATGGATTAGCAGCTGTGAGGTATTTTTGTCGATCTAAGTAGCAAAAAGTTTGCAAAGATAGACTGCGGCAATTTCTCATAAAACGTGATGGGAGTAGACTGTGAGAGGCAACACAAGCTCGTGACAAAGCCCTTGTGGATTGCCTTTTACAAGAGAAGAGGCTTGAGGCTCAGAGTTGGAGCGCATTATAAAGTGCGAGTCTGCTTGCCATTCTTCCAGCAATAAGCCTGATTTGGGCAACCTGGTGGCGAAGGAACACCATTCAAGGGACGTATTGAGGTGAGAGAAAGCATGTTCAATCACAATCAACGGCTTTCCTAGCCCGACTCCTATTTCTTGTCTCTCCATGTGTCAAAATTTGTTTATAAATAATTTTTAAAATTTTGGTATCCTCTCTAAATAATTTTCCAATTAATTTGGCATGCTTTTTGTAAATTTCTTAAAGCCAAACTAGAGGTTAATCTATGGTAGCTAGAAACAAATATAGAGCCTGCAAATTCACTATGGTTGGAGTTTTGGACCTAGAGTGTATGGTGAGAAAATTCTTCACATTTGACCTTAGGTGTTGTATTTGCGCCAATAGCTTATCACTACTAACAAAACTGTTGCTTCTCACTTCAAAAGTGTCGCACTTCACTCACTAAAAATTTGAGAAAAGTGTCATTTTTTCTTGTTTTTTGGTGTTGCTCTCCATCTTCCTCACAAATTTTTGAAATAATAAGTCAAAAACAATGTGTTTGCTACTAATGTTTTGAATGAGCAATAGAGTGACCACTACTGTAGAAATACATCCTGGCAAGCTATGATTTCACCTAAGAGCTCAACATCATGTAAATTGGAGTATACAACTTGGTTTTTATGAATTACTTGCCCTTCAGTCAGACTTTTGATATATGTTTTGCCCTTCACTTTGGCTTTTGATATAACTTGCCCTTCACGGGATGTCCAAACAAATCCAAAATGAACCCCACCGCATCCAAAGCACTTATGCAAACCACCAACATAAACTACCGTAACCAACCCATTCCCATACTACATCAAAATGAACCATACGTGTATCTTGGCACAAACCTTGTCCCCTCACTAAAATGGAAGATACAAATTCACACCATTACCACAGAGCTTACTAGACAATGCAAAGAACTAATAATATGCCCAACAACTATGAAACAAAATATAACATGGTTGACACAGTACTTAGACCCGGAGTAGCATACAATTTCTATGCAGTCCATACTCTATGCCCGCTATAAAAAAAACTAGACAAAATATCATTGCCATACAAAAATCCATTTGTGGCCTCTCAAAATGCATGTCAAACGTTACTACCCAACTCCCTCAAAACTTATTTGGATTATAAGCTTTCTATTGTAAAAATGCTTACGTCCTATGTATTGCGGAACAACTTCAAAATGCACTCAACAACAAAGGTAGACTTGGAAAGATTTACGAGGGACTCACACAACATATTCTTGCCAACTTTGGTAATGCTAAAAACATTCCTAGAAATTAAAAAGCCGATTGCATGAGATCACTAGTTAGCTGAACATTTTTTCTCCTAAAAAAATTTACGGAGCAAAAAATTTACCTAAACAATACTCTCATGGGTTTCCACCTAGAACCCTCACCCTTGGAACAAATATGGCTACAAGAACCCAAAATGACACAAGAATTAACTAACACCTCTTTCAAAAACTCTTATAAAAATTGTTTTCAGTAAACATTACCGACTTAAAACATATTACATTACGAGCTGGAACACACATTGTAAACCACAACGGCTTCAAAACATTTCATGCTACGTCATCCAAATTAATAAAAAAAGCGCTCTTAACATTGCTTAACAACAATTTTTCTATCCCCATGTCCCACTACATGCGCCTCACCATGTCATACACACTCAAATCCTTACACACTTAAAGACGCATTGTCACCACCAACAATATCATCCAACCTAGAATCAACCCCCCGCCAGCTCACCTCTCCAACCCACGGCATCCACTTCTTCCCCCTCCTCCATTGCCCATCCTCAAAAACCCATCCACGTATTCCATAAACTAGATTCTGGACCATAATCATAGACAACATACTGACTCAAAAAATTTATAAAGAATGATACAAAATATCTATACCAATGGCAACACAATAATAATACCTACAACAAATAGATTCCCCAAAGAAACCTCTTTCCATGTCATGGCCAAAATATCGCTACCCACAACTCGACACTATTAACATAGTATTATCAAAACATCCAAAACAAATTCTACATAGAAATCATTCAAGCACACCACCCACAAGAACAACTTTGTGACTCTAGATACGTTACCTCACCAATATTAATTCCCCTCCTCAACATCCATACAACTGAATGCAACTCCAAAAAAGGCATTCTCACATCAAATATCACAATTAGAATTATTGATGACCACGCGCATATATACAAAGATAATAGGAGACATCTAATCTCTATTCCCCGTCACTAGACTCCCATGGCTATGGAACCAATACTATAAAAAATTACAAACTTCCACAAATATAGAACCTACAACCCAATCACTTGAAACTGAAATAGTTTGGCTATACCAAAGATATAAATACCGCATTCCAAAATTTCTCATCCCTTGTCACATGCCCTATGAAAGAGACAAAATATTTGGTTCACTACGAAACGCCTTTGACTATAGATAGATTGGAAATGGTATTGCGCACCCCCACAATATAGAAGAACACAACTTGAGTTATACATTGGGCAAGACTTGCGGCCAAACATGACGGTAAACATTCTTCCACTCTTATCATCACACCAAACAATAACTGGTACCAAAACTTCAACCCACATTCAGGTCCATTCCTTGACTCTCACATTATCGCATTATTTGAAGCAGACTCGGTACCATATGAAGAACCTACGCCACCACTTGAACTAAGAAATTAACCAAGACTTGAGCCATCCACCTTACAAATACTATGCATACCCCACCAAAAAAATAATATTGGCACCATGGAACAACTTGCTACACTCACCTCTATAGCAAACAATCTTGACATACATGAACTATATAAAAAAATAGCTCCACCGATACCATTCCAAACCTCCGTAAACCACAACAAAAAATGGTCAAAACTTCAATATGTAAACACAAGACAAAACCACATTACCCTGCGGCCCTCCCCTCCCCACATACTCAGACCATATCCCATTAAAATCTAACCCCGCATACAGCTACTACACAAATGGTTCCTTCAAAGAACCAACAGAAGTTAGCTTGGGACATTGGCATAAAGAAAAAGCTGAATATGGCATACACAACTCAACCAAAGAAATAGAAGTATCCAAAAGATTACATGGACTTCAAAATATCCTCAAAGTTGAAATGATGCCCCTCCATAAAACCCTCCAAATTATCACTGCACAATACGCTAATGAATCCGCACATATCTTTATAGATTGTATAAACGTATTGTATATTTTAAACACACAAATGACGCACCCACCCTACACAATAGCCACCCCGACCGAGCCATACTAACATCTATGGTTCAAATGCTTTGAAAGTGCACACAAATTACAACCCTCCATAAAGTTAGAGCACATGTCAATATAGAAGGAAACAAATAGGCGGGCAAATTAGCTAAAGAAGGGCTAGGTAAATCCTACAGAAATGCCAAACACCCGCATGAACATGCCTACGCTACCCTATACTACTTCCAAAGAGAAAGTTGGTCTGTAATGGAAGAGGCCCCGGACAGAAGCCCCATAAGATTTTTGGATAAAAATCTCAAAAAATAAGATCCAATTAACAACCTGGATATAATCTCAAAAAACTTCCCTAACATAGACAAATGGACAAGCAACAACAACATTGATAATGAACTCTCTACAAACTTTTGGAAAAATCCCACAATTACAGACTCACAAAAAACATGCCTTATTAAATTCCATACTGGACAATATATGGGAAATGCCTCCAAATAACTCTTTTTTGGAATTGAAAGATTTCCATCCATAACATGCCCAATATGCACCTTCACAGACCCGGATACATGGCTACATGCACTCCTCAAATGCCAAAACCACCATATACACTCCCTAATCGTCAAAAGGCACAATTAAGCGGTGGAAAATCCAAAAACTAATTGTATCCTTAAACAAATCCAGATGCTTTATACTTAGGAATGCCCAAACCTTCAACAACAACCCACAAGAAAACACGGGCCCCCCATGGCTACTTCCATGCACACGTTGAATCCAACGATGTCATTGTAATGCTAGATTTAAACCAGACACATTATGCGTCAAAGGACTACCAATACACTTTTGGCACATCACAAGTCACAATAAACTCTGCCGCATACGCGGATGACCTAGCCACCATAACCAACAAAATTAAATCTATTCAAACACAACTAGATAAAATTGATAGATATTGTAAATGGACCGGTATGGACGTAGGAGTCCCAAAATGTGCCGCTACAGGATGCCCAAATAAATCCAAACTAAACCCTACCACTTTCAAAACATTAATGCAAGCTTCTAACATTAGTTATCGCAATCAACCAATCCCTATACTACATCAAAACGAACCATACATATACCTAGGTACCAATCTTGTCCCATCTCTAAAATGGAAAATCCAAATCCACACTACAACAACAAAACTTATCAAACAATGCAATGAACTAACAACATGTCCGGCCACCATGAAACAAAAAATAAAAATGGTGGATATTGTAATACGCCCAGGCGTGGCATATAGTTTCTAGAGTGTACCATATTCTATGCCTGCCATCAAAAAACTGGACCAAAAAATAATAGCCATACAATAAACAATATGTGGATTACCAAAATGCATGTCAAATGCAATTACCCAACTTCCACACAACCTATTTGGGCTAGAAGCTTTCTCCCTTAAAAACGCATATCTCCGTTGTATAGGTGAACAACTACAAAATGCCTTAAATGATAAAGGTAGACTTGGAAAAATATACAACGGACTCACCCATTATGTCCTTGCCCAATATGGAGGTGCTGAAAACATACCTAGAATTAAAAAAAGTGACTGCTTAAGATCTCCTATAACAGGAACATTCTTCTTATTAAAACACATAGCTAAAATCCACCTTAAAAGTACGCTCCCAAACTTCCTCATTAACCCTACATCACTAGAAATGATATGGCAACAAGAGACATTGAACCACAACACAATAAATACCCACCTCTCCCAAAAACTTCTACAAAAACTCCTCTCAAAAAATATCTTTAAACTAAGCCAAATTACTCTACCCAATGGCACACACATCATGAACAATGAGGACTTCAAAACATACCACCTCACCCCATCCAAATTACTAAAAATTGCTCTAAACATTGCCAAACAACTCTTTTGCCACCCAACATGTCCCACCACATGCCCTCCTCCTTGCAATATACACCCATACTCCCATATACTTCTAGAACCATTCATCACAATCAACAATAACATCACTCCAATAAACATCCCCCCACCAATCTACCCCCCCCCCACCCTCCTCACCCACATCACCCCCGACCTCCAACATTCATCCCCAAAAGTCCTACCAACTACCCCATTAGTAACATTATACACCATAAACACATCCAACACAAAGATACAAATAATATACAAAATACCTACACAAAATACCTGTGCCAATGGCATCATAATGACAACACATACAACAAATGGCTCCCCCAAAGAGCCCTTTTCCCTCGACATAACACCAACACCTCCACACACAACATCGAAAAACTAAAACAATACTACCAAAAAACTCAAAACAAAATTTACTCAGATGTCATCCTAGCTCGCCACCCCCACGAACAATCCCTTGACTCAAGATCCGTAACACCACCAATAATTATTCCACTCCTAAAAATACATACATCAGAATGCAACCCCGAAAATGACATCCTTGCATTCTCAAAGACAATCAAAATTGACAATAACCAAGCACATCTTTACGAAGAAAATGACCGACATTTACACACTATCCCCGTCACTAGACTTCATTGGTTATGGAATCAATACAACACAAAACTACAAACTCCTACATACATTGAACCAAAGACCCAACCCTTTGAAACCAAACTAATCTAGCTCTACCAAAGGTATAGATACTGAATACCAAAAAATGACCCCCTCAAAAATGTGCAATACACAATACCCACACCCATTTTAGACTCACTAATCTCAAACTTTCACATAGAACAATCATATTTTTCCTCTCCAGTCACCCGCTCCATAAAACTAAAAAAATGTTACTCACCCTTTGAAAGAGACAAAATATTCGGATCCTTGGGAAAAGCCTTTGACTACAAATGGACCGGTAAAGGGATAGCTCACCCCCACAATGAGAAAGAGATAGAACAAGCACTACACTGGGCTCGACTCGCCGCCAAAAATGATCCAATTAATACTAACATGATCATCATCATACCAAACAACAAGTGGTACCAAAACAACAACCAACATTCAAATCCATTTCCAGACTCCTATATCATTGCAATATTCGAAGCAGACTCAATACCATACGAAGAACCTACCATCCCACCCGAGCTAAACAAACCCCGAATCGAGCCATCTACACTACAAATACTATGTGTCCACCATCAAAATCAAACCCTTGGCACCCTTGAGCAACTTGCCGAACTTACCTCCATAGCAGAAAATTTAAATATACAAAAATTATACACAAAACTGACCTCACCGACACCCCCACAAACC
Organism: Bryoerythrophyllum caledonicum; assembly: GCA_963971425.1. Taxonomy (NCBI): domain Eukaryota; kingdom Viridiplantae; phylum Streptophyta; class Bryopsida; order Pottiales; family Pottiaceae; genus Bryoerythrophyllum; species Bryoerythrophyllum caledonicum. Next base: position 25,842,484 of record OZ020522.1, read on the forward strand.
CCTGTTAACCGTAGTAAAAATTGGTCAAAATTAAACTATATCAACAATACACTAAACTACCTAGTCACATCGTCCCCCCTCCCAAACTATCCAAATCACACCACACCAAAATTTAACCCCGCATACAGTTACTACACCGATGGCTCCTTTAAACCACCAGAACAAATTAGTCCAGGATCTTGGAGAAGAGAAAAAGCTGGCTATGGCATCTACAACTCTATCAAAGAAATCATGCTAGCCAAAAGACTCCATGGACTGCAAAATATACTCAGAGCAGAACTAATGGCCATTCACAAAATACTACAAATCATCACAACAAAATACAATGATGAACCCGCACATATATTCACCGATTGTATAAACGCACTCTACCTACTTAATACTCAAATAACACACCCTACCCTTCACAATAGCCACCCCGACCAAACCATATTAACATCAATGGTACAAATGTTACTAAACCGAACACAAATCACAACCCTTCACAAATCACAATCCTTCACAAAGTAAGAGCCCATGCCAACATTGATGGCAACGAACAAGCATACAAGCTTGCAAAAGAAGGCCGAGAAAAAACACACAAAAATGCCAAAGACCCTCACGAACATGCCCATGCCACCCCATACTACTTTCAAAAAGAAGATTGGCCTTCCAAAGAAGATACCCCCGACAAAGGCCCAATCAGATTTCTGGGTAAATATCTCAAAAAACAAGACCTCTACAACAACCTGGACACAATCTCAGAAAATATTCCTAACATAGAAAAATGGACTAACAATAACGACATAGATAATGAACTCTCTACAAACTTTTGGAAAAACCCCATCATCTCAGACTCACAAAGAACATGCCTCATCAAATTCCGTACGGGTCAATATATGGGAAACGCTCGCAAACAATTCTTCTTTGGAATAGAAAGATTTCCATCCATAACATGCCCCATATGCCCCTCAACGGACCCCGACACATGGCTTCATGTACTACTCAAATGCCAAAACCACCACATTCACTCTCTAATTATCAAAAGACATAATAAAGCGGTATGGGAAATCCAAAAACTAATCACCTCCTACAAAAAATCGAGATGTTTCATACTAATGAACGCCGGCACTTTGAATAACAATCCACAAGAAAACACGGTCCCCCCATGGCTACTTCCATGCTCATGTATGACCCAAAGATGTCATTGCAACGCTAGGCTCAAACCGGACATTCTTTGTGTCAAAGGTTTACCATACAATGATCCACCACCCGAGAACATCAACCAAGACTACACCATTCAATTCATCGAATTTACATATTGCAACGATAGATTCTCCCCGGAAACAATACAAAACAAAATAGATAAATACCAACCCCTCATAAACGACATCATTGCCCTCGGTTGGAAAGTGGACCCCCTTATTGTTATCACATCCGGTGCTCGTGCCACCACCTTTATGCCATCTATGAAAACTCTTGAAGATACCTTCAAGATACCCATTGATACAATTAAAACTACCTTTAAAAACATCAACACCATCGCTATTCAACATGCCATGTCTATTTTACTATATAAACGCAAAATCGAAAATAACCAAGTCCTCCCTGATACGCAAGACCCCCCTTAGAAACTTTGCCACCTGTCTCTTCCTGGTTGGGTGCGTGTGTGGTTTTGCTTTTTGTTGTTTAGATTAGTTTGGTTGTGGTTGGTCGTTGTTGGTTGGTTTCTGGCTACTCGTCACATAGTGTCTACCCTCGAAAGGGGGGAGTAGTTCCAGTTCGCTAATTCCTTGTCCGGTGGGCATGGTCTTTGCAATGGAACGAACAGACACTTTATTCACGCCGGTTCCGGCGTTCTTCTTCTTCTTCTTTAAAGCACCACAATGTTTTACTAGATAATTCAAAAAAATATTCAAAAATATTCTGACAAAGCTGTACAAAAATACCTCGTCTCCATTTAAAAGGAAGACGTTTGTTCACTTTCCAGCGTTCGATGAGTTTTCCTCGTTTCTGGTGTGGATTGTGAGTGTTTTAAGAACGGATCCTTGTCGGAGTTGTAAGTTGTTATTCTATTTTATTTTTAAGATTCTTATGTCGATCTTTGTTCTTTGGAGTCAAATACGGAAGAAAGAGTTTGTTCACTATCGACCATTTGATGAGATTGCCATCTTTTCTGAGTCTGGTATCTGAGCAATTAAGGACGTGGGTGTCTTGTTTTGACAGCTTTGACCTTTCTCCAGGTGATGGTGTAGAGTGAGGAGGATCGCGCGGCGAGTTGGGAGACTTTCACAAGAGAAACTGTAAATTGTAAAATTTTCTCATTGATTGGCTTCTGTTCCAGCTTGTACTAGTATTTAGTTCGTGGACTTCGGAAAATAGAAGTAGAAGAAGAAGAGTTTGTTCACTTCCTAGTATTTGGTCTTGACTCCATTCTGCGCTTGATAAGTTGTCTAGAATCTGCTCATTTGAAGAACGTGGGTGTCTTGGTTTCTGCTCGGTAACCACATTGTGCTTGACGGTGTAGAGTTGGGAATCTTGTCCTTGAGTTTCTTCTAATGTCTGAGACGATTTGGCAAGAGGAGTGACGGTCCCTGCACTTGGAGAAGCGATGGAGAGCATTGAACTCAGAGGTAAAACAACCACAGCTCCAAACTTTCTTCTTCAAATGGCCATGATCTGAACCATGTCTGCTTGGTTGATTGCAGACCTATGGGCATGGTTCTGTGGAGGAAGCGGATCACCTTCTGGCGAGCCCGGAAACTGCACCACCTTCACACAATCTGCACAACACATAACCTCCTCCTCCTCCTCATGTCTCCCGCATGCCATCGTCTGTTTCGGCCAACTCCTCCTGCTCCTCGTCTTCTTCCTCCTTCTCGCAACCTCCAACAGCCTTCCTCCGGGTGCCTTCACAGGCACCGAGCTTCTCTCCACCTTCCAAGTGGGCTCGATCCTCTACAACGTCACCTCCGTGCTCTCCCTCCTCACCGGGATGGCGCATCTCGCAGCCGGGGTGTACTTCGTCTTCCTGCCCTCCGTCGCCGCGCACACCAAGCTCTACTTGTTGCTGCAAGGAATGGCTTGGATCACCATTGCCGTCTCACTCCGAATCAGGTCAAATGGCCTATACCCTAATTCTTGCGGACCCCGATTTTTGCTCATGTGTTTTTGCTCATATGTTTTCCAACCAGGTTACGTAACCCCACGAAGCAAGTGGCGTATGTGTGGTGGATCCTCACATTCCTCCTCACATCTCTCGCCACAGCTCTATCTCTGGCGAACCTCTACAACGCCCTCACCGCCCCTTCCCTCGAGCTTTACCTCACCATCGCGTCATGGCCCGTCGCTTGCCTGCTTCTCAGCTGCGCAATGCGCGGCGAGAGATGGATACCCCTACAGAACGACATGAATGAACCTCTACTGAATGGACGTCGAGAATTAAGCGACGCTACTGAAGAAATTCTCCTCTCCAGTGCAAGTCCGTTCAGCAGGTTAACCTTCAACTGGCTGGACCCGCTTCTTTCACTCGGATACAAACGCCCTCTGGAGATCAAAGACGTCCCTCACTTGAGCCAGGATTTGCAAGCGCCCACCGCCGTTGAGAAGTTTCTCAAGGCATGGGATGAGTCTCAGTCCGTGTCTAGAGCGCTAGCTTCTGTCTACTGGAAAGCGATGGCGGCGAATGCTATCTGTGCGCTTGGGAAGTGCATTGCCCTTGCCTTTGGGCCTATCATCCTGCAGTTTTTTATCAAGTATGAAAGCGGAGAGCGGCTGTTTAAGTACGAGGGGTATGTGCTGGTGGCGGCCCTGTTCTGTAGCAAGGTGGTGGAGAGTGTTAGCCAGCGCCACTGGTACGCCGGCGCCCGGATGGTGGGGATGCGCCTCAGATCAGGACTCATTGCTGCCATTTATCAAAAGCAGCTCAAGTAAGTGCATGGTTTGTCATGTGTGTGTCATAGTTTGAGGTGTTATGTATAGCTGAGGTGAATGAATGATCTGTTCGAGGTGATGTTTATGATAGTTTTTAGGTGTTATGTGAAGGTGAGGTGAATGCGTGATCTGTTCTAAGGTGATAGTTTGAGGTGTACTTAGCTGAATTAAGTGCATGATCTGTTTAAGATGATTGCATCCATAGTTTAAGCGGATATGTATGATTGCATCCATGGCTCGGTGTGTTTGCCCTGAATTGCGATGTCAATCTACCAGGTTATCCAACGCAGGCCGGGCACGACATGCTGCTGGGGAAATTGTGAACTACATGTCGGTGGATTGCTACCGCCTGGGCGAGTTCCCGTGGTACTTCCACCAGATCTGGACCACATCTCTGCAACTCATGATCGCATCTGCCATCCTGTTCTACACTCTGGGACTCGCCACTTTTGCAGGGCTGGCGGTGATCGGGGTCACCATGGTGCTCAACACGCCACTCGCTCGCGCTCTTCAGCGGTACCAAGTCAAGTTGATGGCAGCTCAGGATGCTCGTGTGCGCGCTTCAAGTGAAATACTCAACAGCATCAAGATCATCAAACTCCAGGTTTGTAACAACGTGTTTTACTAGCGGACCTGACTAAAACCTTACTAGCAAGCTTGTCGGTTCCCACTCAAAATGTGTCCCTTTTCACTACCTAGAAATGCGAAAAAGGTTACCACAAATTCTCCAATTAGTGAGTGAAAAACGACAGGTTTGCTACTAGTGGTTCTTGTTATTGTTGTTTGTTGAGTCTGTGTTTTCATGGTTTGTGCAGGCATGGGAGGACCAGTTTCAGGAGAAGATGATGAAGCTCCGTGAGAATGAGTTTACTTGGCTGTCAAACTCAAACAAAACAAGGTCGTTGGGGACAATTTTGTACTGGATGACACCGGTGCTGGTTTCTTCAATTACTTTTGGGGCTTACGTCCTGCTTGGCCACCGTCTCTCTCCTGCTGTTGTCTTCACCTCGCTCTCTGCCTTCCGCATCATTCAGGAGCCTGTTCGTTTGGTTCCTGAGCTTCTTGCTATCATCATACAGGTCAGGAACCTTAAACCTTAAACCCTAAAACCCTAAACCTTTGGGTTCGTTGGCTTCTTCATTGACTTTAAAAAAAAATTAAACTGTCAAAAAAGTATCCCATCTCTTGGTGCATTGCTACACATTTGAACTGCAGCTAATTCTGTCGGATTAGATATTGAGTCTTGTATCCAGACCTTTTTGAGTTTTGTACCCTGAATCCCGGGAAGCACAAGTATACGATCTCTTTGGTTTTGTCAATTTCTCCATTGGAAAATCTAACTCCCTTCTTAAAAAGTATTCATTCAGGTTCATTGCCCTTGTCTCTTTGCCCGTAAGAACAAAACTGTCCATTGTGCCTTAAGCCTTAAACCTTAAATGAATCACTAGAATCTTCATCTCTGGATGTGATCATGGCGTCTGGAGTTTTAACATAGTTCTTGGTGCTGTGCAGGTTCAAGTATCACTTGATAGGATTGGTAATTTCCTGAAAGCCGATGAGCTAGACAACTCATGTGTGGAGCGGAAACAGAAGGATGCACACTCAGTTGAGATCCAAGATGCCACTCTCAGCTGGCAACCTGGAGCGAAATCCAAGCCAACTCTTCGTGGGATCAACCTCGACGTCAAGCCAGGCGACCATGTCGCCGTCTGTGGAGCTGTTGGATCAGGAAAGTCAACTCTTTTGTACTCCATCATGGGCGAAATCCCAAAATTGTCCGGAAGGGTGAGAGATTTCTTCAAGGACTCTCTCAGTTTCAGAATCACACATTCTTTCCTTGTTTATGAGTAGTTCTTCGAAGAGAATGGTATTCCGAAGTCACGGGTTTTTTCTGTAAATGAACTCTCAGATAAAACTGAAGTCTATAATAAACTTGACATTGAATATATATTGCTAGTCATGTAACTTCACATCCTTCCGTGAAGCTTGTAGTAGCAGATCATGCACCATCACACCAGCACCTTCATTTTTACCTTTTTCATGCCTTAATTTTGTACCTTTTTGCGCAGATTATGGTATCAGGGAGGCTTGCATACGTAGCCCAATCAGCATGGATTCAGGGGGGCTCCATCCAGGACAACATTCTGTTCGGCCTTCCAATGGACCACGCACGCTACCGCTCTGCATTGAAAGCGTGCGCATTGGACCAGGACATTGCGCAGTTCCCATTTGGGGACCAGACGGAGATCGGCGAGAGGGGTATCAACATGAGCGGCGGGCAGAAGCAGCGCATTCAACTGGCAAGAGCTGTGTATGACGACGCTGATATTTACTTGCTGGACGACCCTTTTAGCGCCCTTGATGCCCACACTGCTGCCACTCTCTTCAAGGTCACAAAAACTCTCTTCTTTTGCTGATATTTACTTGCTGGATGATCCTTTTTGTGCTCACATTGCTGCCACTCTCTTCAGGGTAAAACGGTCTAGTCCCAACTTTCTTTCGTAAATATTACAGATTGAGGACTGATGAAAAGAATGCCCTTCCATTGATGCAGGATTGTGTGATGGGCGCGCTGAAGAACAAGACCGTGATTCTCGTCACACATCAAGTTGAATTCCTTCATGCTGTCGACCTCATTCTGGTACGCCATCTATACAAAGTGATCCAGAGGGATTCCACTGACCAAATAAAGCATATTAATCAGGAAAATTCTTGGTTTGAAGGTCAATATTGAACAGATAAACTTGACGTCTAATATAAAATTGATATTGAGTATAAACTCTCAGTTATATTCGTTCCTATTTTTTTGATATGATGGAAAAGATAAGATGTGACAGTTCATGTAAAACTTATATACTTACCAATTCTGTCTTATACAGCAACTTCATTAGAATTACATCAAATCTTGCATCTATACACATGGAGGTCATTAGGAGCATGTTTTTTTACTAAGATTACCAGTGCACTAACCCATTGTAATCAGGTGATGGAAGGAGGAGAGATAGCACAATCAGGACAATACGAGGCGCTTCTAGAAGAAGGCCGGGGGTTCAAGCAACTAGTGAATGCCCATGAGGACGCCATGGGCACAGTCCACCACCAAGAAGGAAAAGAGAAAGAAGAAGCAAAGAACCAACTCCTTGAGAAGGTAATACTCACCAGATCAGAGTCCAAGAGTGAGACAATGCTCAGCAAGTTGAGGTCAAGAAGAGGCTCCCAAAGGGAACAAACTCCAGCTCCAGCAACACAATTAACACAACAAGAGGAGCGTGAAGTGGGTGACCAAGGCTGGAACATTTACTTGGAATACATCCGAGTTGCTCAAGGTTGGCTCATGTTCTGGCTTGGTTTTATCTCCCAAGCGGTTTTTGTACTTGGTCAGATGGGAGCCAACTACTGGATGGCAACCAAAGTGAGTGACCCCAGCACTGGCGACGCTTTGCTGATCGGTGTTTACGCCGGTTTGTCCATCATGAGCGGCATTTTTGTCTTCATGAGGTCCAGATTTTGCGTTTTGCTGGGACTGCGCGCTTCAACCAACTTCTTCAAAGCCCTGGTTGTGAGCCTTTTTAGGGCTCCCATGGCGTTCTTTGACTCAACTCCCATGGGAAGAATCCTTGCCAGGGTAAGAAAATTCATGCTCAGTTTCTGTCCCTTTATTGATGCTCTTGTTCATAGAATATGTGTCCTTTTTATTGTGCCTACTTCATATAATATTACTGTTCTTTCATAGAATGTTTGCCCTTTTTCTTTTTAACCAACTGTATGCTGTTTCATAAGATGTTGATACTCTTTTTGATGTGATATTTGTCCTTAGTTGTGCATTTTGAGATGAGAAGTATTCTGATTTGAGGTTTGGTTGATGCTATGTGCAGATATCCTCTGACATGACTCTGCTGGATGTTGATGTACCCCTTGGGTTTGGATTCGTCTCCCAAGTTGGGCTTGAGATTGCCGGTGTGATTGCTATTATTGCCATTGTCACCAAACAAATCCTTATCGTGGTGCTGCCCATGCTCTTTGTGGTTAGATGGCTCCAGGTAAATGCTGGACCACCCGCTTTCAGTTACAGTATCTGCACTGGAATTATTTGCAAAGCCACCCAAAGTTTGAAGAAAATACCTCCTCTTTTTTTCATTCTGAATTAGTAAATCAGCTTAAACGGATCTCTATGGTTAAATTCATCCATAGGAGAGAAATGCAGCTGATGTCTAATGCTAACTCTTTCTTTACTCTCGAAGACAGCTAAAACTACTTTGACCTGAGTTTAGAGACCACCTAGCTCTCCCATACTTAACGAGGATAATAACCAAAAGATCACCAAGCTCTTCTATGGATCTAACAACTATTTCGAGTGAGGAAAGAGGAGTAAAATAAACCAAAAGAGAGGGCATCTCAAAGAAAAGATCATCAAGCTCTTGTCTTGATCCAATAACTATGCAGAGTGAGAAAAGAGTAGGAAGTAGAGGCGGTTCTCTTACTGAAACCGTGGGTGACTTTACAAGAAACTCTTTTATAGTTTCTGTATTGGGCTTGAATCTCTTCTCACACTCGTGTGCAGAGATATTACCTGACATCTGCACGTGAGCTGATGCGGATGAACGGCACCACGAAGGCGCCGATCGTGAACAACTTCGGCGAGACGATCAGCGGCGCCATGACGATCCGTGCGTTCCAGAAGGTGCCCCAGTTTCAGCAGAAGAATCTGGAGCTCGTGGACGTGGACGCGAGCCTCTTCTTCCACACCTTCATTGCGTATGAATGGCTGGTGCTGCGTCTGGAGGCCTTGTGTGCAATCATACTGGCGACTTCTGCCTTTCTCATGGTGGTCTTGCCCTCTGATGCTGTTGATGGAGGTAAACTCGGTTTCTGATAACGAATGCAGCACTCATCTAAGTAAACACGCATTGAATATACGTTTGATTTTGGAGTGGTTGTTTGTGCAGGCTTTGCCGGCCTTTCGCTAGTGTATGGACTGACTCTGAACGGCGTGTTAGTGTTCTTTATCCAATACGTTTGTCAACTGGCCAACAACATCGTTTCCGTTGAGCGTGTGCGGCAATACATGAGAATTGAGAGCGAGGCTCCGGCCATCATTGACGTTAGCCGTCCGTCCCCCAGTTGGCCTCACCAGGGCAAAGTGGAGCTCCAGAACTTGCAGGTATGTCGAGAACCGGGAGTTTAGTTGCGAGTTGGAATTACAAGGCAAAGTTCCTTATTCAAGCACTTCTATAGATGCCGACAATGCCTTAGTGTTGTGTGTTCTTATCATATGGAGTCCATCAAGCATCAGCAAATTCCCTCTACTCTTTTTTTTGCAAGGGCTATGAAGTTATCCAGGGTATACATGTAAGTGACATGTTAAATTCATCTGTAGATTCGGTACAGGCCTGGAGCTCCTCTGGTTCTCAAGGGCATCACTTGTACATTTCAAGGAGGACAGCGAGTGGGTGTGGTTGGTCGGACCGGTTCAGGCAAGGTAATAGTTACTATATTTATCAGCCCCAAAAAGTACATAAATAGAAGAATGAATCATGATGACCACTCCTTCAATCCTAAAGGCAGCTGAAACCAACTTGAGTATAAAGGCCACCAAAGCTATTAAGAGTGAGAAAAGAGCAGACTTATTATCAATAAAAAAGAGGGGAACTTTGCTAAAAATACCTTCTGTCAACACTCTACTAAAACATGGGATTGATTAAAAACACTCTTTACGTTACTAAAGTGTCTTAGTTTGATTTTAAGACGCGCTTCAATGTTTCAATCAACCTGATTTTCCAGTGATGACAACATAGATTGATTAGTTGATGGACTTGGAGTTGCAGACCACTCTGATCAGTGCTCTGTTCCGCCTGGTGGAGCCTGCTGGAGGGCGCATTCTCATCGATGGGCTGGACATCACCACCCTCGGCCTCCGCGACTTGAGGTCCCGGTTGGGCATCATTCCTCAAGAGCCCACCCTCTTCCGTGGAACTGTCCGCTCCAATCTGGACCCTCTCGCTGAACACCAAGACAACCAAATCTGGGAGGTAAACACACTCAATCTCATTGAAACAACCGAAAAAACGAGGTGTTAATCCAAAAAAACTACAATGAAAAACTTAGAGGAGAGATAGAAGAGATACGATTGTAGTGACTTTGGTCCTAATTACCTCATGTTGTATTGATGTGGTTCTTGCAGGCATTGGAGAAGTGCCAATTGGCAGAAATCGTCCGTTTCATGCCTGAGAAACTTGAAGCTCCAGGTACACTTCAAAGTTGAGGTGAACTTGGAAGGTAGCAGGCAGGAAAGAAAATAACAAGTCTCAGCTGAGACCTATTGTTGATGCTGATGTTATGTTTGGTGTTGTAGTTACGGATGAAGGCGGAAATTGGAGTGTTGGCCAGAGGCAACTTTTCTGTTTAGGACGTGCATTGCTGAAGCACAGCCGCATCCTGGTGCTTGACGAGGCTACGGCGTCCATTGATTCCACCACCGATGCTGTGATTCAGAAACTCATTCGGTATGACTTCCAGGATTGCACGGTGGTCACTGTGGCCCATCGCATCCCAACTGTAGTGGACAGTGACATGGTGTTGGCTCTCACAGATGGTAAGCATTTCCTCACCAAAAGAAAAGCATAAAAAACTCTTCACGTGAAAGTTTTCCTCACTTTTTATGGTAGTTTCTTCTCACGTATAATTTGCATGTTAACTTGCTGCTGGTTCTTGCAGGAGTGTTGGTAGAGTATGACTCGCCACTTCGGCTCCTGGACAACCCTCAGTCTCTCTTCACAAAACTCGTGAACGAGTATTGGAAAAACACTCAGCACATGGAATGAAAGGGAAGACTACCAAGTTTGTACGTTTTATACCTGGCACTTGTTTATCTCATTAAACTGACGAATTCATCTTGGAAGTAGGATAGAGAGCATGAACATTTTCTTCTTAATCTGGGATGCATCTTGTGATTTCATTCCAACTAGTATCCTAATCAGTCGTTGATATGGTAGATCAGTGTAATTCTAATTTGTTAAGCAGAGAGTTCTGTTTGAGTATCTGAACCATTCTGATGGTGGCACATATTGTGTTATTTTGAATATTTGATTTCTATTGTAGGTCATTGTTAGCTTAAGTGCAAGTGGAAGGGATGATTTGATGTCGTACATGTTTATTGGTTTTAAAAGCGTCCTTATTTTGTTTTGAAATAAAGCACAACTACATTGTTCACTTTATGCACTGTGCATCATAGTAGTTCGAGTTTTTTCTACACTAATTGGAATCTAACATGCAATCTTTGACTGGCACACGCTTGATTGAAAAGAATACCCTCTCAGAACTTGACAGAACTTGACATGCATGTGCTTTAATGTAAATTTTTACAGTGTAGATGATCCACATGGCTTTTGAGTACCATGCAATGTAGGTGAGTCAAGTGGTACTTGATTTTATGAGGGTCCCATTCTCACTGATTACACGCAAACTGAACAAGCTTGAGGGGCACAAGCGTAGAAAGTCAAACTTCGGGTACCATGAAGAGTACCATGCACTGCCACACCAACCTGAATCATTCCCATGAATTCAAGCAGGTTATGTTATCTGCCATGTTTCTTCATCTTACGACATGGTCCAAGATGTGTGCCGCATCTTTTTAGGGCTGGATACTGTTGGATTGTGATATCTATCATGGCACAGACTTGCAACTTGAGACACTACGGGTGTCACACCATTCTCGTAAGAAAGATTGAGAAAGGAAATGAAAATCAAATCTCCAAGTCCATTCTTCACCTCTAAACGTGACATACGCCCATTTTTTATCTTCAAAGAATGGGTCCCACTTTTTTTTTGGTCAAAGTAGCACCATGTTATTTGCTCCTTCAAGATTGAGAATGGGCACAAGATGTGTGACATTCTGTGATAAGGAATTTTATTGCAACGTTCTATTCATTGATAGATTAATACATTCTCCAATAACAATAGTTTACCATAAGAAATATGTACTTAAACCCTAAGGGACCACTTCTCCTTGGGGGGATGATTTTGAATTTGGACAGGTTCTAAAATTTGGAAATATTTCTTTTCTTTTTCGAAATTTTTATACTAGATTTTCCCTAATAAGAGCTTTGTGCTGGTTTTTTTTTGGATACATGGTTTGAAAGTTAGTACCACTCAAAGTTAGAAATGGAGACTTAGGGGAGCTCCAAAAATTTGCTAGAAGTTTCTATTGACATTGAGATTTTTCATACATATAGAAAATGTTACCTTCTTTGAGGATGTCAAAAGAAATTCTTGTCTTTACTGAATAAAATCATCATAACCCAAGTGAAACATTTTAACACACTGATGGGCAAGGTACTAAAAAATCTTTTCTACCTAAGACTTAGAGATCTTCATATTTTTCACTTTTTGTTTTTTGGACAACAATGTGTGGTGAAAACCTTCCTGATTGACCATTTTCTTGACTTCAAACGCTATAAATTTCATATTTGTGCGGTGGATTATAGCCAAAATCGTATGGTAAGTTCATATAGAAGGTTTTTAAAAGATCTTATAGTTAAAAGTACAAAATTTTACTTCAAAATTAAATACCCTTGACACTTTTTAATAGTGGCAATTTTGAATTGTTTCTTGAGGGAAAAATACCTTGGGCCTTTAGGGGATAAACACCCACAAATTGCTTTCTACTTGGTTACTTGAATCACTTCTATTCATTACATGGACTTTACCTTCAAAAGGAGGTAATAAGGTTTGGAACACTATGCAATAGCACTATCTCGTCATACTCATCATTCACGTCGGTCAATAAGGCCACTATTACTCTCTTCTTTTTCTTCTACATCCTCTAAAATTCACAATTTTCATTACCAAAGTAAAAAAACTTTAAATACTATAATCTATCTTATCAACCATTAGAACACGCAATTAAGCAATTATGCACTTGGCCATTTAAAAGTGCACTTGGGTACAACGACGGCCATTGCGAACAAAAGTGGCAAAATTGAAAAAAAAAATGTTTTTCAAAGAAAAAAAATTGAGCTTTTGCAACAATGTTATGTACAATCATGGTTGTTAATATTGGAAGCAATTTTTTGGCATTTTCAACTAATTTTTGGTGGCCCCCCGTTAATACTAGATAAATGTGTATTTAATATAGTTTTACAATATTTCAAAGATAGATTTGAAGGATTGTAGTATACAAACAGGCGTAATCACAAAAAACATACTTTATGCTAGGGTTGGAAGTTGATTAAAAGATATTCTACGTGGTACATAATGCATACAATGGTGAAAACGAAATATAGATGCTTCTACAAATGAACTTAGCTCCAATAGTAAAAACACCTTTACTCTATAGGATTAATGATATAACGTCTAACATCACCCTTAGAATATACTACTCTTACACATACACTATATATCAATTACCATACACAACTAGTATACTCTCATAAAGGCACACTATCTACTTCATAGAATTTAGGGCTGCTTGTAAACGGTCGTCATCGATAGCTTGGGTTTGCATTGCAATATATTGTAGTATGTGAGCCTTTGCCAATTGAAGAATGCGAATCCTGCTTTCAACCTGCACTCCAAATACATTGTGCTTTCTCCACCCGCTCGCCCCAGACATGGTTCTTTCCGGTGTGTCTACCCATGAAAGCACATTGTCCCTTTGGATGTGTGGCCGTATCGAAGGAGTCTGAATCGTGCGGCTCTCCATTATCAATATTCAAAAAATAGGAACATTATGGCTGCACATTAGTCAAAATACATGTACTAATTGTTAACCTTCAAAGCACCATTCATCTGATAAAAGATATGTTTCTAAACACATACATAGAAAACTTTTGAAACCAAGTAAACTGAACTCTCATAATCAACTGAGCCTAGGGAAGAAAATGAACCATGTTGTCTATTACAAAAACTTTAATCCTTCAATCCGTATTGTCAAATCTTTTAAAAGCTTATGAGTATGTTACTAAACCCTTGAAGAAACAAGGCATATTCACAACAAAACACTTCACAATTGCTCATTCTAGTATATTGACTACTAAAGAAAAACATAATTTTTTGACACATCTAATTATATGACTTCAATTCATACTTATTAGCCATTAAAGGACCAAGTGTCCAGAATTGACTATTTGAAAGATCAGCCGGACTCCTATGGTGTCAATTTCTAACATTTTTCTATCAAACATGTACTGTAGATGGGCATTACTAATACCTTAATGGGAGATGAAATTTATCTCGTATCCAATTTTCATGAAAAAATTCTAGGGTTTTCAATTTTATTTGGCAAAATCGGGCACGTCGGGCACCTGAAAAACATTTGCTAGGATATTCTATTGAAAGTGAGAATTTTAATACTAGCAAGTAATATTGTTTCCTTTCATATTGTACTAAAACTTATTATCTTTAGTGAAAAATAGCATATTAGCCTAGGTCAAACATTCTCACACATGATAACACATTGTCGGGCAAGGTCCCAAAAAACTTCTTCCTTTGCTCATAAAACTTAGAGGTCTTTGTATTTTTTTGCCCTTATTTATTCCACATCAATATGTGGTGTGAACCTTCCTATTGACCATTTGGATTGTCAATCTAAAATATCTTAAATTCACAAAAAATAAAACGTTAATTGAGAATTTTTGAACCTCGACTTCTTGCATAGTTGTTTTAAATATGCTACTAAACTCTTCTACATCTAAAAATTCGTGTATAAGGAACTAACATCATGTTTAACACGATGGTACTCGATTTAAATATTGTGTAGTGCAATAATTTGATACCAAGTGAAGTCAAAGTCTATTGATTTAGTAAACGCAGGAAAGAAAATGAACCATTTGCGTGACTTCAAATACCATCATTTTCTGATTGGTGCAGTCAAACTTTAAAAAAAAAATTGATTATGTAATTTATCACGTTTTCATTTAGATCATACAGTAAAAAGAAGAGATAAACAATTTTTATTTCCTTCTTTATACATTGCACTAGAATCAAACAGTTTGAAGTGTTTTTGATGTGAAACTGTCACAATACCTTAGGAGTTAAGGACGTCCTCACAAAATTTCGTAAATTTTCAGCGCACGGATTGAAAGATTATAGTGTTCAAAGTACAGAATACATAATGTTAAAGTACATTACCATCCTATTAATTTTGATGTTATTTCTTTTTACACGAATTTTAAGAGGTAGACAAAGGGTGTAGCATAGTCAAAACAATTGTACAAGGACTGGAGATTCAAAATTTACCATCCTATTGTGCTTTATTTTTTGATGACCTCATCATGTTTTAATATGAGAATTCAAATGTTCAATAAGAAGATTTACACCACATTTTTTTATAGAGAAAATAAAATGAAAATAATATAAAGATCTCTAAGCTTTATGTGGAAAGGAAGAAGTTTAGTTTGTACCTTGTCTAACAATGTGTGACCATGCGTATGTGGAATTGACTTAGGTTAATGTAGAAAATTTCACTAAAGACAACAAACGTGTTTTATCGATACGAAAACAAATAATATTACTTACTATTATTGACACCATTAGAACTTGATATAATCGCTAATAAAAACAAAGGGATTGAACATCCACAGAAAGGTTATTCTACAAACAACATAGTATAGAAGATCGATCAAGAATCAATCTCAAATATGTATAGAAATAATTGATTACCTCAAAGTATGTTGCAGGTGTTAGCGATACAGACATCATTGTTTGATGGCGTTCAACATTAAATCACCATTCCGTTCTTGTTGTTGGACATGTTTTCAACTCTTCCAAGAAACCTGCAAAATGTGCATAAAATTTTTATCGTGATTTGTTAAAATCATATGATAAAAACTAACAAGTATCTTTGTATTATTATTTATATATTATTAGACCAAAGGTTTAATATAATATGTAAAAAACTAGAGTGTTACCCGTGTCCTCCGGACACAACATTTTTTTGTGTTGAGTCCCCACCTCCCCGTCCCCTAGCCCTTTCCCTCCAATCCATCGTCCCCCCGTCCTTGTCCCCTTGTCCCCGTCCCCCGTCCCCGTCCTTGTCCCTGCCCCCCGTCCCCCGTCCCCCGTCCCCCTCCCCGTCCCCCGTCCCCGTCCCCGTCCCCCGTCCACGTCCCCATCCCCATTCCTACCCCGTCCTTTTATCCAAAACCCTAACTTTTAGCTTTTATTTAATTTTTAGCTTTTAACTTTTAACTTTTGCATAAATTTTTCATCCAAGCTCGACGTGTCGTTTTCATATACGCGTTCATCCATTCAACGGATTTATCATCCTGTATTCTTTTATAGATATAGATTTATACAATAGAAAAAACAAAGTCAAAAGTCAAAAGTTAAAATTGGACAAATCAGCTTGAGGCACAAGGTTTGAACTTCCACTTAAGGTTTCTTTACAAACCCTAGAGGTCTCTTCTCTTCCCAATTTCAAAGGTGATCTCTCTTGCAATCATGTTGAAGCCATGTCAATTTTCATTTTCATTTACTAATTTTTGTGGGCTTTGCATGTGATGTGCAGACCGGAGGAGGAAATTTGTGTTTAGAGGGAACTTATGGGAACAAGGTAAGTTTTCCTAACTTTGTTTATTTGCTGAATTAGAAATAGGCAACTCAAAGTTAAATGATAGTTACAACTTACAGTAGTGTAAGGTGAGGCAAAATCAATCTATAAGCACACAAAAAAGACACCAAATAATATGTTCACATCAAATTTAGAAGAAGTTGAAGGTTTATACAAGGTGGAAAACATCGACTACATTAAAGATGATATTTAGTGTAACCACACTAATGTTTTTGGATATGTAATAACTTTTTTCTTTTGGAGAAGATTTTTACCGAGGGCACAACTATCAATACTATTTAAAGAGAGTTATCATTGTTAACATAGTTGGTAAAAATATTCGTCAAAATTAAACACTTATAGCACTTTTAAACAAATTAGTGTGGTTAACACTAAATATCATCTTTAGTGTACTGAGTGGCATCAAAACCACTACAACTAAAGCCATGTGTAGCTACACAAATCAGCCCACAAATTCAAACCCTAGCCGCCACAGATCAAAACCCTAGCCGCCGCCACTAGGAATCCAAAACCCTAAACTTAAAAACCCTAGCCATTGCGTTCCCATGAGATCCTAGACGATCCCATGGAATTCCGTAGACTAGAGGTGTGCGTGCGCACACCTCCAACTACTGGTGTTCCTCCATCCAGCACATCCGGACGAGATCTTGGACAAAAATTTCTGAGAGCGTTAGCAGCTGATAATTCTGAGAGATGAACACGCTTACATGAGGATCAATGATTCGAATTCACACACTATCGGAGCAAACAGACGTGGAGTCCTTGGAGCGGATGGTTAGATCTACAGAGTCTTACAACGAGGAGGCCAGCTCCTCTGCATCTGAAAGCAACGAGAAGTAGACAAGAAGAACATCCCTGTAAAGATCAACAAGCTGGGTTTCCTTCTGTGAGCATAATTTCAGTGAGATTAGATTAATTTCAGTGAGGTTAGATTAATTTCAGTGAGATTAGATTAGAAACAGAGCGCATCAACTAGACTCGCGCGAGAAAGAAGAAGCGCTGGCACTTAAGTGCAAGAACGTATACTCCCTGCAAATCATCGTGCACTCACAGGAAGCTGCAGAGAAGAAGGCTCGAAGATACTTCGACCAACTAGGCGACGGTTGGTGCAGCACAACTCCTATGAAGACGTCGGGTCGGAGGTCGGTGCAACTCCTGTGAACCTCGACGCGGGTGGTGAGTGCCGCCACCCCAGCTCAGTGTGTCTAGATACGTTTGGCCCGTATACACAAGCTGCACTTGTTGATACAGCAACAGGCCCACGCCCACCGCCACAGACAGGGATGCTATCAACAGATATGCCAATGCAAACGCACGGCTGGAGGCTGCTGACTCCACGCTCCCCACCACTGCGGCCACTATGCCTAGTGACCTGACGAAGCAGACTTGCGAACAAAGAGCGTCTCTGTTGGTGAAGTTGTCGGGTGCTGTACAGTCGTCGGGTCGGAGGTAGGTGCGGAGGTCAAGCGACGGCCGAGATATGATCGGAGGTCCTGTGAAGTCGTCGTCTCTGCTGGTGAAGTCGTCGGGTCAGAGCTGCTGCTGAAGTCGTCGGAGGTTCTGTGACGTCCTCGGGTCGGAGGTAGGTGCGGAGGTCAGGCGACGTCGTGCCTGAGGTCGACACATCTCGGCCCAACTCCAAGATTACGGAATCAGACTCGGGTCAGACGACAGTACATGCTCGGACCGCAACACACTGGTTTCCCGGCCTCGTGCAACGTCGTCTAGCAGACGCGCTCTTCAAGCAACGTCTTCACAGGTACCAGCAGACACGCTCTTCGTGCAACGTCTTCTTGCAACGTCTGCTGGTTTCCCGACCTCGTCGTCTTCACAGGTACAACGTGCGGCCTTCACCCGCGCGCACGTTTCCCGACCTCGTCGTCATCGGTACTTGGAACGGCGCAAACGCAGAGGTCGGCGCAAGACTCGGGTCGGCAGAGGTTGGCGCAGACGTGCAGGTTGGCGCAGAATCCCTCTCTCTCAAGCCCCTCTCCCAAACCCATCTCTCCCGAACTCTAGCCGCCCACATCTTTCCTCCCCTCCTCAACTCCTCTCCATTGTCCTCCCTCACAGCCTCCCTCACAATTACTGCCAGGGGTGTGCGCGCGCACACCTCTCGTAGGACTACCCAACGGTGCAATGGATTGATACCCACATTTCAAAACCCTAATCCAAAACCCTAAAATGATACCCTAAGTTGATATCGTGGTTGATAACCGGGTAGTGGTGCCCAGGAAGTCATACCGTGTTGGTGATACACTTGTTATTGATACCCAATGTACGTTGGTCCATGAATTATGTTGAGAATATCTCAACCAAAAATCATAAAAAATGCTTGTTTTTGTGCAATTAGCAAGGAAGAAAGAGTAAAGTTTTTTTTGTAGTTCCAACCGTAGGATCTGAATAATGACTTATTTAGTAATATGCTCACAAAATTTCATAAAGTTTAACCGCACAGATTGAGAGATTATAATGTTTGAAGTGGAGAAAAGGCTCATTTTCTTCCCTGCGTTTTCTGGATCAGCAGACTTTAACTTCAATTGGTGTCTAATTTTTGCGCTATAAAAGGTTTCAAATAATTACCATAATGTTAAGCACGCTGTTAATTCCATGTGTACCAATTTTTAGAGGTAGAAAAAGAGTGTAGCACATTCAAAAAAATTGTGCAATGAGTGGAGGTTCAAAAATTCTCAATTCAGGTTGGTGGGTGGTATATATTTATATATTGGTTGGTCCATATGATATGTTTGATTTTAGAATCCCTCTGCAATAGTGTGGAATTGCTTAATTATGTATGTTTTTGCATTATAAAATACAGTGAGGTACTTTACACTGTCTTAGGAAATTGCATATATATTTTTGTATCTCTTACACATTGTATTTGTAGTGCAGTACTCTAAAATCCTATAATAACTCAAAACACATTTATAATCTCTCTGGCCACATGATTATTATTTTGTAGCAGGATTTGCAAACTAGATTAGAAATCATATGTTTTCTAAAAAAAGGTAGCAAATAAAAAAAATATATCACTTATATGAACATGAAGATGTCAATGTTTGACACAACAAACACCAAAATTTTGTGACAAAAAACAAACTAAACTCTTGCCAAATTTTGATTTTTTTTACGTTAGGAGCAAAAAACTTGCGGCTTTCTACCAGCAATCAGTGCTCTTGGCTAAGTGCATAATTGCTTAATTGGGTGTTTTAGTTGTTGTGCAGATTTTCCTTAAAGCTTACAACTTAAAGTGAAGCAACCCCTAACCGCACCTCCATCCAAAGCCAATTTATAGAATATGCATGAAATGGTGACAATTGATAGAATTAGTCTCAAGTAGTTGTAACTAAAAATAGTCAGTAGCAGCATTGGATCATGAAAGTGTGCAATTTTAGATTATTCCACCTCACTTGAGCTCATCACTACACTAAACATTGAATATAGTGTGGATTCATTATTGATGTGGATCACCCACACTAATTTCCATCATAGCATGTGCATGCTAAGTTCTGATTGGGTATTTGTTCTCAAGCAAGTGTGTGTCAGTCAACAATTGCATGTAAATTTTTAATTATTGTAGGAAATTTCAAATAGTCTAGTCTACACTATATTCAGGGAACGGTGTAGTGACCTTGCCTCGTTGCATTTCATGATTTTAAAGGACATCTTTTACTCCTCTTCTACCTCTAAAATTTGGTGCACATGTGCCTATCATGATGCTTTTATAGTTGAAATGAGAAACTCAGGGTTTGTAGTGCAAAAATTTGCCATAGAAGGTGGTTAAAGTTTGTTGAAGAGTTTATGTCTCACTTCAAAGGCTAATATTTTTCAATCTATGTGGTCAAGCTGAACAAAAATTTATTGCATACACTTGTACAATCTTAGTACAATACCCTACGGTTAGATATGTAAAACTGTATGAATTTGCATTTAGTGTTGAATGCATTGAAACTCGCACTTTTTAGTGAGTTTGGGTGCTTAAATGTCAAAACTTTAAGGCTGAAGTTGAAATCCAAACTCAGTGGCTATAGAAAAACTCGGGCACTTAAGAGTTAACCATTTACCACCCAACTTTGTTTCTAGAAAAACCAAGATTTTTGCTTGTTTTTTTCTTTGAATTGGATTTGATGGAAATACAATGACTAATATTAATATCTAACCTTACAAATTTGAACTTAACCCATAACTTGAACTTTGGAGAAATTTTGAACAACATCCAACGGTTGATGGAATTGATTATAGTGTTTAAAGTTACCGTATATTGGTAGTGAAAACTATGGAATTTGGAGGGTGTACTACTTTAATCATTAATAGATTCTTGCAAGAATTTTTTTACTTTGAATTTGAGCAATTCACATGTGCACTAGGTTGATAGCTTCGCATTGACATATCATATGCGAGGAAAATATTTATACACAATTATTGGTGATTTTTTTGTTTTTTTCTACTTGATTGTATACAAAAATGTTCCAACCTTTACGAATCAGAACGGAAGTTTCGTACGTGAGGAGAGAGATCAACAATCACAAAACAATGAAGAATGTCTTAAAGACAAAGTTCAATAAAAAAAAATTGGACCAAAATCAATGTGCATGTGTGTGAAATACGACATAGTATGTGGCATAGTATTCACTATATTCATTGTATCATAGTGTATTTGGTGTATTTTATGTTGTATTCCTAGCTTTTCCAAGAGTTCTATAAATGCAAATTATGATTTGATTGTTGGAGAGTGTTCGTGTAATGAGTGCGCAAATCTGAACCTTGTATTTTGAAGCCTATTTCCTCGTGGATTTCATGCAAATTGAGTTTTGGCACCTCCGGAGTCCCATTTTGGGCTTCCTCGGCGCTAAAGGGTTAAGAGCATCTTCACCCCACTACCCTATCCTGGAAAATTCGGTGGATTAGCGCAACAGGGCCCATGAAATCTCACACCCATGACGCCAGCGCGGTAGCCCAGTCAACCGATTTTGCGGGCTGCATGCTCGCGGACGGTAACCTGACAAAGTTCTCCGAAAGTGCTCCAATTTTTGTTGTCCCTCGCTGCCACTACCTGGACACCATATTACCCAATGACGCATGTAGGTGTCCATTTCACCACTTCATGTTTTCCCGCTTACACTGGACATTCCCTCCGACACACAAGTTGCCGTCTCCGCTCTTGACGGGCGTCTCCGGCCCTATCGTGGAGTTTTCCCGTCAGGGATGGAGATGCTCTTAGGGGACCAAAGTTCTTCATCTTGTGCTCTTACTCACTTACATGGGCTAAAGCTAGTCGTTATGCGAGTAAAAATCTATAATTTCTTAAATTCTTGGGCGACCATTTTAGTTGTTGTCCCCTCAATTCCTGACCTCAATTAGAGTTGTGTAAATGATCGCATGCTTTGTTTGTTCCAAATGTAAAACATTTTCTTACATCTGGAAAAAATACACATGTATTTCTATGAGCAACGTACAAACTTAGGGCAACTTTACTCTACGGTGGAGAAGCGATTTGACAGGATATCCCCACACTTGGACTTACCGCATGGGGTCACAAAGTGGTGGGGCCAAACCCGGCCCCTATTTTGTTTTTGGATGGGGCCCTATTTACAGCAAGGGGGTGACTTTCATGGTAAACAAAAGCCGTAGGCTCCAAATTTGTCAAAAAATCCAAAAAAAGCCTTTGGACCCCCATAATAAGAGTGCCAGAAAAATGACCCCATCCAATTAAGATGGGGGCCCACTCGGGTAAGTCCGAGCATGGGGGATATCCTGTCCGCGTTGTGGAGAAGGCCCCATTAAAAATTCAAAGGAAATTATTTGGATTGACCAAGAGTGAGACAATTTTTACTCTCAACCAATCACATTCCAAAATTTACTCGAACTCTTGATTGGGTGCCTTCTCCACCGTACTGTAAAACGTCCTTTAATCCTTTAAGGACAAGCGTCCGTGTAAGGAAAGTGAAATGTATCCGCTACCTTAATGATGTTCTACAAAATCTATTACTCTTGTAGATTATTCCATTGGCCAAAGTTCACTCGTCCTTAATCCCTAAAGTACAAAGCCTATGACCGTGGCATCAATCCCAATTTTCATTCCACTATGTGCTCTATTTTTTCATTAAAACTAGGTGGACATGTTTTTTTTTTCCACAGATGAGATCACATGTCTTGCTTGTGTCACAAAATTGCAGAATTTTTAGTGAAATTTATAATTATTGTGACTTTCCGAAAAAAATTGGAGATTTTTTAGGGAAATTTATAATTATTGTGACTTTCCAAAGAAAAAATGGAGAAAGTTCATATCAAATACAAAGAATGCTTAAATTATTTGAAAATTTCACCAGAGGTATACATTATAATGCCAAAATTTGGGGTGTAGATGAAACTTCAGTGTTCACCTAAAATTAGTACATCGGTCAACCATGGATATAGGCCCAAAATTCATATTGCAATAACTTATTCATTCTTAATTTTTCAATTTTTCAATTTGGGATGGAAGCTAGACTTCATACATTTTGTTTTATTAGTTGGGCTCAAATTTGAAAAGTATGAGGTGAATGATTTGAACTCAGTTTTAGAGCAAAAGCTAGAAGTTCCTAAAATACACTACATTGAGATCCACGACACAAAGATTTTCTTTTGTAGATAAAACACGACTAACTCAATGAGGCAAGTTTCATCATCATCTATTACTTACACATTCAATGAACTCCTTACTAATTCCCTCTCTGGTGGACATGGTCTTAGTAGTGGAACGAACAAACACTTTATTCACGTCGGCCTCCTTCGGAAACCGACGTTCTTCTTCTTCTTCAATGGACTCTCCATAAAATAACCGGATGAAGAAAGATCATTCACATCGATCATCATCCTTGAAATGTCATCTAAGAAGCCACTTTTTGGCTCCTCTATCCTTCAAGGATTAAAGGGATTTGCCTAAATACCTCGGTCAAGCTTTGCACCAAGCCTTGAAAGGGTGGAGGAGGGCAGGGACAAAACCGGCCCCTATTTTTATGTTGGAGGGGGGCCCTATTTTATCATTGAGGAGAGCCTACTGAGTTAATTTGAAGCCTCAGGTTCTAAATTTGGCCAAAAAAATTCCCAAAAAAGCCTCTAGAACCCCAAAAGTTAAAAGGCCAGAAAAA
Source organism: Bryoerythrophyllum caledonicum (assembly GCA_963971425.1). Taxonomy (NCBI): domain Eukaryota; kingdom Viridiplantae; phylum Streptophyta; class Bryopsida; order Pottiales; family Pottiaceae; genus Bryoerythrophyllum; species Bryoerythrophyllum caledonicum. The sequence goes on from OZ020522.1 coordinate 25,866,094, forward strand.
TGGACCACCCAAGGCTGAGGGTACATAGGGAGATCCGGATTTAAAGGGTTCAAACTAGCAACCTACAGTATCAGCCTATGAACCTCTATAGCCTCTGCTGACGCCTCAGAACTGGCTGTACTTGTCCGTACTCACCTGTAAGTTTCTGTTCAAATTTGAACAGTTCTGAGTCCTACTTTGGGGGAGGTTTATCCTGACAAAAATATCTACAGTATGGCTAAACAAGGTAAAGCGTCTCCTACATCAACGCTTCAACACACTGTAATCCTGTCTTCCAATTCTTCTCCTTAATTCTTTTCTAATATCCAACTCTATTATGTCATCTTTTTCCACCACTAGTTAAGCAAGTCTCACAGCTGCATGTGTTTCTGAGTCCATTTTCTTCGTCCTTTTCAACACGAGTGCTCCTTTTTTTTTTTTTTGGGGTCCTTTTCAAAATCGAAACGCGTTACACATGTTAACCCATATTTCTGGTCAAAGAAAGCAAACAAGAAATTGGAAGTGCAAGACTAAGTCAGAAATTAATTGAAACTCTCACCTTCTTGGCCCCACAGATCACCAGACCACAGTTCTAATCGCATCTGAGATAAATTTCAAGTATAATTGAAAAAAACCATTCTGTATCGAATAAATGAATAAATAGATAAAGATAGAATGTTGAATAGAATTTAAGATAATAAACTGTACAGTAAAAACTGTTAACCCCTAAAGGACCAAGTGTCCAAAACGGGCTTTTTGAAAATTTGGTCAGGTTCCTATGCTGTCAATTTCAAACATTCATCTTCGAAATTCTTACCATAGAAGGGCATTACCAAGACCTTCGTGGGAAAACAAATTTTTCCTAAATTGGACATTTGATGAAAAAGTTATAGGGTTTTGAATTTCAAATGGGGAGGGCGGGCACCTCGGGCACCTCCAAAAACTTTTGATAGGACACTCTATTGAAAGTGATATTTTCAGTACTCGCAAGTAATATTATTTCCCTTCATGTTGTCAAAAAAAAGTTCTTGTCTTTAGTGAAAAATAGCATACCAACCCAAGTCAAACATTTTCACACATTGTCACTCATTGTCGGGCAAGGTACCAAAAAAACTTCTTCTTTTCCACATAAAACCTAGAGATCTTCATATTTTTCACTTTTTATTTTTCCCACAACAATATGTAATGTAAACCTTCTTATTAACCATTCGGATTATCAATCAAATACATATTAAGTTCAAAAAAAATTAAAGTGTGAATTAACAAATTTCGAGCCTCCACTCCTTGCACACTTGTTTTGAATATGCTACACCTTGTCTCTACCTCTAAAAATTGGTGTATAGGGAGCTAACATCATGCTTAACAAGATGGTAATAGATTTAGACCTTGTGTAGTGAAATTTTTTGACACCAAGTGAAGTCAAAGTCTGCCGATCCACTAAACGCAGGGAAGAAAATGAACCATTTGCTTGACTTCAAACACTATAATCTTTCAATCCGTGCGGTCAAAGTTTATGAAATTTTGTACATGTATTATTTAATAAGCCTTTATTGAGATTCTACGGTTAGAACTAAAAATCAAAGTTTTTGTTACCTTCTTTATTCATTGCACTAGAATCCATTAATTTTGAAGTGTTTTTGGTGTAAAACTGCCTTGGTACCTTAGGGGTTAAATAAGCTAAATAGATAAATGACCATGTGTTTTGTCCGGGTAATGAGAGAGAGTAGGAATCGCATTATTTTCCTATTCACCAGATCTCTGGAATGTGAGGAAGGCATGACAAAGGGGGCCCTGTAATTGACCGGACGTGACAAAGGGATCTTCAGTAGCTCATAGAAGATGAGAGAGGAGTTGGATTAAGGTAAGCCCCCCCATAACCAACAAAAACCCATGGCCAACGCCTATAAAATTGGGGTATATCCAACCCTCTTCCATCCCATTACCACCAACTAAGTTCAAAATGGAGGGTTGCTATTAGCCAAGACTCTTACTTTTTGTCGTTGGTTATGAGGGGTACCTACCGTTGGCCACCCACTAAACATGGGTGCACACTTTGAAAACTCATAACTAATTCAGTTTTCATCGAAAAAATATGAAATCACTTCGGTTGGAATTGCAACTCTATTGGCTATCACTGAAAAATAATAGTATAATTATCTTCTCTCTCCATATATGCACATTCAATAACTTGTCGGATTTAGGGGGGCTTATCTTATATCACGTCCATAACACCTACACCTTATCTAGACCATGGGAAAAATGTGGTGATTTCAATTTCCTTATCTTTATTTTTAGTGTTGCTAGGAAACGGTTTTTCAAACAATGTGGTTTTACTTTTTGTTTACTCATGACTGGAGTGTGCTACTTTAAGTGGTTTGTTTAAACGCTCAATGTTTATGAAGATAGTGATCATGTTATTGAACATTTATATGATATACTTGAGGTATCTTCACCCCTAGAGGTCCAAGTGTCCATTTGAGGGATAATTTAAAAAAAATTGACAACAAGTATCTTTCAAATTGTACAGTTAAAAATTCACAAATTTATTATCACATCTTCTTGTATAAGTTTACAAGAAGATCCTATGGTTACATTCTCAAAAAAGTTCATCTTTACATTTTCTTATCAATGGAGTAGACATTCCTCTAAAATACCTTGGTGTCATGTAGCCTGACTTGACAACAATGACAAGCCAAGGGAGTTGCACCACTTATACACTTCACCACTTTCACGGCCATAGGGTGCATGTCCTAGAGTGATATATACTTTTCACAACAATAGAGTTTTCCTGAAAGTACTTAGCGTTTAAACCCTGACTGTCACCCCAAAACGCTGTTAGGGATTGTACACCTGAAAGTCCACTTGTTTTTTAGAAACATGGTGGTTTGGTTAACTTAGGGGTTTATTCCATAAATTATGGTCCTTTGTCAGCCAACCAACATGCTACAGGGTTAATCATCTAGACACAGTCACCTTCCAAACATAGATGCAAGGTGGCATTGGTGACTCCAAATTACTAATTTGGTTGCATTAGCTTGTTCCATGCGCGTTGCCCATAAAATATGAAGGGTGAGAACTTTCACCCTGCAAATATTGCCGTATTTAAATCTCACCGTGCTTTGGTGAATAGAGAAAGACACAAGGTCCTTCAATGATGATGCACTGGGTCTTTTTGGCTGACACAAGGTAGCCACCCTTTAAAACTCAGACTTTCAGGAAAACTCTAATGACAAGCCAAAAAGGTAAAAGAACAGTGAACTACCACTTAAAGCAAACTGCTGTCTACTTTACTACCAAAAATAGATTTCTATATACTTCACTGCTACTTGACACGGGGATGCGCCCAATGCCACGTACCGCCTCGGTGGTCCTCTACGGGTTAAATAGGTTTTATTTGAGTGGCACGACATCACCTTGAGTAAATGCACACTAATTAGAATCTTTGGTGTAGCACCGAATAAGATCTAGATGATTGAGTGGAGATTCAAGTTGCCGTTTCAATAAGTTAGTGTCACCACGAAGTTCAAGGAATTAGTGTTCGTAGGCACCGCTATCATATTCGAACCAAAAGAAACAGATGGGTTCATTATTTCAAGTGCTGCACCAGTCAGATCTAGATCTTGTCATGGAGATCAATTACCATGTGTAGGTGTCGATGAGCGCATCTAAGGCAAGTCCCCCTAAAACCGACAAGCTAAGGAATGTGCATATACTGAGAGAGGAGATAATTATACAATTATTTTTCAGTGATAGCCAATAGAATTGCAACTCCAACCCGAGTGATTTCATATTTTTCCGATGAAAACTGATTTAGTTATGAATTTTCAAAATTGTGGAGCCATATTTAGTGGGTGGCCAGCAATAGGTACCCCATGACCAACGACCAAAAGTAAGGGTCTTGATTAATAGCAACCTCAGTTGGAGGTAATGGGATGGAAGAGGGTTGGATATACCCCAATTATACAGGCGTTGGCTATGGGTTTTTGTTGGTTTTGGGGGGCTTACCTTAGATGATTGGGCGAAGAAATGTCTTGAGAAATTAGCATATTCGACGTAACATTATTTACGGGTAACTGTCTGTCGCTGTCCAGAGAACGCGCACAAACCTACTCCTTTCGTCGCTTCCGCCTTCAACATGTCTGTCTGACTTTGATTACTCTCCCCGGCGCCGACAAGTCAGGGCGGCCTCACTAACTTATCCCACGCGCTTGTGCGCCCAAGCTGCGATGACTCTAGCGTAACACCGGCTCGATCACCTGAAAAGATTACCGCTTTCCAGCAACTACATCTCCAAAAGCACGTCAGGAAAGCTCTCACTCTAAACTGCATGCTTGAATCGGTGCCTGCAGCTTTCCAGCGCCGAGATCTGGAGCATGGTCACTCGCCTCCACGTGCTTGTGGGAGGAGTTTAGACTTCTCCATCTTCTTATCTGAGTTGGTTGCTATGGGAGCCGCAGCTATGGCTGCTGACGATGTGGAGACGATGGAGAGAGGGGGAGTGATGAGGTGCGGCGGTGAGGAGAAGGTGGAGGATTTGGAACCGTTGGTGAGAGGCGGCAATGCAGTGGGCCGGGTTGCGCAGATGAACAAGCCCAGATTGGCGTCTCTGGACGTGTTCCGGGGGCTGTCCATTGCGGTATGGTTGTGGATCTGGTTGCATTTTGCTCTCTTTCAGTGAGCGTGGCAGGCTTTGAATGTTGGAGAGCACTTTGAGTGTTACTTAAATTCAATGCATGCTGCACTGGGAGGCATTTCAGGGATTGCGTTTGTTTTGACCATTTTGTGGTAGTTTCATTTATGTACTTGTGGGTCGAACACCCTGTCATTGTGAGAGGGTTCGTTTTGTGGAGAATTGTAGACGAGGTTGTGATTTGAGTGGTAGAGATGGAACGAGGCTCTCTAGGTCCCCGTTAGAGGGCTTTTATCCGCTAATGCGTCCTTTTGGGAGAGTTTTTGTGTTTGTTTTGGGTGAAGATAGAACCAGGCTTTCTAGTCACAATTAGAGCGCACTTCAGTATCCCCATTTTCACCTAGATCTGGAACTTTTTGGTTTTGTGATCTGCAGGTCATGATCCTTGTGGACCGTGCTGGTGGCATTTGGCCCTCGATCAACCACTCTCCCTGGAATGGCATCACTCTGGCAGACTTTGTGATGCCCTTCTTCCTCTTCATAGTGGGCGTGGCACTTGCCCTCACCTACAAAGTAAGTGGTTCAATAATTGGTATCTTGACATATCGGTAGGTTGAGCAAGTTTTGTTCATTTGATGTTGAATTAATGTACCTCTTGTGTTGCAGAGAATATTAGGCGACAAGAAGCTGGCGTCGCAGAAAGCGTTGAAACAAACACTCAAACTGCTCATAGTCGGACTCATTATCCAAGGTATTTAGCAAACATTGTGTCTCGATGCATCTCTTTATTGTGAGTTAGAGAATCTTCCTCTTCTAGTTCACCGAACATTTTTCTTAGTCTTGCGTTCCTGTTCTTACAGGAGGCTACTTCCACGCCCTCCGCAACACCAGTTATGGAGTGGACCTAGAACGCATCAGATTGTGTGGCGTCCTTCAGGTACCTTTTTGTTTTAATGTAATGGTGCGTTTTGGAGCATCCTCAGCAATTTCGATTACTATCAGAACAAGAGTTTTCTTTGGTCCTTCGTTCACTCATTATTACAGAATTTTTTTAATGACTGCAGAGAATAGCGCTGGCTTACGTGGTAGTCGCACTGTGTGAGATATGGGCACCTCGGAAATACTGCAATGTGTCCAATGACAAACTTGCACTCTTCAAAATTTACTACATCCACTGGATTGTAGCAGCAGCAATTGTGGTCGTGTACTTGGCCTTGTTGTATGGAGTGTACGTCCCAGATTGGGATTTTACACCTGTAACTTCAACTGCCTCAAACCCGGAATCTCTTCATGTAAGTGCCGAACCTGATAAATACCTGCAAGCTCTATCAAAATGCCGCATTCATAACAAAGAATCGAAGGCACTAGACTGTGGGTGAAGTTCCTGATGGTGTAATTAATACGTTGGACAGACATGCTATCTGCATGTTTTGGTGAAGAGGTAGTACAAGTACCTAGTCTAGATACACATCTATGAGTTGTGTTCTGTATCACCATAAAATGTGTTTCCAGAAGATTTAGCACCATGATCTAATGTTACATTTTAATGATCTGCCTCAGGTGACTTGTGGAGGAAGAGGGAGCGTTGGACCTGATTGTAATGTAGTGGGCTACTTAGACCGCATGTTCCTCGGCGTTGCACACATGTACCAAAAGTCAATCTATGGGCGCACTGCGGTACACTTCAATCCCTGATCAAGACAAATTCTCTGATTTCGTTGCTGGTAGGGTCCTTTTCATAAAAACAAGCAGCTGTTTGTAAGTGAGAAATATTTATGTTTGGTTGCACCAGGCTTGCAGCGTGAACTCGCCGGACTATGGACCTCTGCCTGTGGATGCTCCCACTTGGTGCCGTGCACCTTTTGATCCTGAAGGCCTTCTCAGGTGAGTCAATTAGGTCAAAGGAAAGGAAGGTGGCTCATATTTTATGCAAGCTTTGGGCAGCTTTGCAGGAAACTACACTGTTTTATGTTTTACAACCAGTACTGTTTGTCAAATCTGTTTGATAAAATCTCACTTGTCTTGATTTGCTCGCAGCTCTGTGTCGGCTATTGGCAGCTGTTTCTTGGGGCTACACTTTGGCCATGTTCTCAACCACCGCCACGAGCATGCTGCCAGGCTTTGGGATTGGACGGTGATGTCTTTGGCTCTACTCACGACGGGCCTGTTCCTGCACCTGCTTGGTATGCTTCTTTCGACTCTTCAATTTTATTTCTATTTACATAAAGAATGTATTTTGTTCCAGTTCAAGGGTAAACTTTTCATGTCATGTAACTTACAACAAAGTCCGTCATGTTATAATCATAAACTGTTCATAATTCCGTTTTAGAGCAAGGGTCATGGTTGCAGATGAATGTTCTCAAATTATGTCACTTACCACTTACAAACATATGACGTTGTGTGTTAAAGGTATGCCATTCAACAAGCCGCTCTACAGCGTGAGCTACATGCTTTTCACCGGAGGTGCTGCAGGATTTGTTCTGGCTGGCTTCTATTTCCTGGTACTCACCCATTCCTACATCACTTATTTTCGGAAGCCAATTGTTCCAAGAGCTCTTTTTTAAAAATCGAAAATATGTTGTTTTGTGATTTGAGCAGGTTGATGTCTGCGGATGGAGATCTTCCACATCTGCGCTGGAATGGATGGGCCAGAACGCCATGCTTCTGTACGTCTTAGTTGCTGAGAACGTTCTCATCGCTCTTCTTCAAGGAATCTACATTGGCACCCCACAAAACAACTTGGTAAGCATTTTCATCCTTTTTTATAATCGTCTAATTTTGTCTTAGTTCATGAAACCTCAAATGAATCACTAAAAGCTTCTAGAGGAGCTAACTAACAGAGAAAGGAAACCCTACAACATCGGGGGTTTCTAATTTTATCTATAGAGGTATGAGCCTGTCTATTTTTAGCATATACACTTCGGTGGTTAACATTGTGGTGGAAATGTGCCCAATTTTTTTATCAACTCTAAACAACTTGGGACTGTGGATCGGCAGATTGCCTGGATAGTGAGGTTAGCGAAGCCTGGAGCCACGGCATGAGAACCAGCAAAACTTTTGCTATAAGGATTCAAAACTTCCAGGGAGGTTTGCTTTGCATTTTGGGTATGATGCATGGCACTACGAACAGTGTTCCGTCGCTGAGATGGGCCAAGCTCGTCGATGTGTTCTGTGAAAGTCTTGTAAGTGCCTACATGTTTCAAGGACAACGGTGTTTTTAAATACCAGCTTAGGTTGATTATCTTAGGATTGACCAACTTTCATTGATTTATTTATGTTGAGAACAAGATGATACATTGCCTTGTTCATCAAATTTTTATGACAACGTAGGAAGTAGCATTGTAGGGCGTAGCGATGCTATCTTGATTCATTGTATATTAAACAAGAGGCTATCAGTAAACATTCTTCTCGAAGCAGTGAGATGTTCTTCAGTTTTGTATGTAAATCTCCCCCTCCCTTCTCCCTCTTCCCTCTTCCTCACAAGTTCATTAAATTTACAAGTTTGTGGATTATGAATGATGTAGAAACCCGTTTTGAAGCCAAGGCTGTAGTAATCTGTCCTATGGACAAGCACATTGCCCAACTATTCCAAGTAATACAACAAACTCAAAGTCACATATCTGTTTCACAAGTATGCAGATAGCCACGTCGTCGTGAAGGGCCAACTAAGTAAGACATGTTCATTCAGACAGACAGGTACCTTATAAGCTTACCCGTACAACCACCCAAAGCGTACAAGTGACAAGCCTTTCTTTACAAACTTATAAAAGGATTGTACATGAATATCAATCAAAATTACAAAATTACAACTATAATCAAATCACAAAATTACAAACTGTAGCAGTTGCTTCCTACACTCAAGTGCCAATCATCTTCCTTCAGTAGGAGATGTTAAGAAACTTGCCCATGGCTGTCATGATCCCGGGTGGCCATTGCAGCTCATTCCGGACCCACCTGCAATATTATCACACAACCAAAAACCCCATCAGATCACAAACTTACAAAATCCAGTCCAAACAGCTTCATCTACACAGTAACATGATTTGTAACGTTATCCCTTCTTGGAAGAGCTTGGTGGTCTGAAAATTGATTTAGCTACCTTTGAGGGTGAAAAAAGAGTTTGCCATGAATATTAGGTACCTGCCTTCCTCTTCCTCTTAAATTGATTGAGATCTATTCAGAGCTGATATAAATTACTCTAAATGAAAGAGGGTGTATCCTGTTCAACTTTGGGAGACATTATAAATAACTCTGGTATCAGTCAGACTTTTAAGACATCCAAAACACCACAAAAGGATGGAATTATGGGCCTCGGACCTGATGTCTTGGTATCTTGGTTCCCGAGAAGTTGCTTCGGTAAATTGTCCCTCGGCCTGATCCCGGTTTCCTTCTTTCCACAACACAGCGGCTAATACGGCATGAGCCTCAGCATAATTGGGATACTTCCGCACAAGTCCTTGGACCAGTTTCCTTGTTTCTTCTAACCTGTCCAGCTGCAGAAGAAAAACATAAGTGAAAAAGCCAACATCCTCAGCAAAACAGGCTATACTCATAGGACCAATCTAACGTGGCCTACAGAGCAGGTTTAGAAGACAACAAAAAGTTGGAAATTGTGTCTAGAAAGTGCCATTGGGATACACAAGTGAAGATGGTGTGTCACTTGCTTCGAAGAGGACGAGTGCTTGCTTGAGACGATAGCCGGCAATTCCTGGAGCCAGAAAAGAGGCTCTTGAGTATGCCTTCAGCGCATTGTCGAAGTCGCCCACCCGGACGTCCACATTCCCCAAATTGAACCAAGCTGCATATTCCTGGTACCCAACACAATTTGAGTGGTTAGTAAATTCACCCAAAGTCATTCATAACACACTCTTAATAGCTATTAGATCAATGGAAGAGCTTGGTGGTTTCTCAACTAGAATCCTTTCAAGTATGGAAGAGCCTGAAAGATCAAGTTAAACCTAGTTTTAGAATGAAGAATGAAGAAAAGAGAGATCATGTTGAGTAAACCCAGTGTATCTTCACCTCACTTCACAAGCAACTTCTACATTATGCAAAATTCAAACACCAAAAATCTAGAAGCAAGTGTTGCACTCAGGGTTTCCATCTGCAAACCATTCAGTCTAGGTTAAAGTCAGATGGTAAAAACACGAAGCAAGTGGTTGAAGATACACACATCAGGGTCATTGACAATGGCAGCTTTGCAGTCCACAATCGCATCGTCGAAGCGCCCCATCGCCTGCTCACCACTGCCCAAACATTAGGTCATAAACACCATCCAGCTCACACTGAATGGTTCTCCAAACGCTGCGGATGTAACATTCACGACAGAACGTTTCGGTCCTCTCACTCACCTCGTACGAAATGGCGCGATTCAGGAAGGGCACAGGCGCTTCAGGCGCCAAGGCGATGGCTCGGGTGAAATCGTCGGCCGCCTGCTCGTACTTCTGCATGGAAACGCGCACGCTGCCGCGGTTGGACCACACGCTGGCGCTGTTGGGATCCTCCTTGAGGAGCTCCGAGAACAGCGCCTCCGCGTTCTCCAGGTCGCCCACCACGGCCGCGCGCAGCGCCTCCTGCAGCTTCGGATTCTCCACGTCGCGCAGCCGCACCGTCTTCGACACCGACGCCTGAGCTGCCGAAGCAGGCGCCAGGAACGGCAGCGCCACCGCCAGCCTCCCCAGGTCACGCCGCGTGATGCTGCTGAGGTCGCCATAGCTCGACTCAACGGCGCATTGCTTGGGTGAAAGTAGCGCGTGTGGGCGCCGCGATGCGGGTGGCTGTGATGCGAAGAAGGTGGACCTCGGATGCAGCACATGCAGGGGCACCATCTCGACGAAGCTTGCTGCAAGGTTATATGAAACGAACCTGCAAGTAACACATCCCAACGTCAATATGCACCAAATGGCTGGCAAAATGATGGTCCCCTACTCTCACAACTTGTTCACAAACCGAGTGCTTCATTCACTGCTCAGTGCTTCCTTCACTGAAAAACGTGAATTCTGTGAGTGCGAGGCGGAGCCTCTATCTTCTGCTTTGTTGTTGGGTCTCTTTTTCACCAAGTTTCTAGGGATCAGGCATTGACACCAGAATGTGGCTTCTGGTGGGCTTGGAGAAAGGTGGGATTGATTATGCTGCAGTTTTGATTGGGAGGAATTCTAGTGGCAGTGTTGATCGTTACTTCAAGTGCTTCCGAATAGTACCTGTTCAAGGCGCAGCGGGTGTGGATCTGCGGAGGTTTGGATTGCAAGCATGCTGGTGAGTGGTCCAGGAGAAAGTGGGAGGGGACTAGAGAGTTATTTGTACTGTACAGTCCATTGGGGCTGACACCCAAATTGGGGCCTTGTGCAATTCCAGGGATAGTGTTCACATTGTTGCCAACTTTGACACCCTCCCTAGGGCTAAAAATTTGTTATTTTATCATGAAAGTCTAGACACACAATCAGCTTTATGTTGAGAAGAGGTGTACCGAACTTCAAGGCTAGGAGATTTATACAAAAAAAGATATTCAAGATTTACCAACAAGGGGTAGCTGGAAGAAAAGTTTCTCAACTGCCAACTTTGACACCCTCCCAAGGATTGAAGAAATTCTTTTTTTCCATGGAATTTTCAGAGTGGAAACATCTTTATGTTAACTACAGGTGTGAAAAATTTCAAGTCTTGAAGACCCACAAAAAAATAACAAAAAAATATAATATTCCAAATCTACCAATAGGTGTAGCTGTGAGAAACAAAGGGGAAAATTGTTTCACAACTTCGAGGGAAAATCGTTTCACAACTTCCAACTTTGATAGACTCCCTAGGGTTGAGAATTTGTTATTTCAACATGTAATATTTGTCACAAGATCATTGTTATGTTGTTAACATGTCTGAAAATTTTCAAGGCCGAAAGATACACACAATACTACTTATTGAAAATCTACCAACGTGTGTAACTACAATAACCAACTCAAGGACATGGTGAAAATGTTGAAATATCTTTGACACCTCATGCTTTCTCATTGAACTTATCCATGTGACACAACGCCTAATCATAAATGCATCTAAAAAAAACTCAATAACATCCAAATGTAGAAGTGTGGAGTTGTCACATCAAGAAGAAACCACTTGCATCATACACGCATGACAAAGTTTCCCCCTCTCAATATCAATCGAACAGTATTGTGTAAACTTAAAGAAATGTTGTCTGTAATTTGTGATCATTGAATGTTGGAGTAATGGTGAGAGCAGAGAGAAAGAGTGTGTTATGTGTGAGACATGGAGTGATGTGTTGTATGAGTAATTTAGTCATGCATGTTTATGCCTGCTGAGTAATGTGTACGTGGTTATGCCTAATGGACTGAGTGATGTGATTGAGTGACTGTTGTTGAGTGACTAATTCTATATGAATTTGTTAATGTTGTTAATGAGAGTTTAAGGTTTTCTTAGCCTAGTAAAAGAAAGTCCAACATATTTAAGATGATAATTTCAGATGAAAATTGTGGACATATTATAAGTATGAATGAGGGTGGGAGTACTCAAGTTCAAATTGCAACCACTATTGGCATTTCCATTAGAATAGTTCAGAGGTTGGTGAAAAAATCTAGAAAAAATGGAACTTACAAGCGCGAACCTTCTGGTGGAAGTCACACTACAAAACTCGGTGATAAAGAAGTGTGTAGTATTTTGCATTACTCAAAAAATAATCGTCGCGCTTCAGTATCAGAGATTACCAGTATATGCCCTACTTGAGTGTGTGGACGTACCATTCATAGACTCTTACGTAGAAGTGGCATTTTTAGTCGAATTGCAGTCAAAAATCCTTTTTTGACATCTCGTCACATATATCGATGGCTGGCTTTTGGTCATAAGTACGGTGGATGGAGCGCTGAAGATTGAGAGCATATTGTTTGGAGAGATAAATCTACCTTTGAAATTGGGAAAAATTCAAGACAAGTTCAAGTTTGGAAAATTGCATATCAGCTTTATTCATCAAATTGTATAGTTTCCACTTTTAAAAGTGGACGGGCTTCCTTGATGATTTGGGGCGCATTTGTTGGAGGGCAAAAGTCAAAACTTGTTTTTATGCTTAAAAATTGACGTTTGCAAAGGATCTCATGGAAGAGGTTTACGAAGGGGATTTATCTCATTCCATGGATGAAGTTCCACATGCAATGTCCACGGAAGATGGCGCACCCGTCCATTTGCAGCAAAATATGTGAAGAATGGAGACAAATGCACCTTCTTGAGAAGCTCAATTGGCCTGCAAACTCTCCCTATCTCATTCCAATTGGGAACCTGTGAAAGATTCTAAAAGATGCAATACAATGTGACAAGGCATGTCCTAGAAACATAAATGCGTTAAAGGTAGTTTTTGAATGAGAGTGGAAGTCAATTAATCATACAAAGCTCCTTCAATTATATCATTCTATGCCCTCTAGGTTACAAGCAGTGATTGACGCGAATGGAGGACATACACGTTGGTAGATTTTGAATATGTATTTTTTTGTGTATTTTTTGGCCTTGAAAATTTTCAGAGATGTTATCAACATAACAGTGATCTTGTGACAAAAAATTCATGTTGAAATAACAAATTCTCAGCCCTAGGGAGGCTGTCAAAGTTGGAAGTTGTGAAACGATTTTCCCCTTTGTTCTCACAACTACACCTATTGGTAGATTTGGAATATCGTATTTTTGTGGGTCTTTTGGACTTGAAATTTTTCACAAGTGTAGTTAACATAAAGATGTTTCCACTCAAAAAATTCCATGAGAAAAAAGAATTTCTTCAATCCTTGGGAGGGTGTCAAAGTTGGCAGTTGATAAACTTTTCTTCCAGCTACCCCTTGTTGGTAAATCTTGAATATCTTTTTTTGTATAAATCTCTTGGCCTTGAAATTCGGTAAACCTCTTTTCAACATAAAGTTGATTCTGTGTATAAATTTTCATGATAAAATAACAATTCTTTAGCCCTAGGGACGGTGTCAAAGTTGGCAGCAGTGTAGACACTATCCCTAGAATTGCACAAGGTGCCAATTTGGGTGTCAATCCATTGTACAGTAGGAATTGTACAATAGGGTGACATTCAAATTGGCCGTTTAGTAGTTCCAGGGATAGTGTCCTACACTGCTGCCAACTTTGACATCCTCCCCAAAGCTGAAAAATTGTTATTTTACCATGAAAATTTGGGGACAACATCATCTTTATGTTGAAAACATGCATACCAAATTTCAAGTCCAGGAGACTTATACAAAAAAAACTTATGCAAGATCTACCAACATGGGATAGCTGTGAGAAAAGTGTCACAGCTGCCAACTTTGACACCCTCCCAAGAATTGAGGAAATTTTTTTTGCCCATGAAATTTTTGGAGCAAAAACATTTTTATGTTGTTTGCATGTGTGGAAAATTTCAAGTCCAAAAGACCCATACAAAAAATAATATTCCAAATCTACCAACATGTGTAGTTTTGAGAAACAAAGGGGAAAACCATTTTACTACTTCCAACTTTGACGCCCTCCTTAGGATTGAGTTTTTGTTGATACATAATGAAATTTTTGGCACAAGATCATCTCTACGCTAGTAACATGTGAGATAAATTTCAAAGCCAGAAGATGTACACAAAAAAGTTATTCCATATCTACCAACGTGTATGTCCTCCATTAGCGTCAATCACTGCTAGTAACCTAGAGGGCATAGAATGACATAGTTGAAGGAGCTTTGTACCATTGACTAACTTCCACTCTCTTTCAAGAACTACCTTCAACACATCTAAGCTTCTAGGGCATTGTTTGCCATGTTGCACAACATCTTTTAACATCCTCCAAACGTTCTCGATTGGATTGAGGTCGGGAGAGTTTGCAAGCCAGTTGAGCTTTTCGAGAAGGTGGCTTTGTTTCCATTCTTCACATATTTTGCTCCTATGGACGGGTGCCCCATCTTCCATAAACACTCCTTGTGGAATTTGACCTATGAAATGAACCAATTTGGCATCTTAAACCACTTCTATAAAATCCTTAGCAGAACGTTGACCTTAAGGCATAAAGACAAGTTCTGACTTTTTTCCTCCGCCAATTGCGCCCCAAATCATTACAGAAGTACTTCCACTTTTAAAAGTAGGAGCTAGACAACTTGATGAATAACGCTTGTATGCACTTCTCCAAACATGAATTTGCCGAGAATTTTTTTCAATTTCAAAAGTAGATTCATTTGTCCAAACAACACGCTCCCACTCTTTTGCACTCCATCCACGGTACTTCTGAGCAAAAGCTAATCGTTGAGACATGTGACGAGGTGTCAAAAAAGGTTTTTTGACTGCAATTCGACTAAAATGCCATTTTTATGTAAGACCCTTTGAATAGTACGTCTACACACTTGAGTAGGACATGCATTGGTAATCTCTGAGAGTGAAGAGCAACGATGAATTTTTGAGTAATGCACAATACTACAAACATCTCTATCACTAAGCTTTTTAGCGTGACTTCCACCGCAAGGTTTGCGCTTGTAGGTTCCATCTTCTCTAAATGTTTTTACTAACCTTGTAACTGTTCTTATAGGAACTCCAATAGTAGCTGCAATTTGAACTCCTGTAAATCCTCCGTCACTCAAACCTATGATGCGAGCACGAATTTCATCTGAAATTGCCATCATAAATTTATAGAGTGCGTGATGCTAGCTACAGCAGTAGAGTAGGGGTTAGAGCAGAGCAAGGGGGAGAGAAGGGGGCCAAGGGGCTAGAGCAGAGCAAAGGGGGTTGCAGGATTGACACGTGACAATTGGCAGAGGAAGGAGAACAGGGCTGGAGCAGAGCAAGGGGGAGAGAAGGGAGCCAAGGCTCTGGAGCAGAGAGGAGAGAGAAGGGTCGCCAAAACACAAGCCCATATGCATACATGAAAAATCGTTTTGCTCTTAATCACTCATCATGTATGCCCAATGTAAATCAACACTCATGCATCCCACAATACAACACTCTCGGTTTTGAGGATTGTCTCAACATTCAGTCTATCACAAATCACACACACTATTCCCTTTACATAGTGTTCAATAGATATTTAGAAGAAAAAATTTGTCATGTGTCTAATGCACACTTTATGGCCAAGTGGATTCTTCTGCATGGAACACCTCTTCACTTCTTTATTTAGATGTTATTGATCTTTTTGAGAAGCATTTATGTTTGGTGGCTTACTCACATGATTGAGTTCAATGAAAAAGCATGAGGTGTCAAAGATATTTTGACATTTTCAATATGACCTTCAAATTGTTTATCATAGTTACACATGTTGATAGATATGGAATAACTTTTTTTATGTATGTCTTTTGGCTTTGAAATTTATCCCACATGTTACCAGCGTAGAGATGATCTTGTGCCAAAAATTTCATTATGTATCAACAAAAACTCAATCCTAAGGAGGGCGTCAAAGTTGGAAGTAGTAAAATGGTTTTCCCCTTTGTTTCTCAAAACTACACATGTTGGTAGATTTGGAATATTATTTTTTGTATGGGTCTTTTGGACTTGAAATTTTCCACACACGCAAACAACATAAAAATGTTTTTGCTCCAAAAATTTCATGGGCAAAAAAAATTTCCTCAATTCTTGGGAGGGTGTCAAAGTTGGCAGCTGTGACACTTTTCTCACAGCTATCCCATGTTGGCAGATCTTGCATAAGTTTTTTTTGTATAAGTCTCCTGGACTTGAAATTTGGTATGCATGTTTTCAACATAAAGATGATGTTGTCCCCAAATTTTCATGGTAAAATAACAATTTCTCAGCTTTAGGGAGGGTGTCAAAGTTGGCAGCAGTGTAGGACACTATCCCTGGAACTACTAAACGGCCAATTTGAATGTCACCCTATTGTACAACGTCACTCGCAGTCACCCAAAGTTTGATTTGGTTTTACAATACTTCTCTTTTCTCATCTTTCATAACTATTCAATATGGAAGAGCTTGGTGGTGAATTCTTATCATCTATGGAAGAAGTTGGTGGTGAATTCTTTTTAATCCTTTAACCACTAAAGGCCCGAGGCATTTCAGCACCCAAACTCACTGAAAGCTCCGAGTTTCAATGAAAGAAGTAGATGTAACTCTTTTCTAAGTTTAACCTAAGGATTACCTAAAGATTGCATGGATATTGGATAGAATATCTACTAGGAAGGTTTGGGTGTTAGGTAAGAATTTGGTGCTCTCAGAATGGGCAGCAATGGCGAGTTTGAAAGGACGTTGTAGCCGCAAGGTAGGCGATGGCAAAAATCTTAGTGTGTGGCAGTGTGAGACCAAAAGTTGGCTCACATTTGATTTTGGACTAACTAATAAAAAAATTATGGATTGATAGCATAAAATTAATAGTAGGTTTTTGTAGTTAGTGTTGAAGCTCCAAGGAACTCATTAAATTAGTGTTAGGCACAAAATTGGGGTGTTGGTAGAAAAATTAGAAGTGCAAGAACAAAACAAGACAACGGAATCAAAATGGTGGAGAAGTGGAAAAAGTAGGAAAAAATCAAAGTTAGTAACAGAAAGATATGGAAGAAGAAGAAGAACGCCAGTCCCCGCTAGGGCGCCGGCGTGAATAAAGTGTCCGTTCATTCCACCACTAAGTTCATGCCCACCGGGCATGGGTTAGTAGTATGGAACTACTTCCCCCTTTCGAGGGTAGACACTATGTACCCAGTAACAAGTAGCCAAGAACAAAAGACCATAGGTCCCAAAAAGTCTCCAAAAGAGGGAGGGCGTGTACGGTGAAATGCAAATGTTAGTCTATGGAGGGGGGTTCGAAGCTCCAGGAAGGGGTTGGTTGTTTTCAAGTTTTCGTTTATGTAGGAGTATCGACATAACATGTTGAATTGCAATAATGTTAATATTTGAAAAAGTGGTTTTGATTGAAGTGATGGGGATTTTAAATGTTTCTTCTAGGGTTGTCATTGAGGGAATGAAGGTGGTGGCTCTAGCACCCGCGGTGATGACAATGAGGGGGTCTACTTTCCATCCTAGTGCTTGGATATCGTCAAGTAGTGGTTGGTATTTATTTGTTTTGTTTGCAATAGTGTCCGGAGAGAATCTATCATTGCAATATGTGAATTCGATAAACTGGATATTGAGACTAGGGTCTATGACGTGGTTTGGTGGGGGGTCTTTGTATGATAGTCCTCTAACACATAGTATGTCCGGTTTGAATCTTGCATTACTGTGGCATCTTTGAATGCAACATATGCATGGTAATAGCCAATGAGGGACCGTGTTTTCTTGTGGGTTACATTAAAGGTTCCGGCATTCATGAGAATGAAGCAACGGGATTTGGTTGATGATGTAAGTAGTTTACGAATAGCCCATACGGCTTTGTTGTATCTTTTGACAATTAGTGAGTGTATATGGGGGTTTTGGCACTTGAGTAAGACATGTAGCCATGTGTCCGGGTCCGTGGTGTTGCAAATTGGACATGTTATTGTAGGAAATCTTTCTATTCCGAAGAAGAGTTGTTTGCGGGCATTTCCCAAGTATTGTCCGGTGTGGAATTTGATTAGGCATGTGATTTGTGGATCCGTAATTATGGGGTTTTTCCAAAAATTGTTGGACAATACGTTGTGAATGTTTGGATTGCCAATCCATTTATCAATATTGGGGAAATTTTCTATAAGTTTTTCCAAGTTATTTACAAGATCATGTTTTTTGAGGTATTTGTCCAAGAATCGTATGGGGCCTTTATCGGGAGTTTCGCCCATAGAGGGCCATTCATATCTATGAAAGTAATATGGGGTGGCATGGGCATGTTCGTATGGGTGTTTGACATTCTTGTGGGTTTTTTCTCTTCCTTCTTTTGCTAGTTTGTCGGCTTGTTTGTTGCCGGCGATATTAGCATGAGCTCGGACTTTGTGGAGTGTAGTAATTTGTGTGCGATTTTGGAGCATTACAACCATAGATGTAAGGATAGTTTTGTCAAGGTGACTGTTGTGTAAAGTGGGGTGTTTTATGTGTGTATTAAGGAGATATAATGTATTTATGCAATCTGTAAAAATGTGAGCCGGTTCGTTTGGATATTGAGTGGTGATTATCTTAAGGGTTTTGTGTATAGCCATCAGTTTGGCTCATATAATATTTTGGAGTCCATGTAGTCTTTGCCTAATTTAATTTGTTTGGTTGAATTATATATCCCATAATCGGCTTTTTCTCAGTGCCAATGTCCCGGGCTTACTTCGGTTGGTTCTTTAAAAGAGCCGTCAGTGTAGTAGCTAAAGTTGGGGTCAAATTTAAGGTCGGTATTAATTTGGTAATTGGGGAGTGGGAGGCTCAATTCGGTAATTGGTAGTGCGGAGATGTTTGTCTGAGGGGTTTTAGACCATTTTTTTGTTACGGTTTACACAGATTGAAATAGGTGTGGGTGGGGCAATTGTGGTGTATACCTTGCTAATGTTTAGATTTTTTGCTATCAGAGTGAGATGAGTGAGGTTTTCTAGAGTACCTATCTCTCAAGTTTGGTGATGTATACATAGGATACGTAGGGTTGCTGGTTCAAGGCGGGGTGTTTGCATTTGTGGTGGTATAGTAGGTTCTTTGTAAGTCATAGAATCCGCTTCAAATAGAACTATTATGTGAGAGTCCGGGAATGGGCCTAAGTGTGGGTTAGAATTGTGGTACCATTGAGTGTCGGGAGTAGTAATAATGGTGATGTTGTGGTTGGGATCATTGTTTGCCGCTAGGCGTGCCCAATGTGTTGCTTGTTGTGTTCCTTCTTCGTTGTGAGGGTGTGCAAGGCCTATTCGGCTCCACCTATAATCAAAGGCTTTTCCAAGAGAACCAAAAATCTTATCACGTCCGAATGAAGAGTAAAATTTTGAAATTTTTGTGGAGCATGTAACGGGGATGAGAAGTACGAATGTGTGATATTCAAAGATGTAATAAGGTAGTCTAAGATAGGATTGGGTTATTGTGTAGTGTGCATTTTTGAGGGGGTCATTTTTGGGTATACGGTATTTATATCTTTGGTATAGCCAAACAATTTCGGTTTCAAATGTTTGGGTATTGGTTCAATGTTAATGGGGGTTTGTATTGCGTTGTGATATTGGTTCCACAACCATTGTAGTCTAGCAAGTGCTATGGTTATTAGGTGTCTGCCATTAGGGCGACGCACATGAGGCCCTATTGGCTGTTATCGGGCCCCCACCCACAGAAATCGGGCATCGCTCTGCACCTACAAGCCCCGACATGCAAAGCCCCACAACCCACGGGGTTCGCATCCCAAATCGTCTCCATGGGGTAAACTGGCCCTCGACATTTACTTTTTGCCACTTTACTAGTAACGTTATTTACTCATCTCCTAGTACCGCTACAACACATGCATAAACGGGTTGGGAGAAAAGGTGCGTTGGGGTAATTGGGTGCCCCAGTGTGCATTGCATGTGCGCATGCCATATGCGGGTGTGGGCAGAATATGCCCGTGTAAGAGGCCGCAGGTGGAGGCCCACCCATTTCTGTTAACCCCTAAAGTCGAAAGCCCTCAAAACTGCCAAAAACCCTCAAAACTACCCTCTTTAAATGCAAGGTGAAAATTTTTAACTTTTGACAAATTTTCGAGTATATAACCGTAAAATCTAGTACCTAACTTGTACATGTACATGCATTCTGAATCTTAGATTCAAATTCCTCTCCATTTGTGAAATCGTGATGTTCAAAGTTGAAAAAAAAGATTTTTGCCTTGTTGTAGAATGGAAAACTAATGTTTTGGGGGCCAAAAAAACCAATTTTGAAAGGAAATTTGACATGAGTCTCTTCATATTCTTGTTCCTATGTGAGTAAGGAATATGTCCATATAATGTTTACCCTCATAGGACCTATAAAACCTAAAGAAATGCTTAATCTTTCACATGGAGGTATGCTGAAATACAAATACAAACACCCATTTTCAACAATTAAAAAGGCATGTAAAAAATTATCCAATTGAAAATCCAAACGGTGAGATCATGCTTTACTACCTCTTTTACATGTCCGAAATCAAAATTCTAAAAAAAGTAAAATCTCAATTTTTGGTGAATTTTTGAAGTTACTGCGATCTAATTGATTTTGGGCAGATTTTGAGAATAAATGAGCATACACCGCAGTTCTGGGCAGATTTCAGCAGGCCCTAACAGTGTTTTCAAACTTTGACCGTGAATATCTCCTAAAGTATGAGGAATTTTGAAGCATGAATGGTGTCATTTGAAAGGTATGGGAAAACTCTACAACCTTCTAAAATTGTAACTTCATAAGATCTAAATTTAGTAACTGAGAGCCTGACCAGAGTCTGATCGACCACATTCTGGTCGATTTGACTTTAGGGGTTAATGGCCCCATGGGGCTGCGGGTCGGGCTTCATGTGCCTGGCCCTATTACCTTCGTATATGTGGGCATATATGAATATGACTACCTAAATGCAACAGCTCCGTTGGGTGACGCTAAAGCGGGCTCCCTCCGCCAATCACAAGCATTCGAATGATGCTCTACGCAACGAATGCATACACCGTAGTCGGTACGTACATACGGTCATACCCCTGCTTCACAGCCTTTCACAAACAAACCTCCCTCAAAACAACTTCTTCCGCTCGCTTGCACAAGGATTATGCTCTACTTCTCTCCCAATCTGGCGTAAGACATGTTGCAAACCCTCCAAAATCCTTAATCCTAAGAGAGAACAGGAATGCAAGCTCTGAGAGGAAAGCGTTAGGGATCTGATTGCGCTGTTGAAGTTTTCTAACTCAAATTTTTGTCCAGAGTTGCTCTTCTTGTTGCTTTGATTGTCAGGGATTCCGTTAAGAGACTCCTGAATCTTTGTTTTAAGGCCAGAGTGCAAGTCGTCTCGCACTAGGGTTTGGGAGCTATGGGGAGTCTTGGATTGGGACCCCTGCTCCTCCTCCTCCTCCTCCTCCTCCTTACGACTTCATTGTCAGCTCACGCTGACCGAACGCATCCCTCGCATTCAGGTGAGTTTTTCGATCCCCGTTACGATCTTTTCAGCTACGATTTGAGGTTTTTTAGGGTTTGAGGTTACAGATCAGTTTCGTTAGCTTGTTTCTTGTCTCTTCGGTATGGTGCTTTTTGTAAAGAGAGATGTGGCGGTTTGATTGAACATACATGACAGGTCTTGGATGTTCGGAGATTTTTTGGAATGATTGAAGGTGATTTAAAAAAAATCGGTTCTGATTGTGGTGCGCTTTGTGGCAGTAGATTTTGCGAGTAGCTTGCAGGATCCGAAGTACAAGGTAGAGTTTCATTCCTCAGAGGCTCCCGTTCTTCCGGTACGTTTTCTTCTTTGGTTTTTGTGTCTGTTTTCTCACCTGGTCAATTGTTTTGTTAGTGTCTGTTTTGTGTCCTGTGCAGTTACATAGGATATTTTGCATCAAGGCTATTCACTGTGGCATGGAATATGAAACCCTAATTTTTGAATAAGTGATGTTCTGTTATTGTGGTTGATTAAGCTTTTTAGAATAGGTGATGGGAGGGTTGATCTTCTGCCATGCTTTTCTTCAGACTTCGGACCAGGAGACGATTTTTATGACCGATAGAGATGGAAAGAAGTTCCGATGTAATATACCTGCGCCAGAGAGCACAAAGGTTGTGAATAACGAGGACGATGTTCGGCAGAATGGTACCAGCACCAGCTTGGTGGCAGATGAGTGGACTTCGCGTAAAACTCCTGAAGATCTACTCGACGTCCTCAAGGACAAGTGTTTTCGTAGGGTGAGTCCATCCTCCATTTGCTGGTAAGGTTGAAAATCTGATTAAAGAAAGAGTGACCGTATTGAGGTTTTTTTTTCTTTATAAAACTCGAATGCTCATTATACTTCATTATTCTGCAATTTTATTTACTTTGTGCTTAGAGAATTTGCTACAAAGCTTTTAAGATCAGAGGGACTGGTCAGATGGCTGAGCGTTTCAGGGTGAGTCATTGTGCAGAATTAAATTAGCTTACTTCAGATGCTAATTTTGAAGTTCACTTCGTGTCTGAGCAGTACGAGGGATGGTGGATTTATGAGCTTTGTTACAAGGGCCATTTGCGCCAGTTCCATCTTCATGATAAGAAGGTAAGCTTCAAATTGGGATGTCTCTCTGGTGGTCTCAAACTGGTCTACGGCATATGTTTCCATCTTGTATGTAATCCATATGCATGAATTAAAGTTGTGTTTAATTTTTAGAACCTCGAAAACGTCGGTTAGTTTTGTAGTTTGATGTCGGAGGTGTTATGTCTGAACGAAGCAATTCCTAGTGTTACTGCCAGCCATCTTGTTGCCTTCGACCTTGAGATCTTGACATTGCTACTGAAACAAGTTCGAAGTGCATTTCTCGTAGTCGAGCCGAAGTTTGCCCTGCATACTACCTAGGTCCGGATAGGACTTCACGTCAGGTTAAGGTTACCAGCATCATATAGACCTGGATGGACGGTGATCAGTTTCATAGTTCTAAGGTTCGTCTTAGCCGCGAGGTGTCCATCAGTTGATGCTGATTAGTTGTACAAGTTAACGATTGTTCCTGACGCTGAGCAACAGGTAACTTGGAGTCGTTTCTGGACACAATTCCAACTTTTTTTCCTTGCATTAGAGTTAAAAGCTACATTAAAAGACATGCTCAATTTAAAGTTACATTGGTCCAGTGGCTAGCAATCTGTATACCATTGGTCAGTTTCTGCGGATATTGTGTCAGGCTCCAATCAGCACACATGGACCTGACATGCAGCAGGGCTCAGTAGTGTACTTCTTTACTCTTGTGAAGGAGCCTTCCACACCTGACATTCGGACCCCTAGGAAGATGGTATCCTCTTTTTTACTCTCGTGTCATTGTGGTACAGTGCACATGAAATTGCTATATACATGCGCTGCGGTAAATGGCATTATGGTCTCCTCATGGGGCCAATAAACTATCACATTGTACATACCTTCTGTGGAAATTCGTTTCCTGACGTGTATGCATCCATTATGGTGTGGTGGTCTGACTTTGTGAGCATAGCACATCTGATCACTCTCTGCACTCTCGATTCAATTTTTGCAGCAAAAATTCATCTTCTATGTTTGGGAGGAGTTAGCTGGACTGAACAACTGATCTAGATGCGCATTTACTAGGTTCTTATGGTCTTATAAAATTGGGACATTGGATGTGATCATTGACATAATTCTAGATTCTGATTGCGATGCCCGGTGCTGTCTGGTGCAGATAGTGCAAGAGTTTGTGTTGGGCAAATTTGACGCGGAGGCAACAACAGAATTACATTCAAATTCTCCTAATGTTTCTCTTCAAAAAGACCCACGCTCACAAAATGCAGCACAAAGGTTCCCCCCCCCCCCTCCCCCCCCCCTTACCCTATGCTCTTCGCCCAGAAACTTTGTTTGGTTGCCGTACCTACTCTTTTTAATACTAACTTAAAGCTCTACAGGTATCACGCGCATGTTTACACAAATGGTACTATTTGTGATCTTACAAATCAACCACGTGAAACCGAGGTGTGTCTTTTTCTGAGGAAGGCACTCGCTGCTGTTGGTTAATGTTTTGAGTCTTTCTTGTTGAGCTTTGTTTCAGAAGCCTCGTCAGACTCTGGTAGATGGGCTGTTGTAGTCGTTTGAAACTGTCACCACATCCCTCTCGACTTCCTCCTGTTAAATCTTCCTTGTTGTTTGGTCTAGATTCTATGCTCTTGTATTGTATGTTCATGTTTTTTACGTGAATTATCGTCAATAGAAGACGATGCACATACTTGCGACTTGAGATTGATACTTGCTGGAACAGGTGAGGTTTGTGTGTTCAGAATCAGGTCGAGCATTAATCAATTCTATCAAAGAGGCACCAACCTGCAAGTACACTCTTGTGTTCCATGCACCGATGTTGTGCAAGCACCCGTATGTTCCCAATACTTTTTCTTTACAAACTCATTTGTGATTTGCTTGCCAAAGCACATTTTTAGCTTACGTCTTCGTTGCTCAATAAACGTCGATATGATCAAGAAGCATTTGCTGATCCCGAAACCCAGTTCCTTAACAGGTAGCCTCTTCGTTGTATGTACCAGTGACAAATAATGGCATTGTTGTGATTCGTGCAGAGCTTTTCAAGAGGAGCGTCAACCATGGGTGGTCATCGACTGCAATGCCATTCCTTCAGAGGAAGTCACGGTGAAAGAAGTCACGGCTCTAGGTCACCAATCTGAATCAGAAGCCCATAAAGGCACTGTGACACCAGCCCTGAATGAGGCCCTCCCACAAGACGCAACTCCATCATCTCATGCCTCGGAGGGCGAGACTGGAAGTGTGGCCACGAATCCATCTCAAGCGACCACAAACACCGAGGAAACTGTTGCGGAAGGTGAGGAGAAAGGTGATGAAGGAAAGACTGGGGAGCAGACACTTCCAGGACATCAAAGAGAAGAGCATCCCACGGCATGATTCTTAACGTCCAATCAGCTATACGTTTAGGTTTGTTAGAGTCATCGCTTCAAGTTGGGTTATTCCTGAATCCAGCTACTGTGTTGCTCGTCCATTGTGATATGTGTTTCAATTAGAGCAGCTAAGTAATGAACCTGTTTTATGAGATGTATATAAAAGTTTTCAAGCTGGAACTGACTATTATTCAACACTCGACACTGTCGTCTCTTTCTCGAAGTATGACATACTGACGTTTACTGACAGATTAGAACTCAAGTTTACGAGTCAGTGGCGTAGAACCTTATCGTTTCGTAGGGTTCCACATGTTCGTCTCTGAGGTCAAGACAGAGAGCCCTTTGTAGAATAAGGCGTCGCATATGTAAAGAATGACAGTCAGACTTCGGGTTTTTGACATTGACGTGCAATCATGCGTGTCTCGTGGGAGTTCCAGGTGACGTCCTGCTGCATCTTCAAGTAATAATGCAGTCTGCATTGACTCTCTGATCGTACAAGAACACACTTGTAGACTACATGAACTAGGATAATTCTAAGCTAGATTTAGGGTTATGCATAGTTTTTCGTTGCTAAACAGATTCCACGCCCTGCATACTAGAAAACAGGTAGAGCTGTGTTCCAAACTTTAACAATTTTGGATATCCTCACTTTTTCCCAGAAGTCCATTGCTAATACAGAGATGATCGTTCATCCCGAGACGCCAAATAAAGTGCGGGGGGGGGGGGGGGGGGTGGAGAAGTTTCGCAATGGTCACTATACTGCCAAAGCTTTGCAAGATAATTGGAGCACCTGGCTCTGAAGACTACTTCTGCTCTCTCCTTGGACCACGTGCATGGAAATTTGCAAGTACGTAACAGGAAATGCAATGCAACCAAAGTGCATGAGGCCATGTACAGTTATACTACCTCTCACGTTTTGTTGTGCAAGCACTCACAAATGCCAAGTCACTTTGATGTTCACATAGAATTCGAAGTGAACATCACCGAGAATTCCTTGTTTTCGTTAAGTCACCATCCAGGTGTCTTTGAAGACCACAGGCTGATCAGGAAGGTGCCTCTCACAAGCTCTGATGCTTCAGACACTAGTACAAATGGGGCTGTTTTTGACCTTTTGGATTATGATAAAATTACAGGATTGGAATCTGACTTGGATTTTCATGATGCAGGTTTGTGGAGCATAACTGGCATGCATACTTTGTGAGCACAAAGACATTTCACAGAAATTGATCTGCACTTGGGGAGCGAAATCTTTGTGCTTGATCATGTCTCACCTAATTCTCTTGTCTAGGAATTGCACTGAACTTGGAAAATTGACCTCTAAATGCTGCTCCTGATCTCTTTGCTGCCATTTCTTAGGAAAATCAGCAATAAACTAGACTCTCATTTTTCCTCAACCACCTTCAAATTTATTGCCAGATACGCCAGTTGGATTCATCAAGGCATATACGTAATATATATGAATATTTTTTTGTACCCATAAAAAAATTTGATGACATATACATTTATTAACTCTAATAATTTGACAGAGCATTTGGCTGTTCCGGCTGGACCCCGGTGGGAGGTGGACCGAGGTGAGTGAGTACTCCAACCATGAGTTTCTGAGGTCCACGGGCGCTATCTACGGGTGCGGGGCGCACGGCGGACGGATCTTTGTGGTGACATATGCGTATGATATGTGGGTTGCGGTGTACAACTGCGCAACCGGTGTGTGGGAGGAGCCTGTCAAGGGGAACTTCTTCGACATGAAGGACATCTTTGAGACCAAGTTCGCCTTCCAGCCCAACCTCCGAGCTGCACCATGACGACGGCATCACACCTAGAATTAGTACACGTCTGGCCCGGAGTGGTGATCACGTTTTGTAAATTATCTGTGAGTGTTATGAGATCATCACCTCATGTTTTATCTCGTTGAAGCTTCTTCACAGATTGCCATTGTTTTGACAGACGATCCCAGGATGACATGAGATGTACAATGAATGATTCTAGCCTACACATGTACAACTTCTTCGACGTGGAGGACATCTTGGAGACCAAGTTCGCTTTCTAAGCCAATCTCCGAGCTGCGCCATGATGAGATCAGGTCAGTCCTACGGTTAAATGTGTACATTGAAGTGTGGTATATGCACGGAAATGTTTTTGTAGATTATCTGTGAGTGTTTTGAAATCATCCCCTACTACTGTAATTTCATTTCTCATTGCTTTCGGACTGCGTCTAACTGGTGGTGAAAATATATACAGTCACTCACAAAAGTTCTTGGCCGCTTCCCCTAAATCCATTTGGTGTGCCACCAGAGAAAGAGTACTAAAAATCAGCCGTTGTAGTTAATTACAATTAATGAGCTTCATTTAAGGCAGCAATAGGTGGCTTCGTTTGGGAAAAAAAAAAGTGGCACATTTTTGTGGGAAAGGCCAAATGAATCTTGAAGGTGGCCAACTACTTGTGTGGATTCTAATGACTTCTTTTGTCACTTGTCTTTTGTATGTGCATAGAAATCTTTGAGAGTTGCCATAAGTCATA
The DNA here is from genome assembly GCA_963971425.1 of Bryoerythrophyllum caledonicum. Taxonomy (NCBI): domain Eukaryota; kingdom Viridiplantae; phylum Streptophyta; class Bryopsida; order Pottiales; family Pottiaceae; genus Bryoerythrophyllum; species Bryoerythrophyllum caledonicum. The sequence continues at coordinate 25,893,573 of OZ020522.1, forward strand.
TGCTGAGACTCTTCACATTTGTGAGTGGTCATGATGAAGAAAACGAGTCTTCATGAACGATCTCAAGTCATAGCATAGAGTGAGCAAGGATTCTCACATTGTTTCATAGCAAATAGTTTGCACATTCCTTGTAGCACAGTGGGAAGCATATTAGCATGATTTAAAGAAGATGGAGAGGTGCGTGATCGTCCAAGTTTAGGAAGATCAAGTCTTCTGAGCATTCGAGATGAGAGGCTTGTTGTGAGGATGTTGAATCAGCCCAAATCGGGAACTGCTGTAGCTATAGGTCGCAAATTGAGAACTCTGGGTCTTCAGTTGAGTGATGAGACTATTCGTAGATGTTTCCGGAGGCAAGGGCTTGGATCGAGAGTGAAAAGAAAAAAATCGTTGTTGACAAAGAAGCATAGATAAAAGAGATTACGATGGGCAAAGGCTTTACAGGACTGTACTGCAGAAGACTGGAGTCATGTAATTTGGTCAGATGAGTCGAAATTCAATCTTTTCGGTTCAAATGGCCATCAATGGTGTTGGAAAAGTCCTACAGAGCCTTTACGTGATAGTCAAGTGCAACCTACGATTAAAAATGGTGGTGGTAGCATTATGGTATGGGGATGCATGAGTTGGGCAGGTGTTGGAAACTTGTACCGCGTTGATGGCATTATGAATTCGCAAGTTTATCTCAACATTTTGGATTTGCAGTTGTTGGATACTATTGAGAGACAAGATCTTGATGAGGCAGACATAATTTTCGAGCATGATAATGATCCAAAACACACATCTAATCTTGTGCAACGCTGGCTAAATCAGCAAAATTTTTATGTGATGGAGTTGCCACCACAATCTCCTGATCTAAATCCTATCAAACACTTGTGGAATGAAGTAGATAGACGCTTAAGGTTGTCTAGTAATTTGCCAACAAGCAGAGATGACTTGTGGGAGAAGATCCAGGCTTTTTGGCAGAGCATTGAAATAGAATATGTACAGAAGCTTATTTGCACAATGCCAACAAGAGTAGTTGATCTTCTTGCAGCTAAGGGTGGATACACACGTTGGTAGACTTGTAGTAGTTGTATAGGATGTAAAAATTATCATTTACTACTTACTAGTTTTTTGTTCCAAGTTTAGTTTGTATTCCAATGATTTCCTATGTAATCAACATAAGTTCTTGGCCATGGTTTCTACACATTTGTTTTATTTTTGGCTTACAATGTAATTTTCTTTGCATGAAATTTTGATTGCATGTTCTTGACAGCGAATATGGTATCTATGAAAAATCAATCCTACTAATTGTCACTAGTTTAGAAGATATTGTTAAATTTCTAAGTTTCCAGACAGTGGCCAAGAACTTTTGTGAGATACGGTATGCTTGGTAGTGATGGGCCAGTTTAAACATAGTTTCTAGTATTGATAGACTACAAATCATGTACAAATATGTAGTAATATTAGTACACCAATATCTAACCTGTGCACAGTAAGTACCAAAGAGATTGAGCCCCCTTGTTCAACATATAAACCACAGAACCCAACGTCCAACCCAATAGAACTTAACGAAACTTTGACGTACAATACATGTTCAAATGCATGGTTCCAAGTACACTGTGTGTAGCATGGCCTCTGTAAAGTACCAACATAGTTAACATTCATGCAAACACAACAAGATCTGCATTCACATGACATATTCCACTTTGCATTCAAACTTGCATGACTATTCACTCAAGCTGTTGTATCAAGGCTCATGGAACATGATCCTAGGACCAGCCATCGTAACACATCCTACCAGAGCAAGCAAGATTAGCACCCATGCCAGGGAGAATATGCTAATCATCCACCTAAGCTCCCATAAACTTACGAGCGATAGAAGGGACCGCCGCCATAGAACAAATATGGATTCTCCATCTGGCTTTCCCCAATCATCACAACTCCAGAGATAATCATGAGATGATGGGGAGAATAAAGCATAATCCTCGCAAGCTGTAACCAAGCCAGACACAGTTGCACAAACCAACGCAACTCTTCGATGAGTCTTCCATTTCTTCATGCAATCATTATCTAAATTGCTACCCATCAAAACTTCCACAGCATGAACCAAATATCTTACCACAAACATAAACCGCTTTCGAAACCAATCTACGGTGAAGTAAACTTAAAAATGAAGAGAACTTGCGAGCTACATGATAGTTATCGAATCTAATTCAGATGCCTCGGAGTCATGTAGAATTCCTTTGTCTTGAACAATTGTTGAAATGAACTTCACCCCTTCCTGCACTTGCTCTCCTACTATCAAAGGTACTCTGTCGTCGTGTTTGCCCCCCATATCATTAAATATATGCCCCACGTAATCCACAACTACCAGATTGCCCTCATCTTTTACTAGCGCATCCAACCGAATTACAGAAATGTAAGTACGTTTACAACATGTGCAAGGGCAATTGTTGTCTTTTGTGATGCCTAGTATATGAATCCTTCCCTCTCCATCTCCTCGGATAGGATCCCAAACGAACGTAAACCGTGCTAGATCTTGATCATCGTCCCAACCATACTCTCGCCTGAGCACATCACGTGTGTTTCTGTAATAAGGTAATGAAGCTACACGTCTCATTATGTTGAGAAATTCCCAGGCCTTGCCCTCTGCCATATACTGAGGAAATTCCCAAGTAAGCATCATTCCTCTTATAAGTTCGACCATATGATCATCATCCAATTTCTCCTCCAATGCTCTTAGAAGTCTCGGAACAGGAAGATCCGAATTCGAGAACCATTCCAGTATCTTCTCCTTCAGTGCTTTAAAAAGTCTCCCAATTAGAGAATCCGGTTCATCGTTTGCTTCTATCACTGCGACAATTTTTGCTTGGAAGACCCGTGGATTGGACACCATTAGTCCTACGTTCTCGTCATACGAGCAACTGCCATAATGGACAACCACTCCCCCATGCATTTGTTTTGGATCCTTGAGAGAATTCCAAGTTGGCACCATGTGTTTCCCCACTTCCTCCAACTTAGCTCCATGCAGGTGCAATAGATCCATTTGTTTGAGGTTATTCACGCATTCCTTTATTACCATAACAGCAACCTCCTCAAGCGACGTGTCATCATATGATGGAGTGATATTGACGTTGGGAATAAGGCCTAGAATACCATACACCCTGTCCTTCTCCACACTGCATTTGACTTGAGACGTAGTTTGAAGGGCATCGTACATAGTTGATTCTGGCTCAGCACACCATCTGTTACCCAGATTCCATATCACCCTTCCAGGCGGATCCAAGACATCGCCACACCAGCCACGGTGAAAAGCAACCAAAAGTAGCCGGACAAAAACCTGCTGGCAATATCTGAACCCAGACACATCGTACACAACGTCTTCGTCAACAGGGGCCATGTGTAACGTCGAAGCTAATGTACTTTCTTGCACAGTCCATAGCCGCTCATACCACTCATCCCCTCCCAACTCTACATACTTGTGTATACAGCCTCCAAATCAACATGACCCATTATTTCATCAGGTCGGTGTCCCTGAGATTGGAGTATTGCTGGCAAGGTCTCTCTCAGGAGCTCCGACCGCGTGCTGTCCAGCAAGATCACCGTCGCCTTGGTCTCCCCATACACATAACCCATTTTCATCACTTCCCTCGACTTCTCATCGTCGTCCTCCTGGTTGATACAGATGTTGTCCAGCCACAAATTCTCCCACCCCTTACTTCGAGCAATGCTCAAGAGGCGCCGCATCTTCTCTGGGCTGCTTATCTTGATCCGATGAGATGCACCTTGCACATTGTCTACCACGCATTGCGCATTGCCCCACACATGCGACACTGCCACCACATCGCCAATACCTACACCAAAAGAATTCGAATCCACTGTGTGCACGCTAAGGCTGGCGTTCATCACCTCACCTCCTACCTTGGCGAAGCCCCATGACTGTTCGACGAAGTGGACTCGCGAGAACTTTGACATCTTGTAACCTCGCTCACGAAACCGACCAGGTGCGCGCAACACTAATTGGTAGATTACCAGAGTCGAAGATGACCAAAGTCGTAACTTTACAAGCTGGTATCCTTAGTCGAAGATCACTGTGAGTTTGAAAAGGATGAGAAGCAGATCAAGGAGCGAATTCGAGCATCACCCACATCCGGCGTAGCTTGCGGAGCTCGTCCAAGAATGAACTGAAACTAGGAGCAACGTCGATATATTGCGCACCAAGTAGAAACCCAAGTCCGACTGGCTCGAGGATTGTGTGCACTTGCTCCAGAATTACAACAGTACCAGCAGCAGAAGATCACACGGATGCCACAGCTGCAAAGCCCTGAATCAAGAGACTCACCAGACGGACGATCAAGCTGCACTCCGGAACTCGCTCCAGGTCGATGGCCTCAATCGGCGTTATTCGATGGCCTTAACATGGACGTGATCAAGCTGTTCGGAATCAGTAACCGAAGTGAAAGAAATCGCTCGATCGGCCTCACACTCAATCCTAAACCTCTCCGTGAAAAACACAGCGAGAATCCCCGAAACCAGCTCCCTGAAGCCTGAAAACCATACTACTCGCACTGAGAAGGTCACCATACAACCAGCAGCGGCAAGAGACGTCGCACCAAGTGTTTGTGAGGCTGGCCACTGTTGACAACACTAGCCTCGAGCTCCCAAGGTTGAACGCGTAACCTTCCGCAGCGGGCTTCATGCACAGCGTAATGACTAAGTCTGCGGACCCACACTAAAGTTGTAACAGTTGTACTACACTATAGATGGTATTTAGTGTTAATCACACTAATTGTTTTATAGATGCTATGAATTTTTACTCTTGATGAATACTTTTACCGTATATGTTGAGAAGAAGAACTTCGGCCCCCCAAGGCACAGGCATGAATATAGTGTTTGTTCATTCTATTCACTAATCGGATGGCCACCGGACAAAGGATAGTGAATCTAGAGCTACTTCCCCCTTTCAAAGGTAAACACTTTTCTACACTAAGTGCCTTAAAGACAACCACCATGTCATCCCCCCAAGGGCTTTTTTTGGGTACCCATACAACAAGGTCTCAAGACCCCCCACCATAGTTGGGTGGACTATGGTGGTAGGCACCACGCCGGCATGGGGATTTGAACTCACAACCACCTCACCGGTGTGCCATGACTCAAACCACTACACCAAGGCCCGTTTATGTTGAGAGTGATCCCCCTCTGGAATTTGTACAAATAATAGTGCTCTTTGTGAAAAAACCAATTCTTCAAAAGTTAAAATCATAAGCATTTCCAAAACAATTAGTTTGTCTACACTACTGACCATATTTAGTGTAGCTACTATTCAAGATGAATTAATCACCGGATGATGGAGGCTATGATTGTGTCATCAATCCCAATTTCCATTCTACTTTGTGCTTTAATTTTTTGTTAAATATAAGTGGAATTTTTATCTTATTTTGTTTTTTTTGAGATGGAATCACTTGTACATGTCACAAACATTTTCTTCTTCAACTAAAGCATGATAACGTGATTGGGGCAAGTTATGTCATCATCTTCATTTTCTTACGCATTCAATGAGCTCTTCAAAAAAGAATCGTTGGAAAAATGATTGTTTCCATCTAGTATCATCTTCAAAAATGTCATCCAAAATCCACTTTCTGATTGCTCCATATTTTTAAGATTAACCTTGGCACAACCAAGAAGCCAAAAAAATGTGGCTTCTTGGAAGACTTTGATGCATGATAGTCTTCCAAGAAGGATTGTGATTTTTCATCCGATTCTTTTTCAGAGAGGTCATTGAATGTGTAAACATTAGATGATGATGATGATGATGATGATGATGAAGGTTGCTTCATTGAGGTAGTCATGTTTTAAGTTCTAAAAAAGAAAATGTTTGTGCCACCGATCGACTTTGTATAGTGAGTTTTAGGAACTTCTTACTTTTGCTCTAGATATGAATTTGAGTCATTAATCCTTCAACATCACTTTTGAACTGTATATAGAGGCACCTATTGTATTCTATACGATACAAAAAATATATGAAAGTTTAGCAAGGCTTATAGCTTTGGATTGAAGATTCTTCAACTAGCATCTTTCATGTGGAGGTCATTTCAATATGTGAACCTTATCATGTTCAAATATGACACCATACATGTAAAATACTATGGTCATCAGCACGTTGTTATGATGTCTAAAAGTTAATCCTTAAACAAAAGTCGGGAACCATATATACAAGCATATAATTTACTCCATTACATGATACAAAAATGTGAAGGTCACGGAAGAGAAGTACCGGCTGATGGAAGCACAGCAGGCCCACCTCACCAAGCAAAACACCAACCTCTGGGAGTGGCTTGAGAAAATGGAGACGGAAATCCAGGAAGCTCACCAGCAGACCAAAGAAGCCAAGGACAAGGCTTCTGCCTCCGGAATCGCCTTGTTGGAGGTCCGGTCTGCCCTCAGTTTTCCGGTCGACATGGTGAACAGAGCCCTTCTCTACACCCAGAGCTTAGAGAGCGGGGACAAAAAGACCCGGGGGCAGGTCATCCGGTTCCTGATTGACCACGCCAAGGACATGGAGAAGACCTGGAAGAACATGCAAGTATTGTTCAGCTACATGCCAGCAGGGGGGCCCAAGGCATGTAGGACACAGGTACCAGAAGAGCCGCTGCCTACACCAGCCAAGGCGGGAACCTCCGGAATCCCGTCCGGACCAATAGCAAGAGCATCTTTGACACCAACCGGGAACTTCATCGACCTTGTAGGGACCTCGGATGGAGCTTCACCCCCGAGCCGGAATCAGAAAGGGCGGTCTAGTCCAGATATACCTCCTAAGTCGTAGAGTTTCATGCCCGGAGGATTACCTCAGGTAAAGCCGATCCCCTTCCGTATTCCATCGGAGTCACCATCTCCGGAGCCCCCGCTGAAACCTGCTTCACCAAGAGGCCAGAAGACGGTGGAAACCGAGACCAGCTCCAGCGGCAGTCTCAGGGACCTACCGGCGACAACATTCCGGACCCCTTCACCAACCGCACCCCCGACAACACCAGCTTCCGGAAGGAAGAACCACGAGGTGGAGATGGAGGCAACGCAGGCCCACCCGGAGCCGGACCAAGCACCAGAGGAGCTTACCCCTAGGCGTAGGAGCCTTAGGAAGAAGAACCAGGTAACTCCTTAGTTAGTAATTTTGGTTAGACCAGTTTAAAGTAGTGATTAACGATGGAGCCCAAAGTTGCACCCGGCTACTACTGCGCGGAACTAGGAATTCAGAGCGTTCGGAACATTTTCAAATCCGGGAATTTCGGATCTGAGATCCGAAATTTTAGGCAGCCTTTGGACTTAGTGAAAAGGTTAAAGCGCTAGGAAGCCACTTGTAGCTAGCTGTTTTGAGCACTAAAAGACAAAGCATTTTTAGAAATAGCTCAGCTTTACCGGTAAGGTCACCAACCTTTCGGTGCTACAACCTTGCCTTTCCGGATTTCTAGAGATAAGGGTAGGATTAAATTAGGATCTTTAGTTAGTATTTAGTTAGAGGAGTTTAGAGAACTCTTCATCTTGTTCTCTCTTGCGGGAAATTCATAGCTAAGCAATATATTGATTTCCTTCATGTTTTGTGTGTTAAGTTCTTTCCTGTGAGGAAGAACAGATCCGTTCTAGGTTGTCCAGTTGTGAAACAGTCCATCCGGGTTACGTGTTACTGTGTATTTTGCTTCGGGGTGCCGGTTGTTGTTTGCACTAGGAGAACGCCCGGATGAGTTGGGAAGGAGCTTAGGGAGCGGCCTAATACTTCCCAGGGTCCAGAGGAAACTAGGAGGGGAAGAGGCATACTGCAGTGGGGGGCTAGTAGTCTCTATTTGACATGAATATAATAATATATATTTAAATTTAACCTTAATTTTTCGAATTACTAATCCTAATGAGAAAACTATTGGAAAAGGAGTTCAGCTATCTTTGAAAGTAAAGATTAGTGTTTTCTCATTAGAAAAAAGAGGCCAACTCCATCATCTTCTAAACCTTTCTTCATCTTCTAAACCTTTCTTACTCATTCACTGTGAGAGGTTACTGATGACCAAGGTCTTTGAATGCACAGGTATGCCATTGCAGCAAAGCCAGTGTACGAGCACACGCTGCAGCTTGTGGTATCACTGGCACAACTATATGGAGACATAGTTTACTTCGCGACCGTGATACTAAAAGGCGAGGAGATCTGCATGCCGGGCCCCGTGTACTTCTGGTTCTACTTCATGTTCTTGAACTCCATTTTGGTAGTGATCCCCATGCTCATCTCCTTCCGCTCCTGGAGCGCCATCAACGCCGCTTTCGCTACCTCCAAGATCAAGAAGACAGCCTAAACAAAAGTGCTGGAGGTGATGCCTTTTCTAGTGCTTTGGCTGATGTCTCTTCTAGTGCTATAGTTGATGTCTCTTCTAGTGCTATAGTTGATGTCTCTTCTAGTGCTACTGCTGTGATGTCTTTTTCTAGTGCTACAGCTGATTTCTTTTCTAGTGCTTGAGGTGATGTCTATTCTAGTGCTACTGTATGTCTTTTCTATTGCTTGAGGTGGTGTCTTTCCTAGGATGCTTTTGTTTGAGGTGATGTCATTTCTAGTGCTTGAGGTGATGTCTTTTCTAGGATGGTTTTGCTTGAGATGATGTCTATTCTAGTGCTTGAGGTGGTGTTTTTCCCACACGCTTTTTCTTGAGGTGATGTCTAATTTAAAATGGGTGGATAGGAGCACATTGTGAGCTATGAAACTCTTTTGTTGCCTTCATGTGTTGGTGGGACCCATTTCATTATTTGTCTTTCTCCATTTCTCAATGGTAATCTTCATTTTCATTTGGCTCTTCTAGTTTGGTTCAAGAAGATCGGTGCTCATTTATGAATTCTTTTCAACGGAAGGTTCTCCTAGCACTCAATGTTCTAGAATGTTATGTTCTTTGTGCACACTAAGACCGTCTCTACATCATCACTTGCTTAGGACCAAGAAACTCCGCTATCACATCTTTCTAACAATTGGACGTCCTAAGAAAGAACTAATTTTGAGATGGATTTGGATTGTTTGTAAACCTCCTTAATATCAAAATTCTGGGGATGCACTCTAAATCTAGAGTTTTAAAATATCGTAAAAGGTGATGTATAAGATGTTAGAATGTTCACTTTTATCTTTTTCTTTAATAAAGTCTTTGATTATTTTTAATAAATTCTTAAATTCTTGTAACATCTTTGTGACCATTGGAACTTTGTTTCCATTCCAATCAACATAGCTTAGATTGTGGATGAATCAATAGCCCTCTAAGCTATGCTCACCATCTGAGGCTTCAGTACATGTTCCACCATCAATGTCTAATAAATCATCCTCGCTTTCTTCTCCTCCAAACTGGACATAATTGAAGATTTTAGCAATATTTTCTTAAATATTAGTAATTAATGTAAAATCACATTCATACACATCTCATTAAGAAAGCTCAAAAAAAGTAGTGTGAACAACTAATTCCATTAAAAGAGAACATAAAAACTAGTTCTATTTTGAGTTAATAGACCACTAAGCTCCTCCATTGACTAAATTGAAGGATTATCGTTAAGAGCTTTCCCCCTTAACCCCTAAATGCCCAAGAGTCCCCCCGGGGGACATTTTGAGTGTACCACGTTCTCAACTCTAGGCATTATTTTATGAGATGTTTTAATGAATGGCCAACTTTTTATTAGCTTTGCATAGACACAAGTTTTGTAGAAATCCAACCCACGGTTCAAAAGTTACAAGCTTTTTTCATTAACATATGCAAATAGTGCAGTGGTCTAGTGTGACATATAATAAATAGTGTCGCAAAACTTTAATAAATTCTAAATTCAATAGAAATTCGAGTTTTTGTCTATTTAAAATTTAAAAAATTCTTCTTGGAAAAGGAATAGATATCTTTGATTCTACCATACAAATTTTTGAATTTCAAAAATATGAGAAGGATATGATGCATGCAAAATTTAAAGTGTATTGTTGATACTCAACACATAGTTGCATAGCAAGATTTTAAAGGACATCTTCTACCCCTCTTCTACTTCTAAAATTTGGTGCACATATGCCTAACATGATCCTTTTCAACTTAAAAAAATAAAATCACTGCCTGTAGTGCAAAAATTTGCCATAGAAGGTGGTCGAAGTTTGTTAAAGGTGTTTAGTATGACCTCCAAAAGAGTTTATGCCTCACTTAAAGGCTGATATCTTTCAATCTGTGCGGTCAAACATACCAAAATTTTCACCACACACTCTAATACAACTTTAGTACAAGATCCTACGGTTAGGTTCTTTAAAAGATCATTTTGTATCATTTTGTGTTGAATGCATTGCAAATGGCAGTTTTGGAGTGTTTTTGAGGGAAAATTGCAGTGGGCGTTTAGGGGTTAACCGACAAATTAATAATGGAGAGCACAAGTAATAGTACACATATTTTTTCACTGATATCCAATATGATTATGATTTCAATCCAAGTGATTTCATCATTAGATATGACTGCCAATAGATATTCCTCCAATAGCAGCGACTAAAAGTAAGGGGTCATGCCTAATAAAACCTCCATTTTCAGCTCAATGGAATGTAATGGGGTGGAAGTGGATGGGATATACCCCATTCTTTAGGTGCCAATTAGGGGTTTTGGTTGGTTAGGGGGGGTTACCTTTATCATTATAAAAAAATGTGAAATTAGTAATTTTATAAATAAAAGAGTTGTGTTAAAACTTTATGTGCCTGTACAAATAACTCTAACATGTATATTCTTCATATCACACAAAAAATTTGCTTTCAAATACGCACCTTGGAATCTTCATGCTCGCCTATGGGTGCTTTTATAGGACTAGTTGATTGAATTTTAATCTTAAAAGGACTTGATCTACTCATTTGAAACTTCTCACAATATTTCCTTGTAGAATGTTTATTCCATGTATTTGATCATAAATGACAAGATGGTGTCAATGGACAACGAATGTTGTAATCCACTCATAGATAGTTGTGCTCTCAGTAAAAATCTTCATCAATGGTAAATAATCATAGCACTTTCACATCATATACGGTAGTGTGGTCACTCTAAACAACATAATCAGTGAAGTGCTATAAACACATACCAAAAGGAGAGCACCATAAACCACCTCGTCCATAGAGCTTGATGCTATTTTCAATCTAAGGTAAACTGTAAATGTTACACCAACATTTCAATCCACACTTCACTGTATAGTACCCTCACACAAGTTTACGTACTTTTTGCTTTTGAACGTTTCCACACTACACTGCTACCAACTTTGGCACCGTCATGAGGGCTAAAAATTTGTCAATTTACCATGAAATCTTTGGCACAAGATCACTTCTATGTTGAAAACATGTGTGCCAAATTTCAAGGTCAGAAGATTTACACAAAAAAGATATCCAAGATTTACCAACATGGGGTAGCTGTAAGAAAAGTTTCACAGCTGCCAACTTTGACACCCTTCCAAGTATTGAAAGAATTTTTTTTGCCTGTTTAATTTTTAGCATGAGACGACCTCTATGTTGATTATATGTGTGAAAATTTCAAGTCCAAAAGATCCACACAATTAAAACTACATCAAAAGCTAGCAACATGTGTAGTTGTGAGAAACATTTCACTCCTAGCCGACTTTGACACACTCCCAAGGATTGGATTTTTTGGTATTTTCCCATGAAATTTTTGACATGATACTATCTCTATGTTGATCACATGCGTGCCAAATTTGAAGGCCAAAATATCTACATATCAAAAGATTTTTGAAATCTACCAACATGAATAGTTGTGAGAAACATTTCACTGCTGCTAGCTTTGACACCCTCCTAAGGATTCTATTTTTAAATTTTTCCGATGATATTCTAGACATAAGACCATATTTATATTGGTTATACATGTGCTTAATTTCAAGTCCAAAAGACCCACAAAAGAAAAGAAACAAATCTAAGTCTACCAACATGTGTAGTTGTGAGAAACAATCAGCGAAACCATTTCACTATTGTCAACTTTGGCACCCTCCCTAGGTCGGAAAAATTGTTAATTGACCATGAAATTTTGGCACAAGATCACCTTCATGTTGATAACATGTGTGCCAAAATTCAAGGCCACAAGATGAATACAAAAAACCATCTTCAAAATCTACCAAAATATGTAGCTACGAGAAACAATTTTGAATATCTTTTTTTCTATTCATCATGTGGCCTTGGAATTTGGCACACTTATTATAAACATAGAGGTGGTCTCATGCTAAAAATTCCATGGGCAAAAAAAATTCTTTCTATCCTTGGGAGGGTGTCAAAGTTGGTTAGTTGTGAATGGCTCACAACTACACATCTTGGTAGATTTTGAATATCTTTTTTTGTATTCATCTTCTGGCCTTGAAATCTCGCACACATGTTTTCAACATAAAGGTGATCTTGTGCCAAAAATTTCATGGTAAATTGACAAACTTTCAGCCCTCACGAGGGTGCCAAAGTTGGCAGCAGTGTAGTGTGGAAACGTACAAAATAAAAAAAAAGTACGTATACTTGTGTGAGGGTACTGCACAGTATATCGCACTGATCCATGCTTTGCAGAGGCCACACTTACGCTCTTGAGACCTGGACCACTTCACATCCCCGAAGCATCCTGCTACAGTGCTGCCCACCACTGTAGAGTACACTCGGCGACCACTGCAGCCTGCCAACAAGTTGTTCACTGTCGGCAAACACGCACTCCACACGCTAGCGCCGTAAGACTGTTTCTGCGAGGTGAGGATGATAGTTCAAGTCCAAGCTACAGCCACCCATGAATGCTCTGGAGGGCGGGTACTTCGATAGTGGTGGGCATGCGGGACCTCGTGTGGTGGGCGGAAGTTGGGGGTTTCGTGGTGTTGGGGTTTGAGCGAGGCTGAGGCGCTCCTTCTGCGGCGAGCACGTTGTCACCAGCCGGTTATGTAACGCTCTCTCGCTTAAGTTTTAGAGTCTTGTGTTTGGTTCACGTGGTATTACTCTAGGATATCACATACCTCTGCAGCGATGACCTCGTGTGGTTGGCGGGAGTGGATGGTTTCTTCGTGTTTCTTCGTGTTAGGGTTGAAGCGCTCCGGTCGGGTACGGCTAGCTCACTTGAGGTTAAGAGTGTTGTGTTTGGTTCACTTAGTGTGACTCTTGTACCTTTGCAGCGACGTCATTGGCACCGTTGTCAGGGAGGGAACTAGGGTTTGAGATGTATTGATGGTTTGCTGGTGAAGGGGTGTGGTTTCGAATGCACATGGCGGAGTCTGGAAGGGACGGTTAGTGAGGGACATGGCTGTGAAGCAGGTTCTGTGCAGACTTGTTTGTGGTGGGTGGGGTGCTATGTCGTGACACTGCTTTTCTTCTTGTATGCTAATACTAGACATATTGTTATCTCAGCATTTTAGGGTACTACGTAGATTGCTTTCTCTCCAAAGAAGAGAACCTAGTGCGCTTCTATCTGCTGTTCTTGTGAAGCTTAGGATCGGATGTAGTATCGCGAGCTCAAACAGGCGACCCCTTCCCTTCACAGCTTGTACTACACTACAATGGAAGCTGAGGTGACAAGCATGGCATCAGGTGAAAGTAGTAGTAAGCAAGTGCATTGTGTTACCTGTGGCATGAGCGTACGTTGGACACCGCGGAGCTGGGTGTGTGATGTGTGTCCGGATTATGTCCTCTGTGAAAATTGCCACAACGAATCTGAGATCCTGCTAGCTCGTCCTCAAGTGCATAACCGTGATCACCATATGTCAGCACATGAGACAATATCCATGTGTGATGGTTGTCACTCTTTTCCAATTTGGAACCGAAGATGGCGTTGTAAGGTGTGCGAGGACTTTGATCTTTGTGAAGCTTGCCATGGAGGATTGGACGTAGTGGACATGTCTCATGAGCATTTGAAGGAGCATCCCATGATTGAAATTGAAGTGATCTGTCCGGAGATATTGCTAAAATTTCGACCTAATTTCACCAAGCCAATGGATCCCCAATGGTTTTACAAGGTTCACGTAAATTCACAACAATGTGGTTTCATTTGGGAGAAGAGAATGCCAATGTCAGGAATATTGAGTGGCATGGATGATGCCATCACTTCTACAAGAGGCAATGCAATTGAAGACAAGACAATTCCTATTTCAAAGCGAAAGGTACGTAGCAATATCCAATTTAAATAGCGCACGCAATATTTCAAATGCATTCTCACATCTTTCTGAATGCCAAGTTGTATTGTATTCCTAGTAAAGGCCTACTATGTAGCAGAAATGCTATCCTTTAAAGCTATTACCTACCAGAATTTGATTATGGCTTTTATTGTGATGGTAGAAACAAAGCACCCTCAGCTCTGGTAATTTGTTTACCAAACGAGCAAGAGAAGCAACTCAAACACATGGGTTAGTGAATACTTGCCTCCATGTTTATGTTGAGTTTATTATTTGTAATCAAGTTTGAACTTGGTAATCAAGTTTATCATGAACTCATCATGTAGCTTGCATAATCTAGTTAGAAGAATTTGTTCATCAATGATGTCAAGAAATGAAGAACAAATCTAAATTTGTTTCTTTCATTTAAAATGCTCTCAAATTTCTGATGTTGATAACCATGTTTGGAAATTCATGTAAGTGCAGGATGCTTGATGAGAAACACAAGGTATTTTTGAGCCATGCAGGGGCTGAGAAAGACTTTGTTGAACAATTATATCGGGATCTCTTGAGAGCATCATTTTGGGGTCTTCTTTGACAAAGAAGATAATAGCCTACCCAAAGGTGAACCATTTTCCAAGAGGATATTTGATGCTGCCAAGCACTGTGATTTGGCTGTTGTGGTGATATCGCATGAGTACTTCACTTGCAAGTGGCCAATGTTGGAGTTGGCCGCTTTTGTAGAAGCTCAAAAGATACGACCCGAGCTGAAGATCCTTCCTGTATTCTACAAGCTCACTGTGGAGGAATTCAAGGAGCAAAGACACTTGTTTGAGGAATGTTGGAATGCAAAGGCATTGGTAAGCGAGGGTGAGATGGATGGATGGAAGGAGGCTTTGAAAGTGATATTTAGAACCAATGGACTTGAGTACGACAAGAAAATGGGGGAGCCTATGCTTAGAGACAAAATTGTGGAAGTAGTGTCCAAGCTTGTCAAGCCAGAGTTGATCTGGGATGATTCACATGTGCAAGGGAAACGCCGAATGCAAGAGACAATTAAAGAGGTAAGATTGAAGATGTGTCGCTATAATGGTACTTTATGTAATTAAAAAATATTGTAAGTTCTAATAATCCATATTTGGTAATGGCTTAGAAATGTAGGGTGTCAAATGTGGATGTGAAAATCATTATGATGTGTTGCTTGAACATGGACTTATGAAATCTGGTAACTTGAAGTTGTCTAACTCAACTGTATGCAAGTTTGTGTAGATGATTCGATTGCAAGGGAATGGTACCATAGGATTACCAATGATATCAACATTGCGCATGGGAGTGTTTGGAATGGGAGGTTCTGGGAAAACAACCATGTGCAAGGTGTGGTGTAATGAAATGATGCAGCTTTTTTTGGGAAAAGTGCATCATTTGGAACTTGGAAGTGTGGATGTGTTAGAGATACGTAGAAAGTTGTTACGAAGCATTTGTCAACTTGATCCTGCTCTTTTACAAAATGTGGATGAAGGACAGGTACATGGGTACATGGGTCTCGCTCTTTTGTATGCTCAAATGCCAAGTTGGTCAAAGTGCTTCGCGTGCCAAGTTTATAGAAGTGTATAATTTGACGATATCTAATCAATAATGATGTCATATTGTTGAAAGGTTTGTTGTGGTTGAGGAGAGTACTTATTGCTTTGAACAAGATGATTCTATTTTAATTTTGGGGTGCGGTTCTTAGTGTCACTACAATTAGTATAAAGATTATGAAAATCAACTATACTTTGCCCAATTTCATGTTGAATATAAGTAGGTTGTTTCCTGGATGTAGTTGCATCAAACTCACCTTTTCCTTTGTGCAGGCTTTGAACCTCATGAAGGAGCACATCCCTAAGCAAAGGGTATGTTTGCTAATTGACAATGCCTCTCACAATCAATCATGTGTTGATGAAGCTAGAACACTTTTGAATCTTCCATTCAAAGATGGGAGTTTGATTGTAGTCATCTCTCGAAGTTCTAGCATCCTTGACACCCTTAAGATTGAGAGGAAATTGATAATGAGGGTTCCATCTTTAGCAACAAAGGAAGCCAAGGCATTGTTTAGCCATCATGCAGGGTGTGATATTTCTAGTCTCACGGAAGAGCAAATGAAGGCAATGGAGAGTTTTGTGGAACAATGCAATTTTGGGGTGCAAGGCTTTGACTCACAAGAATATCACCCATTAGCATTGAAAGTGTTGGGTTGTCAAGCTGGACCTAATGCGGAAGAGTGGCAAAAGATTAAGATTGACTTCAAGTGTTGTGGGAATGAAAGTATCCACCCTTTATTTTCCATCTTAAGATCAAGCTTTGATACTTTGAGTT
This sequence comes from Bryoerythrophyllum caledonicum, assembly GCA_963971425.1. Classification (NCBI taxonomy): domain Eukaryota; kingdom Viridiplantae; phylum Streptophyta; class Bryopsida; order Pottiales; family Pottiaceae; genus Bryoerythrophyllum; species Bryoerythrophyllum caledonicum. The sequence goes on from OZ020522.1 coordinate 25,910,028, forward strand.
CAAAGTATCAAAGAATATTTTTGGACCTTGCACTTGCATGTACTGGTATTATTTACCTAAACATGAGGGGTTTGAAGTCGCAATTGCGGTGTTTGTATGATGAAAATGATGAGAAGTTCATATCAAAAGTGGTAAGGGATTCATTCATATTATTGTTGTCAAGAATTCAATCGAGAATAAGAGTGACAAGTTTCACAAATGTCAAGTTTCATAAAAATGTCAACTTTTATAGATGATACCATTCTTCTATGTGTTGTTTATTGGAGTGTTGAACTGCATCATGCATGGGAACTAAGCTTGTTATTTGGACATGAGTTTATAGTTGTTTAATATGTGATGAATGTGTTGTGTAGGTGAAAGACCTCCAAGCGAAATCACTTATTGATTTTTATGATGTTGAGTCTAACCTAATAACTGTTCATGATCTTTACCGCGAGTTTGCAAGGATAGAGGTTGAGAAGAAGGGATTGCAACATAGTGCACAGTGTTGTTTCTCTCGTGGACATAAGCATCACCATCTAGTTCAAGAAAGAAGGGTTCGCATTTATGATCATGCTATTTTTGAGATAACACAGGATATACTCTCATGCACAGTATGTTCGAAAGCAGAATCGTTTAGCATCCAAGATTGCCCAAACTTAGTCAATGTAGATGTTCCAGGAATGGAGAATTTGAGAATTTTTGATGTGTTTGGTGGTTGTCCTCAACTGACACGAGTTAATTTGGATGGCGCTGTAAATCTAAGATCCTTTTTGTGGTGGGAATTTGATGGAAAATTTTATCCAAATTTGACAAGCATGGAGTCCCTTGAGGACTTATGTTTACAGAACGAGGATGAACAATCCTTTGTGACTCCCCGTGGGTGTCTTGATTTCTCCAAGAATTCCAACTTGGAGGTACTAAGACTGTCATGTGTCCCATTCTATTTGCACAACCTTGATCAAGCAGTGTTATTGAAGAAGTTATTGCTTGGGAATTGCCAACACGTGGAAAGGTTTGAAGGTCTAGAAGCTTTGGTCCACTTGGACACTCTTATGTTAAAAGCTTGCTCTTCTCTTATAGAGTTTCATTCATTGGCCTATTTCCCATCCTTAGGAGTGTTTTGGGTAATAGGAGCTGCAAAATTGAAGCGGATTGAGGGATTCACCAACTTGATTGCTCTTCGTGAAATTTCATTACAAGGTGGGATGGAATTGGAGGAGTTGGCGGGGATTGAGGCTTGCACGAGGTTGGAATATTTGCACTTGGGTGGCACCAACATCTCAAGTTGTTCATGGATTTCCACGATGAGCGATTTGACAGTTATCGACCTTAGTGGTACCAAGATAAGGTTTGTACCTGATTGCCGCAATCTCTGCAAGCTTGAAGCATTATGGGTTGATGATTGTCAAGCTTTGGAGAGCATATGGGACAGTACAGGGTTGATTCCCCCAACTTTTCCACAAAGTTTAGAAGCATTCGGTGCAAGGAAATGTCTGAGTATAAATGTATTACCAAAGTTCCATCATGAATCAGCATTGCATACCTTGATTCTCCGCAAATCGTTTGTGAGAGATGTATCTAGCTTGGTGTGTTGCAAGCAACTCCAGTATTTGGATTGTGCGGAGACGCAAATCACAAGCCTCCCAGACTTGGGTAGCTTGACGAGGTTGAAGAAGTTGGATGTGCATGGATGTAAGCTTCTGACTAGAATGGACAAGACCAAGAGCTTGCCCACACTTAAACACCTATGGGTTTACGACTGCACCAGCTTATTGACATTGCCTGACCTTCGGAGCTCCAAGAGATTGACATTCATCTCCTTATATGGTTGTCCGTGGGTGGACCCAAATGCACTGGATTTGCCTGCTCATCTAGTGTTGACATAAACATGGAGGGTGCTGTTGTCATTCACTTGGAGTGGGAACCCGAATATCCGATTTGAGGATTGACAAACAACAAGAAACTTGAACCTATGGATGATATTTGTGCATTAGCAACACTTACTGACTTAGTGGCAAAGATAGCATCCTGGTGGCAATGATAGCATTGTGGTTTTGGTGCAGACTAGATGCTGGTATTGGTTACGAGTCCATCGACTTCTAATTATGATAGTGAGATGTGACAATTTTTACTCATGGTCATAATCTCAATGTAGTATTGTGTTGCAATTGTGTTGAGAGGTTAGTCATCAAAAGAAGATGAATCATAACTAGTAATTCTTGAAAGCGTGAACTTCTCAAGAGGTAGCACATACTATCAAGCATGACAAGGGGCTCTACATACGATGTGTTCAATTTAGATTCTCCTTCTTTTCTAGCTCTTTTGTACGAAGTTTACGAGGTTGATCTTCAGATTTAATGGCTCCAAGTTGCTTGCATTGAGATTATGTTTGCTATTTTGGACAGTTAACAAGAATATGAGAAAAATTGCAAGGGAGGTTGAATTGGGGCTATGATCATGTGCCATAATCTTTGTTGGTTTTAAATTATTGAGTTTGTCTATAGTATCTGTTCGAAACATGTTTGGCCAAAGCAGGTGACTTGTAGTATTTTTGGTGTACTAGTATTGATACTAATATTAATATCATTGAAGAGCAACTCATGCTAATATAGCTAGTTACTGACTTTCATGTATGTGTATCTAGAGCATCTTTATTAATCTGAGCAAATTGTTTTCACTTCATTTATAATTAGCGTGACCAAAAATATTGTTCTCACGTCATTTGTAATGGTGTTGTGCTAGCTTCCATAGTGCTAATATCTTCTTCTTTTGTGGTAGTGGCTATGTGAGGACATGTGAATGGTACATTCAATCCTAATTAGATGTTAATTAGATGATCATATCACTACGAGAAATCGGGGTATAAATATCTACATCACAAATAACTAGGTAGGAAACAATAACTGACGAATAACTTGGGACCAATTGACGCTGCCCGTTTCAAGTTGGGCAACTGCCATAGTTATTTTGTAGTAATTAAAGGTTTGGTGAACGGAAGGGTGATGAAAACTGTTTGACTGCCAACATTGTTTGTATTGCCATCCCAATGTTTTGTTTGGTAATGCTGAAGTGGCAAGAATGTGGCTAACATGGATTGTGCCTTAGTAATTCACTAGTGATACACATAAAGAGAATTATTGTGCCACTCAAAAATAACTCCAAACAGTAATATATTTTATAGCTCAAGAATAACTCGTGATTATCATTTTTTAAATTGCAGGTGTGTATGGATGCCTATTTTTGTCCGACATTGGTGACATGGCAAGTAGGTGGTGACTCCGATTGAATTCTAGTAATGTATTCAAGACAAACTACTGCCACATTTACAAATAACGAAACCCAATTATATTTTTTAAAACTCAAAAATAACATGTGGGTATTTTCAAAGAACTACTGACGTAGATAGATGTCTATTTGTGTCCTATATTGATGATGTAGCAAGTAGGTGGTGACTTAGATTGTATTGTAGTGATTCCTTAGTGATACAATCAAGACAAATAACTACACCACGTGGCATTAACTAGTTTTAGTAATATATGACCTAAAATCTCTATATATAATAGGCGACAATCCATCCGTCCGCCGCTCCCGGTCACGTGACCTTTGGAATTGCCATTTGAATCAAATGTGCCGTTTGAATTGAATGTGAACTTTGAAAGAATCCTCCATATGTGTCCTTCGGAGGAATCCTTTATAGTGCCCTTTGGAGGAATCCTTTATAGTGCCCTTTGGAGGAATCCTTTATAGTGCCCTATGGAGGAATCCTTTATAGTGCCCTATGGAGGAATCCTTTATAGTGCCCTATGGAGGAATCCTTTATAGTGCCCTATGGAGGAATCCTTTATAGTGCCCTATGGAGGAATCCTTTATAGTGCCCTATGGAGGAATCCTTTATAGTGCCCTATGGAGGAATCCTTTATAGTGCCCTATGGAGGAATCCTTTATAGTGCCCTATGGAGGAATCCTTTATAGTGCCCTATGGAGGAATCCTTTATAGTGCCCTATGGAGGAATCTTTTATAGTGCCCTATGGAGGAATCCTTTATAGTGCCCTATGGAGGAATCTTTTATAGTGCCCTATGGAGGAATCCTTTATAGTGCCATTTTATTCAAATTTGGCTTATTGAATTTTAAAATTGTATTATGTATCAAAAATAGAAAAATAAAACCATAATTTCCAACATATTGAAACTATACAATATACTACCTCGGGTACATAAAATAAATGATAGTTATCTAAAGTCAATAACACGTATATGAAATAAATAATGGGTATTTAAAGTGAATAGTAGGTATATATAGTACATAATGCATATATAATGGGTAAATTTTATTTTTGCATTTACATATGTTTATTTAACTTGGGATTGCCCCGGTCAGTTGATGACAACGGGGAATGTACTTGATTCGATTTAGATTCGATTTGAGCTTACAGGTTTTAGAATACAAAACATACAAACGTAAATTTAACACACCACCCTCCACTCTCCCTGTCGAGACGACGGGTACCAACCCTAGTTAAACAATAACTCATGGATATTTTGAAAAATCTGATGATGTGGATGGATGTCTATTTGTGTCCTATACGGTTAATGTAGCAAGTAGGTGGCGGCTTAGATTGTATTCTAGTAGTGCCTTAATAATACATCTGAGGCACATAAATGCATCATTGAGCAATAACTAAGCACAATGTTATATGTTTTAAAACTCATAAATAAATTGTAGATATTTTGAAAAATCTACTCACGTGGATGGCTATATATTTCAATCCTAAATTGTTGATGTGGCAAGTAGGTGGTGACTTGGATTGTAATTCAGTAATTTGTGGGTAATACATTTAGAATAATTACGTGCAGCTATATACTATTCATAACTCAAAAATAAATTGTGAATATTTTGAAAAACTTGCTGATGTAGATGGATGTCTATTTCTATTCTACAATCCTAATGTGGCAAGTAGGTGGGGACTTGGATTGTATTCCAATAATTATGTAGTAATTTGTTTTAGACAAAATACTGCGTCAATAGAAAATAATTACTCCCATTCATATGTTTTTTTAACTCAAAAACAACTTGTGGGTATTTTTTTAAAAACTTGTTGATGTAAAAGAGTGCCTATTTATATCCGACACTGCTGTTGTGACAAGTAGGTGGTGACCTGGATTGTGTTCTAGTAATTCATTAACAATACTTTTTAGAAGTGATATTGCATCACCAATTAAATACTAAAGTTAATAATTCATATTTTAACTATAGAATATCTAGGGTATTCAAAATAATGGTTCATGTGCATGGACCCTTAGTTCTCTCCTAAAGTGCTAATGTCGGAAGTATGTGGACGACTAAGATATTATCTCACCAATTCATTAGTTATGGATTCAAATTGAATTACTCTGTTTCTTAAATGATTATATTGCAGTAATATATTGTACAACTAGAAAAAAATCCAATAATCATTGATAATTACTGAGAATTACTCAATACAATTATTGAGCCTAAGATTTCCATTGTAATTTAGTAGTAATACATATGATCTATGACCTAACAAAGAGGCTAAATGACTATAAACTATGACTTGATTTCTAGTATTACATTACATTTCATGGTAGTCCCAAACTTTGATATAAGGTTCATATGCAAGCAGCTATAGTAGATCAGCTCAAAGTCCCATGAACCTTACATATGCCATAGATTCCAACAATTATGGTGTCTATAGTCTAGTATGGCATGCACGTTAATATGGCATCCTCTATGCCCCGATTAGTGATGGCCTCTGTGGTGGCTTGCAAGTCAAAGAGTTGGAACATGTGATGGGGCAATGAGTCCAGGACTCTCCCCGGTCATAGTTATGAAGACATCTGATGTATCCACCTCCCTTCTTGCTCTCACTTCTTTACAAAGGACTATTTTGTAGCTTAGCTTTTCTCTTGCATCTTTAGAAGAACATTTAAGTGGCCTGATTTGGGAATATGAAACGCTTTGACTTGCAGGGAAGCTTGTGACGGGAATATATACTACAAAATGTTTGAGATGAGTGTTTGCCATGAATCTTTTCCTCCTTGCACTGATTATATATCATGAGTGTAGTCATTTGAAATGAGAGGAGAGGTCAAAACTCATGATATAGTTGCCTCACTTTACAAAGAACTTCAATGCATCCTGAGAGTTAGCAAAGGTACTATTTTTCAGGATATGTAGCATATTTAGTTTGTACTAAATTTCTTGGATTCAGGTAGATGGGACAATTCTCAGTGCAAAGCTAGCCAAGGAGAGGGGTTGGGCCATGAGTATGGGAGGCTGCTTTCACCACTGTTGTGCCAGCGAAGGTGGTGGGTAATGTGCTTATGGGACATCAGTATAGCCATCCAGTTTGCATACACACGTCTCGCCATCACAAGGTGCCCAATCATCTTCTCATTTCATTCTGACAGTTTACCATGACATTCTATAACATCAAGAAAGGAAACATTTTAAAATTTGCCTGTTGCCAGCTCTGAATTTGCAGTCTTGCCGTTTCCATCGAATGTTTTGTACCAGAGTGATGATTATTGACTTAGATGCCCACCAAGGCAATGGACACGCGAGGGACTTCATGAATGATGCAAAGGGTCTCATATCTTTAAATATGCCACATTCAGTATGTTCTGTCATGATGTTCTTCTTCAGAAGTATTTCGTATTGATGGATTGGAGTTTCTGTGATGGAAATGCGTTCAGATAGAGTCTACGTCATCGACTTGTTCAACAACTTAAGACAACTACCCTGTTTCCTTCAGTTTTGAACATGTTTTTAGCTCTCTGTATAGGAAAACTGCTTTTTGAAGTGTCAGAGAAGCAACACATGTGTTCATTTGTTTCAAGATATGGGGAACTGACGATTTTCTGTGCAGGACTTTGAAGCTCAGAAATGGATCAATCAGCCAGTTGCTTTGAAGGTTTCCGCATCTCTCCCTTAAGGTTTGACGAGCAATATTTGCATCAGACTGTAATTCTTTGCAGCACTAATTTGATATGATGAATGGTGATCGAGCAGAGCTTCACAACAACCGAGAAGTACCTAGCGCCACTGAGTCAACAGTTGAAGGTGAGACAGCAGTATGTATATTTTGATCTCAAGCGATGAATTCCTCACTTCTTTGCCATAAATTTATCCAAAATGTATCATACGCTCCGGCTGATAAACACTGGGAAATGAAGTGAATACTCGAAATTTGGTGCGGAAAACCGAAAGCAGAAACCATCTTTCAAGCCAGAGCTGTCGTGTATTATGTGGGAACCGGCGTCCTAGATGGCAACCGACTTGGCAGACTTCTTGTGAAGCTCACGATCGGCTTTTGCTTCTTGCGCTGTTGTTGTTTCAGTGGCCGCGGCGCAGTGACGTTTGTCTTTTATAATCTAGCTTTCTCAACAGTGAATTCCTCCATATTGGATCAAATCTCTTCTCTATTTTGTAAACTTGGACCGCTCGGATTGTGAAATTTGTGTATATGGAGAGTGCTGCATGGTTTTTATGGTTTTATGTGTGGACATGGTCAGTGTACTTTGACTCAAAATATTATTGCCTATTTTAAGGAACTCATGATGGACTCCCAAGCTTCTGTTACAAAGGGCATACCCTACGTAGAGGTCTAGTTCGTACATAATTAATTCAAAATGGAGGATGTCTGAATTTTTTGGAAAACATACATATTTTGTCTAAGTTGATAGTCATGTGATGCCAAGGTCATACTCATGTAATATCTATGTGATACTTGTGTAATATCTAGGTGATATCCATTGTGTCCAAATTACTATGCGAGGAAAAAATAATTACTTCGACACATGACTGTTGAACTAGACCTCCACGTACGGTAGTGAACGCATCAAGCGTTCTAGATATCGATGAGAAGAAGGATAAATGACAATGGGCACGAGAGTTGTTGTGAAGGAAGTTTGAAGATGTTATGCCATTATCACCCGAGCAAAAGGTTGTGTAGAGTCTGAAAAGGAGTCATCTCTTTTGGTAAAATTATAACTCGCAATTTTCATCTTACTTGCTCAAGTTATCTACGTTGATGAACGATTTTACGGTATCTTATGTTATACCATGTGTTAAGCCATTGCATGGAAAAAATCACATGTGATGGAGTGGTTTATGATATGGAAAAAAAAAGGAGTATATAGAATGCAGCCATTCATAGCTAGGAGTATATAGAATGCAACCATTAATAGCTTAAATCTATTTTATTGTTGGATCTAAGATCTGAATGGTAATGAAAGTATCATACCTAATCCACACGACCGTCACTCCACCATGATAAACTTGTAGAGAGATGAACTTTAGACAATGCTATGAAAAGAAGATGATTCATTACACTTACAGATTTTAAAGAAAGAAATATGAAGCATAATAATCACGTATATGTTACTTTATAACAAGTTTTTATAATCTTTTCCATGGATTTTTTATCACATTTCTTTACAACAATCTATATATGCTATATGCATGGACATACCTAAATCTTTATTAAAATAGAGGAGTTAAACTCCAATCATTGGAGTTATCCACATGTTTCTATCAATCAAATGTGGAAAAAGCTTATTAATTGTAAATAAATAGTGACAAGCTTCTCAATGTAAGGTCAAACTAGGGTCCAAGGGCCAAACTCCAATCATTATCGTTATCCACGGGTTTTTATCGGTCGAATTTGGAATAAGTAAAACGGTAAATTCATAGTGACTCGAGGCTTCTTGATATAAAGTCAAACTAAGGTCCCAGGACCAACCTCTACTCATTAGAGTTTTCCACATGTGTCTCACAGTCAAAATCCAATCATTGGAGTCATCCACTTGTTTCTATCAGTCAAATATGGAATAAGCTTATTTGTAAATTGTTGGTGAGAGGCTGCCAATATAAGATTAAACTAGAGACACTGGGGCCAAACTCCAATCATTGGAGTTATCTGCATGTTTCTATTTGGCACTTCTGAAAGTAGCTCAAGTGAAAATTGATATAAACAAGGTTATCAATATCATGTCAAACTATACCAAGGCCCAAACTCCAATCATTGTTGATATCCACAAGTCTGACATATTACACAACTGACATATGTTACTTGTTAGTTAATTTCCGAATAAACTTAACAAATAATCAAATGATACACAAATCTACTATTCTCCAAAGTCCATATCCTTATTTTTCCAATCATGTACAAGATACCTTGAAGAATTCATAATAAACCTCATAATCCTCAATAAAAAGAAGGATTGATATTGGTATTTAATTACTAGCAAAATATATTATTACCAAAAAGATTACATGAATTAAATAGCCACAAATAACTCTAATGCCAACGAGGACCATGCCATGACTCCATCATGAATGCACCAACAGAAGTAGAACATAATTGAGAAACTATTATTATTTAAATCTAAACTTTAATCAATATTTTGGATCTTCTTTGACAAAGCAGATAATAGCCTACCCAAAGGAGAACCATTTCCTAAGACGATATTTGATGCTACCAAGCATTGTAAGTTGGCTATTGTGGTGATATTGCATGAGTACTTCACTCGCAAGTGGCCAATGTTGAGGTTGGCTGCTTTTGTAAAAGCTCAAAAGACACGACCCGAGTTGAAGATCATTCTTGTATTCTACGAGCTCACTGTAGAGGAATTCAAGGAGCAAAGACACTTGTTTGAGGAATGTTGGAATGCAAAGGCATTGGTAAGCAAGGATGAGATGGATGGATGGAAGGCGGCTTTGAAAGTGATATTTAGAACCAATGGACTTGAGTACGACAAGAAAATAGGGGAGCCTATGTTTAGAGATAAAATTGTGGAAGCAGTGTCTAAGCGTGTCATGCCAAAGTTGAAGTGGGATAAATCACATGTGCAAGGGAAACGCCAAATACAAGAGACAATAAAAGAGGTAAGATGGAAGACTTGTGGCAATGATCACGCAATTAAGCAATTATGCACTTGGCCATTTAAAAGTGCACTTGGGTACAACGGCAACCATTGCGATCAAAAGTGGCAAAATTGCAAAAAAAAAAAAATCAAAGAAAAAGAAAAATTCCAAAGGAAAAAAATTGAGCTTCTGCAACAATATTATGTACAAATCATGTTGTTAATATTGGAAGCGATTTTTTGGCATTTTCAACTAATTTGTGGCGGCCCCTCGTTAATACTAGATAAATGTGTATTTAATATAGTTTTACAATATTTCAAAGATAGATTTGAAGGATTGTAGTATACAAACAAGCGTAATCACAAAAAAACATACTTTATGCAAGGGTTGGCAGTTGATTAAAAGATATTCTACATAGTACATAATGCATACAACGGTGGAAACTAAATATAGATGCTTCTACAATTGGACTTAGCACCAATAGTAAACACAGCTTTACTCTAAAGGATTAATGACATAACGTCTTACATCACCCTTAGAATATACTACTCTTACACATACACCATATATCAATTACCATACACAGCTAGTATATTCTCAAAAAGGCACACTATCTACTCCGTAGAATTTAGGGCTGCTTGCAAATGGTCGTCATCGATAGCTTCCGTTTGCATTGCAATATATTGTAGTATGTGAGCCTTTGCCGATTGAAGAATGCGAATTCTGCTTTCAACCTGCACTCCAAATACATTGCGCTTTCTCCACCCGTTGGCCCCTGACATGGTTCTTTCCAGTGTGTCTACTCATGAAAAAATGCATGCATCTTTCTCTACCCAACTATGGCTCTCCCCAGATGGCTCCCAGATTGAGTCCATGCAATTTGCATACCGCTGTGTAGAAGATCCATGTCCATCAACAACCCCCCTTTGGATACTGGGCCAATACCAACAAACCTTTATCATAAGTCTCCATCGGTTTTTTCCTGCCTCAATTACTTTTCCTACATAGAATGGTACACCGCCTTCTATTTCTACTCGATCAACACTCCAGGCTACAAATTGTACACAACAGATATCAGATTGTGGATTAAATGGTGGTAATGGGTCGTGATTACCTTCATACATTGCTCCTTCTTCGGCTCTTTCCTCAACATAGTTCGGCTCTGTTCGTTGTGCCCTGCGCAGTGCTTGATTAAAGGGTCTTCTTCTACGAGGACCAAAGTATCCTTAAGCCTCGGCATTTGAAAGCATCGCCACTATCTGCTCTACGACATCTATCTCGCGATTTTCTTCACTTGCACCATCCATTACATCCAAAGATGCACTCTCTGTAGGTCCGGTGTTGGACAACTCTGAAGGCCAAAACGGTGAGGTACGATGTTCATTGCAACGGTCTTTGTGTGGAAATTCAGCTAAATAGAGTTTCAATCTTTCAGCCTCTACTTTTGCCTCACGATTCTTGTCCTCATGTTGCAATCTTTGAATGCACCTTTGTTTATATTCAATGAAGTCATCCAACGCCTTCAACTCCCATTTGTCCGCTCCAAATACTTCCGCAAACGATAGTCGCTCATCCCTACTTGGCAACGACCTCAAAATTTTTGTCCCTGCCTCTGGTCCCCATGGATCCTAGCTTGTGTTGTACTCGAACCTCAAGAGTCCCTTCTCGATTGTCCATATAGAATCGCATGTGGTGCGGAAATGATATGCCGACTAATGAATCCTGACCTATCAATAAGTGAGGAGTTATGAACAATTTCCAATCCAATACATTCTAGCAGCCGGGCGCTAACAATTGCCTCCGTAGGAGATGTTCCTCGTTCTATAAGACTCATCATTTCCTTCAACGAGTCCACGTCCGACCTCTTCAACGTATTTGATATACAACTGAAGCGTTGATCAATATCTTTGTGTTTATGGCCTTCTATAAGAAAAGATAGTTCCACCTCCTTGAAAAACCCCAATCCCACCAATGTAGCATATAGAGCAAACATATAAATGTTTTTGTTCTCGCGTGTGCTGTTGTCCGCCTGGATTCGCAATATTGGTGGCAAAAAGCCCTTCCTCCGCAACACATCTCATATCACGTACAACAATATACTCACGACTTGGTTGCTATTGTATTTGTGGTGAGCCCCAAACCACACGTCGCAATATAAATCAATCCCATGTACAAGAGCACCACACAGATGGATCTTCACAAACCGGTGTTCAATGTTCTTCACAGTCTGCCGCATCCTCGGTACCATGGTCGTAGAAATGGTTTCCCCATTACAAATTTTCTTGACCTCCTCGTTCACATAATTGAATACATCAAATTTGGCTGTATTCATAGGAAGGAGAATGAGAGGCACCACTTCGTTGTCAGTCTTACGGCGAATACACTGATGAGGTTGACGACAACTAGCTTCATCGACAAACGATTTAAAGCAAGCCTCTGCCTCGGACATTCTAGTGCTCTCTCTAATCGGATCTGAAAGGATATTGCCGTGAATCGATGTCACTCTTCCATATATAAGACAGTCCTTCTTCAATTGCTTAAAGCGCCTCTGTGAATATCCAACCCCAAGAGCGTAGCAAGCATTGCAAACTTGTTTCCCATCTAAGTTTGTTACAAACTTGTCTCGACGAGTTCCTTCCGTCCTTGTGTAAAAATAAACCAGTATTTGTCTCATCCACGTACTTCGTACTGAAAACTCAGTAGCCCATGCATTATATCGCATGTCCAATAGATACCTTGCTGGAACGACCCTCAAGCAATTGCATTTGCATCCTCCTAGTGCCATTGCAATTTGCACGCTTCTAAAGGATACTTTAGCTGGTGCAGCTCTTGTCAATGATGGCTCTCTTGAATCTCTCCTTCTCCTTTTTTGCATAGAATAGGGATGACGTGTTGGTCTAACAATAGCAAATCCATCTACATGGGGCAAATCTCGAATGTTTGAGGGAGTAGATTGGGAAAACGGCGAATTTTCATCTATGGCGTTTGAAGCATGACTACTGCGTCGAGACCTCTCAGTGGATCCTCGTGTGTTGATGAACTCAAGAAAATCAAATTTTGGGGCCATCACTTCTGTAGGCGCTATCTGTGATCCAATGTCACCATGGACACCTGTGATATCAGGTTCTACAGCCACTACACGTAGCAAAGACCGATGCCAACGAATGATCAAGCCCACACACATGCCAAGGCGTTCTCCTACAATCTCTCCGGTCCAATGCAATGCATCATCTACCCTAGTGATACGCACCGCCACCTCGAATGGGAACAACTTCGACCCATTCAATTCCATGCCACTTTTAAATGTATGCTCCCTGGTTGCTAAGCCCACCAAATCTCCTCTCTCAGAAAGAAATTCTTCCGCCCTTTCTAATTCAGATGTCATGATCCCAACAGATCTCTGTTGAATTTGCCTTGCACGTGTTGCTCGTACTAATCGAGCCCCCACAGAGCTATTGGAATGCACATTATCCCTTTGGATGTATGGTCGTATCAAAGGAGTCTGAATCGTGCGGCTCTCCATTATCATTATTGAAAAAATAGGAACATTTAGGCTGCACATTAGTCAAAATACATGTACTAATTGTTAACCTTCAAACCACCATTCATCTGATAAAAGATATGTTTCGAAACACATATTTACTGTTCAAAATATGATGATGATATTGGATCTTTTGATAAAACAACTTTGAAATGAAAAAATAAATAAATTTGTAGAGCATGAACTCCTTGCACGGAGTCTTTAATCCTGAAGGTACAATGACAGTCTTACACCAAAAACACTTCAAAATTGTTGGATTCGAGTGCAATGAACAAAACAGGAAACGAAAACTTTTATTTCTAGTTTTGACTGTAGGATCTCGATTATTATGTAATATATAAACAAAATTTCATAAACATTGACCACACGGATTGAAAGATTATAGGGTTTGAAGTCAAACATATGGTTCATATTCTTCACTGCGTGCAGTGGATCAGCAGACTTTGACTTCACTTGGTGTCAAATTTTTGCACCATACAAGGTCTAAATCCATAACCATCTTGTTAAGCATGATGTTAGTGTGTTGTACACCAATTTTTAGAGGTAGAGAACAAGTGTAGCATATTCAAAACAACTGTGCAAGAACTGGAGGTTCGGAATTTGTTAATTCACGCAGTAATTTTTTGTGAACTTAATATGTTTTAGATTTGTAATCCAAATGGTCAATAAGAAGGTTTACACCACGTATTGTTGTGAAAAAATAAAAAGTGAAAAATAAAAAGATATCTAGGTTTTATTTGGAAAACAAGAAGTTTTTTTTGTACCTTGCCCAACACTGGCTGACAATGTGTGAAAATCTTTGACTTGGGTTGGTATGCTATTTTTCACTAAAGACAAGAACTTATTTTGACAACATCAAGGGAAATAATATTACTTGCAAGTACTGAAAATCTCACATTCAACAGAGTGTCCTAGCAAAAGTTTTTAGATGTGCTCGACTTGCCCGCTCTCCCCTTTTGAAATACAAAACCCTAAAACTTTTTGATCAAATGTCCAATTTAGGTAAAAATTGTTTTACCACTAAAGTCTTGGTAATTCCTTTCTACAGTAAAATTTCCAAAGAAAAATGTTGGAAATTGATACCATAGGAACCTGACTGAACTTTCAACAAGCCCATTTTGGACACTTGATCCTTTAGGGGTTAAATATGCTACACGTCTTCTGCATCCCTAAACATTGGTGTAAAATGGAACTTATATCATTTCTCACATGATGATAATGAATCTAGATCATGTGTGATGCAATCTTTTGAATCCAAGTGAACTGAAATGAAGGAAATCCACTGAACCTACGCCGGAAAATGAACCATGTTGTCTACTTGCTATTACTGACACCATTGAAACTTGTTACAATCGCTAATAAAAGAAAGGGTTTGTACATCCACATAAAGGTTATTCTACAAACAACATAGTATAGAAGATCAATCAACAATCAATCTTAAACTTGTATAAAAATAAATATTTACCTCAAGATACGTTGCAAGTGCTAGCAGTACACCCACTCATGCTTGATGTCGTTCAACATTAAATCACCATTCCGTCATTGTTGAACATGTTTTTCAACCCTTTCCACTTTACCTGCAACACATGTATAAAATTTATATGGTAAACTATGTGATAAAAACTCCTAAGAATCTTCATATTACATATAGTCCGAAATTTTAATATTATATGTAAAAAGTGGGAACATAAGGAGAAACAAAGCAAAAGGTCCAAAGTTGAAAAGTCAAATTTTGACTAGTAAACTTGAGGCACAAGGTCTCAACATGGATATAAGGTTTCTATGCAAATATAGAGGTCATTTCTCTTCCCAGTTTCTAAGGTGAGCTCTCTTGCAATCGGAACCTCAAGGCCATGTGATTTTTACTTCATTCACTAATTCTTGTCAACTTTGTGTACTGTGTAGATTGGAGAAAATTTGCACATCGAGGTGATTTTTGCGAATTTGGTAAGCTTTTGAGTTTGTTTCAATTTTGAATATGAGGAAACTCCAGGGTTAGGTTCATGACGATTGAAGTTCAGTTAGAGTTACAATAGTGTTAGGTGAGTACCAATATTTGAATACACAAATGACTACACCAACTTGAGTACGTACAAAATTGCAAATTCAACAAAGTAGAACGAGTACACATGTAGCAATCAACTCGTGAGTTGAGCCTTCGTTCAACAGAAACTATTACACCAAAACCACACAAAATTGAAGTCAAGAGAGTAGCTAGCAGTATGGCACTAAATCCTCAGTATGACACATCAATGCACTACCTTAAACCCTAGCCACCACACCGAGGCACCCAAGACCTTCCCGCCACACCCAAATCCTAGCCACCACACCCAAACCCTAGACGACGTTCCCATGGGGTTCGCACGACACGTGA